>JAEAOA010001777.1:370000-975000 GCA_016746295.1 Potamilus streckersoni | reverse complement strand
TATATATATATATCTATCTCTATATCTATATATATATATATCTATCTCTATATCTATATATATATCTATCTCTATATCTATATATATATATCTATCTCTATATCTATATATATATCTATCTCTATATCTATATATATATATATCTATCTCTATATCTATATATATATATCTATCTCTATATCTATATATATATATATATATATATATATATATATATATCCCATCCACCTCCTCTTATGATCATGACATTCTCCCAATTCTAGTCCCCATAATCACCTATATAATGCCCCACCTGCTCATCTGAAAATGAAATTCTCCCCACTCTTGTACCCATTATTACACACACACCTATATATATATATATATATATATATATATATATATATATATATATATATATATATATATATATATATATATATATATATATATTAACCTCCCACAATCAACTCCTCTGAGAAAGAAATTGTCCCCATTGTAGTCCTTCAATCAGCTGAATGTATTTGCACACACACACTCCTGTGACCATGAAATTGTCCCCACTATAGTCTCCAAAGTCAGCTGTATATATTCCACCCACCACCTCCATTCAACCATGACATTCTCCCCAGTCTTGTCCCATGAATCAGCAATATCAGGGAAACTCCAGGGATTTTATTAAAAGTGGGTAGTTTTCACCCTTGTCACAAAAATAAGGGAGGAGTAGAATAAAAAGGAGGGTGAGGAGGGAATGGCCATAGTTCAATTTCTTCTTGCTCTACTCTGTAAGACCCCTATTAAAATCACAATGTTTAAAAGATGTTATCTCTAGTTGTATAATCATTAATCTCTTGACCGTTTCTTAGCTTAATCGGTTAATAATCTGTGTATGAATGTTGTTGTTTACTGAGAACCCACTTGCACAGTCTGCTGTCTGAAGAAGCATGTATATATCTTGCTTAGCCAGCTGGAGCAAGTTTGAAAGCTGTTCTCTATGGCCGTTATGTACAATTTTCCACAGCTCTTGTCTTTTGGATACTTGGCTCCAAAATAAGCTTTTGCACTAACATTAGCTTTGCCAAAGTTTAACTTTCTTGGCACTCTAATGACTACTGTGAGAGATTTACTTTTCCATAAAGCTGTATTGGGATTAAGTCCATTAATGCCAAAAAATACTTGTTCAAACATGTATTTTGATCAAATATATATCTTAGTTAATAACTTCATGTTTAGATTCTTATTTGCTTGAGTTATCTTAATGTTTATGCTAGGCCCATATAATTTTGTAACATGATAACTTTGGGCTAAATTGTGATAAGAAAAGCAATAAAAAGTGTGTTCTACTTTTAAATTGTCTCCTTTTTAATTCAGCATGGTTCTCTGCCTTTCAAGATTTAATTTTAAAATACCGCTGAAATATGGAGTTGACCTGCATATCCATCCAGCATGTAAATCAATCTCCTATTTAATATTAAATCTGGGTTAAAAATCATTCACTGATATCTCCATTAACACTTTCCCAGAGCCAATAACCTGATATATTTCACAACTTTAACAATAAACTGCCTTCATCTCGATGATAAGGCAGTAATTGCCAAATGAAATCATCATCTAAATATGAACCACAATAGGAATCAGACATTTTTGGTCTTCTAGATAGCCTGTACTATAAACATGCATTTCTAAAACTTCGTTGATGCAGTGTTCAAACTATGACAGAATGCTTGTTACAGAGCCCAAGGTGCTAATCAAATTTAGTTTTACAACCATTTATGTCAAGTCAAAGAAACCAGATATGTAAACAGTCACAAGAAAAGAAATCTTGTGACAAGTGCTACAACATTACTCCTGGCTTGACTAATGTCATGATAAGAACTTTAAGGGTGAACAGCTGAATAAAATTGCTTACTGTGCAGAAAACATTTTCATATGCACTACTTGAAAATAATTTGTGGGAGTTCACACATCATCACTTTGCAAGTGTACAAATCTGTAAAAAAAATTGTGAATCAAGTGATTGTGCACCCTGGGATATCTTTGTGCATATATTCCACACACTTCCTCCATCTGATAATGATGTTCTCAAGAATCTAGCCCCTCAAATCAGCTATACATATTCCCACACGCTACAAACAAGTCTCAGAAACTAACCCAAACATCTTCTGACATGAAGGTCATGTACAAGGTTGGGATGGTGGCTGGTTTTAGGGTTGTGTAGTGAAAGGTCTTATATCCCCTCAACAACTTAATCTTTGCATTTTATATACAATATATTTATGAAGGAAAAATTACCTATATGGTAAATCACAATCTGAAAGACAACTGTTCTGGAAGACTGTGACAAGACCAGATTTTTCATTCAAGTTAGTTTTAACAATTTTAGTCATATCACGATCATGTCTGCAGTATGGCAGTGTATAGCGATTTCTAGCAATGGGCCATAAGCTATAGACATGTAACAACATGTCCCACCCAGTCACATTATCCTGACACCAAACCAACCAACCCAAACACTAACCTTTAAATGCTCTATCATTTTTATGAGTCTTTAGAATGAATTGGCTGGGGTTAAAACCTGTGACCTTCTGCATCTCTGGCAGAAACTCTAACCACTTAGGCCCCCCTGAAAAGTCCTCTAATAAAAGACCACCTGTCTTAAAAGACTGCAATTTATTGGCAGAAATTAATGTTTCTCAAAACAGTCTCTGCTCTAATATCTTTAATCATGGAAAGGTGAAATACACTCTTGAAGACAGAATTGTTCAGTAGGAAGACATTAAAGTCTTCTTCCTGTCCAAACATTCTGAACCACTCTGATGGAGGCATACTATGTGTGCGTATTGTTCCATTATGTTCCATGTACCTAGCCTGAGGTTTATAGGTGCGCAGAGTTTGATATGCACGGATGAGGTCCAATCTACCATGGCCCTGTTCAAACATGTTGACATCAGGAAGACGTCGGGCTGAGGCAATCAGAGCTTGCTTCATGCTGGCAGGGTTGATGATGTTTATCCGGTCAATAACAGCACTGAAAGAAAAAAGGAGCCCCAAATGGGTTTAAGATCACTCACCTTACTGACACCAGCCAAGCAACCAACTGCAAAAGCATTTGACCAAGAAATCAGGGTCAGTAGAATGCTTGCTGTAGAAATGTTTTCCAATTCTTTACACTTGTTATGTAACAAAACAGTTTTCTCTAGCTTTTTTATTTTCATCAACATTTGATCTTTATCATTGTCAACAGTGAAAGGCCTCAATTTCAATTTTGTTAAATAGCATAAAGCAATGATCATCCTGGGCTTCGCAAATTGCAACTTTTATCCCTTACTGGCAAAAAAATATATCATCTGGTGATTTTTTTTGGCAACAGCCCTATTGGCCATTTAATTTATACCTAAAATCATGGATTAGGAGTGGAGAAATTAGAAGGGACCATTAAAGGAAGCCACAAACTTGGATATGCAATGCACTGGAATCTGTTACATAAACAAATCCTTTGTTTGTATTGACAAACCTATCTTTACACATCATAATCCACTTATGTTGACATCTGGCCTGAGTAACGTATGCTGTGATACACTTAATCATGCTACCAGACTATACCTACAATTGTCCAACCCTGTAGACATGAACAGAAACAACTAATTAATAGAATGACAGCTAATCCTTCTGTTGTCTATTTTAAATATACCAATAAAATAGTTTTGCTGAAACTTCAGAGAAAACTGATTACCTTTGAAGTACCGATTGCTGTGTAAATGGAAAGCAAATGAAAAAAAAATCTCAATAAAAATTATATGCTGTTAAAAGTGCAATATTATCATGAGTAAACCTAAGTTAGATGTTGAGTGTTCATCGTCTCATCTTAAGTTTAAGTTAACAAAATGAACAGCATTTTGGATTTCATGCAAATTCATCAGACAACACAGTTACTGAACCTGATGTTATACCTGACAGGCTAACATCATCAACATGTAGTGTTGGTAGTAATGCTTCAAGTGCAACACATCATGATGAACGGTTCAAAAGATCCCGAAAATTTCTCGACAGCTGGAAACTTGAGCGTCTGTAGCTGAGATATGATACAAAGTTAAAGCTGATGTTCTGTGATATATGTATCAAGGCACAAGTAGTCAATTCATTTACAACTGGCTGTGATATTTTGAAGTAGTATCTCATCAAATACGAATCCAGGCCAGGTAAGCAATATCTGTTAATTTTGTTCATTGATCTTTTATTTTTGCCCTCAAATCCCGTGTTACGGCTCCAGGGAATTAAAATTACGCAATAAGAAATAGCAAAACAAACAAGCTTTATGTAACAGAAAATAATTTATTTCTCAAAATATTGGAGTGAAAGAATGAAATTCGCTTACAGCATGGTGAATAATTCATATTTCATAAAAGTCCTTTCAATTCCAATAGTTCCAAATCCAATACGTTCCAATGAAAATTGCCTCTTTTGTTTTTAAGTTTCAAATGCACAGAAAGATTTCAAAAGAATTCAAATAGTAGCTGAATAAATTTATTTAATAACATACAGTTATTCTAGCGTGTCATGCAAAAAATATTTTCACAAACCAAACTGGGAGACTGAACCTGAAAACATGCAGATAGGGACCTACCATCAGGAATTTTTTTCGGCATATTTAAGCATTGTTTTCACTAAAAAACAACTGATTTTTTTTGGTCCAATACACATGACATTCCCAAAGGACATGCCGTTTCTCCCTGTGGAGTGCATTATTCCATCTCCCCACATGCCCCATTTGATAGTCTGGTCAGTGGTGCCAAAAATGCTCAATAAATAATGGTTATATAGTAGTATTAGGAAATGAGGGTTTTGGCTCACTTCATTTTTTTTACCCTCCAAACAAGTATAAATTAAATGAGGGTTTCCAAAACAGGGAAATGAGGGTTTTGGCCCCCCCTCCCACACCTATTAGAACGTTTCAGTTAACAAGGTGGAAATTAAATTAGCATTAGAATGAAAATGATATTATTTTAGTTATATTATATCTTAAGTTTAGATAAAATTTTACGTTACTCATATTTTTTTGATATTTTTTTCATACTTGCTAACCCTAATTGGTAGAATATCTGTTAAAATATTATCAATAATACGAAATTCACGTAATAAATCATCCATATTATATTTGACTCCTCGTAGGTAAGACCGGATCTGATCAAGTAGTTTCTTGTAAGTTTTAATTGATGTTAAAAATCCATGCTTTTTTATCAAAAGTCTTGGTTCTACTTTTTTACACGCCGCTGTAAGTGAAACACCAATACCAGATATAATTAACAAAAAAGGATTTAACGATATCCCACTTGAAATTATACCGGAACTGGTCATTAACAATGGTAGATATGATATTACTCGAAGGATCTTGTTGTAGTATTTATAACATTTTTTAATGCACCAATGTTTTTTGTGATAATATATGTAGTATTGTATTAGTGTGTCCACATCCTGTTCTGAAATATCTTTTGAAATATGATTAAAATCAACTATACTTTTTTTCATTATAATATTTGTTTACATAGTTATGATAAATCAGCTACAAATTCCAAACACCACCGATAAGGACCTATAAAATTTTTATCAGCTGGTTCAAGTACAAATTCTTCCTCAGAATTTTTGTTTAATATTACAGATAACATTCAAGATAAGTCATCATCATATGAATGACGCCATGATTTAGTAATTATTTTAAACTTTGCAGTGCTAAACACTGACAATCTATACAGACCAGTAACTTCTGTAGTGTGTTTGATAGATTTGTTTTGTGGTGTCCATCCACTATAACCATATGCAATAGTATACACAATATTTTTAATCTGTTTGTGAGGAATGATACTCGTTTCCTCAGCAATATTAGGAATTTTACTAATAATATTATTGAGTTTTGTGTTAATATCATTGAGTTTTGTGTTAATATTAGCGAGTGTAATGTCAACAATTGATGGATTTCCCAAAAATTCATCTCTAATTCTGTTTATGTTTCTGCGAAAACTTAAAAATGTATTTACATGACTAAGATACTCATTTTTGAGTGCTGATTTCATTATTGATTGAAACGTCCTGATCATTGACGTATTTTTTAGTGACAGCATCCCCGTCCTCAGTTGGGTTTCCAAGATCTGTAATCTTGTTTTGTTTCATAACAATATTCCCACTTGGATTTCGTACAACTACATCTGACAGTTTTACATTACTCGTCTTTAATCGTCCTTCTTTGTCTTGGAAAATGACAACTTCATCTGGATCTACGCTGGCAATATTTAGTAAATTATTGATTTCATTTTTAAGCTGATCAAGAGTTGCATATTTGGATAAGTCACCTTGATAACCTTTTGTGGATAAATCTTCTAATAGTGTTCCAAATTTTGTATAGTAGTTCATTATTTACTATCCTAGATAAAATTATCAACACTAGTTTAATATTATACAAAATGGCAAAATCATTGATACTAAACTTTGATACAGAGAGACTAGTGAAGCACAAACATAACAATGAACTTCCTGATTGTCATTATCTTATTGTTGGGCGAACTGGGTCGGGGAAAACAAATTTACTTATGAACTTACTGCTTGGTGATAATTTTAACTACGATAGAGTTTATATTTACACAATCAATCCACAGCAAGATAAGTATGAGTTATTAAGTGAGTATAATGACAAGCTTCGTGATGATCTTAAAGCTGGCGAAGATTTTTTTATAATTAGGCAGCCAGATCTTATTCCAGTCAATCAACTTGATGCAGATGAACATAAGATAGTAGTTTTTGATGATATTCCGCTAAATAACATGGAGATGAACAAAATAAGATCATATTTCTCACTGTCACGTAACAAACAGTGTAATTCTGTTTATCTCGCTCAAGGATTTTATAATGTTGACAGGTTTATTAGGCGAAATACGGGTTGTTTTATTTTATTTCCAGGACTGGATAATGTTGACGTTAGAAATATTGCAAGCGAGCAATGCGGTGGCGTGACAAAAGATAAGTTTATTGAACTTTACCGTAATGCTACAAAAGATAAATTTAACTTTTTCTTGTTTGATAAACTTACAAATGATCCAACTAAAATGTTTCGCTGTTGTATTAACAGTTACTTACAGTAAAGCGTTTCAATTTTTTTAAAATTTATAATTATAATAATGGACAAACGAGCAAGATACAGACAACACATAGAAGATCTAAAAAAACTTGCTCAATCTCAGGCATCACTTAAGCAAAAAGTACAAGAAGCACGACGTGGGCAAGTAACTGCTACAGAAACAACAGCTACAATTTTCAAGCCGGTTACTGAAGCATTATTAGGTAAACAACCTGAAACTAAACCACTGTCAGAAGAAGAACTTAAACAACTGCAGGAAAAAGGTTTGGTTGGTATTGTTAGAGAACAACAAGAAGCAGCTGCTGCAAAATTGTTACTAGATCTGATGAAGAAAAAAGAAAACTGATTGAGGCACTTACAGCAAATATAGCTGATCCTGCGGTTAGACAAACTGAAACAGATCAATTGATAAACAATCCGCTGGAACTTGAGCGAAGATTAGCAGAGTTAACAACGCAAGGAATAACAAATATTATAACAAGTTTATCAGGAGAAATAAAAGATATCAAAGAGGAGCAACAAAGAGTCGGTGATCTTACTGTAAAGTTTATGGAAGTTGGAGATCAAAGACTTCATTTTACAAAAAGAGCAAATGATGAGATAAAAGGTAGTGAATATGATGATTTTTTAAACAAAGAAAATATAATAGATATTAATAATATAAACAAGTGGACTGATGTAGAATATCAAGAATTACTCGATAGATTAGATGTAATATTTAATGACGGAGTTACTGCTAAAGATGAAATAAACACGGTTACAGAGATTGATAATATGATTCCACTTTATGAAAGAATGAGAAACGGTGTCATTGCTCTCACGTTTAAAAAAACAGCAGAAAATAGTAGAGCAAAACCTTTTGGTAAAGGGTGGAGTTTTAAAAGAAAATTTGATAAACTCGATAAATCTCGTGTAGAAAAATATAGAAAAGAAAAAACAGGAACTGGTGTAAAAGTATTTACTTCAACTACTGAAATGATAGGTAGATTAATGTTATTAATATCATCAAAGGAAGCTGGGAATGAGTGTTGAACTTGATAATGAAATTATTGACATACTTGATCATCTAAGATCGAGTGAATTATTAACATCTGACGAATACGAAACTTTACACCGCGACTTAATTTTATAAAATGATATAATATAAAAGGAATGCAAACAACATTATTACTAAACTCTAGCGAGTCTGCAGAAGATAGCGCAAATTTTTCAGTAAATTATATTCCGCCTATAGAACTAGATCCTGCAAAACAATATGAAATTGGATTAATTTCTTGTACTTACTGGAATGCTATGCCTAACGTGAAAACTGATGTTAATGATGAAATGTGGTTTACTTCGTTTACAAGTACTTCAATATCTACAACAAAAAAAAATAAAAATTCTACAAGGAGCTTATAATATTGAAGATCTAAACAAGACGATCAAAGAGCTCATAACAAAAGCTGGCGGTGTGGCTGATGATTTTGGATTAGCTGCTAATTATAGCACATTACGATTTAGGTTGACTTTGAAAAATATGTTAATCAATCTTGGATCAAAAGAAAGAGGTATTAGAAAACTGTTAGGATTTACTAAATTAGATTATAATGCACTTAATCAGCCTATTACATATGACAGTGAACTGTCAGTAAATATAACAGAAGTAAATATGATATTAGTAAACTGCTCTATTGCTTCTGGCTCTTATACATCAAAAGGTAGCAAAGGTCATACGATTTACAGTTTCTCACCCGAAGTCCTGCCAGGTTCTCTCATGCAAATAACTCCACGAGATATTATCTATTATCCTTTAAATGTGGAAGATCAAATATCAAGTATAAGGATGCAGTTGACAGATCAATCAGGAAAACAGTTGGAATTGAATAATGAAGTTGTAACTTATTATTTACATCTACGTGAGCAAAAGTAAAAATTATGCAACATCAAATATAATGAAACAAAGAAAAAAAGTTGATCGAAGAAAAATAGTAGGAGGATTTTTTGGAAATATATTCACTAAAGTTATTGAAGGTATTCCAGGACTAGCGCGTAAAGTTGCACCAATTGCTATTGACGCTGGTAAAGCTTTTGCAACTGGAGCTGCATCTGCCGCTGGGACTGCGGTGGGACAAAAAATAGCTAATAAAATAAAAGGAGATCCACCGACTGCATCTGAAATAAAACAAGCTATCTCAGAAATCGCTCCAACAAAAGAAACTCAAAAAGCTATGATAACAACAACAAAAAAAACTACTATCACCAAAGGGCGAGCAGATCATACAAAAATTAATATCTAAAGTAACAGTGCCGCAATAAAATTTTATATAATCTAATAAAATAAAATGTCTGTTAAAAATTTTCTCGAGTTAACAGAAACTTATGACATCGACAACGATGTGATAGAATTCGAGTTTGTTGAGTACCTTGATGAAAATTCTAACGAACCAAATAAAGCTGGTATTAGAACCTTTAACACCAGAGACGAAGATGTATTTCTACTGCCACATAAGGCTATGTTAGAAGTTCGTGGTCAGATTATGACAGTAGCCAATCCACCTGCTGCAATTGCAGTTGGAGCAGAAGTAGCTCTTATAAATAACGGCTGGTGTTTATTCAAAAGTGCTAGATATCAACTGGCCAATCAAACTATAGAAGATATTTCAGGTCATCTACAAGTTGCAAGTACAATTTTAAATATTATTTCGTTTTCTGACGATTACTCGAGATCAACTGCAACTAATATGATGTGGTTTAAAGATACTGGACGGGGTATAGCTGAATCAACAGAATTTCTAAAGAGAGGCGCTATAGTACACGGAGCTAATGCTGATGCAAATGCTGGAATTGTGAGAGATTTTCTCATTGCTAATGCAGACGCGCTAGGTATTATCGCACCTGTTGCAGATGCTAATGCAAACGCTACAAGAGTTTCTCTTACAACAGCTTTTAATAATCTAAATATAACACCACCAGCTGCAGATGCAAACGGTACTGCGATGTTAAATTTGCTTCTTAACACACTTGACGTGAGAAATCCACGCTATAACGATGGTTTTGCTAGGCGAAAACTTGCAGCAGGATCACGTCAAATTACAATGATGCTTCCGCTAAGCACAATTTTCGGCTTTTGTCGCGATTATGATAAAGTATTTCGCGGAGTAAAACATACTCTTATTTTAAATCGAGCAGACCAAAACGATTGCATGTTTAGATCTGGAGGGGTTGATGTACAGTTTATCATAAACAAACTCGCTTTGTGGATGCCACGTATAACACCATCAATCACTAAAATGTCAGAATTAAATAGTACGCTTGATAAACATACAAACAGAATTTACTTTAAGCAGCATAAGATATATCAGACAGCGGTTCCAAATACTACTGACTACACATGGAGGGTCACAACAACATCAAGCGAACAACTGCCGAGAAATATCTTTGTCGTATTTCAACAACAAGCCCGACGAGGTAACCAACAACAAAATAATGCAATATTTGATCACTCTAATGTCAGACGAATATACGCTAGATTAAATTCAAAGCAATATCCAGAACGAGCTATCGAGTGCAATTTTGCTGATGATGCTAATAAAATATTTCTCGACCGTACATGTACCTGCTTGACGCAATACAAAAATATCAAGATGTTGAAGATGGAACTCAAATATCAGCAGAGGAATTTCGTACGCTTTATCCTATATTTCATTTTGATGTTAGTAAACATAGCGAACGAGCTGTAGACAGCACAGCGGATATTGAAATTACCTGGACACTTGGAGAGGTTCCAATAGAACCGTTGTACGTATACGCATTAGTGATTAGTGATAGATTTATCACGGTAGATTCTATTGGAGGTAAAATGACAGTTCAAGTTTAATCTACAGTTGTTATATAAAATGGCAAGGTATATTGTAAAAGAAGTATACTTAACCGATGGCCAAGTTAAAAAATTAGTAGCTGCTATTGCAAAGCGAGAACAGGTATCATTAAAAATCAATCCTAATATTTCTGATGGTGTTTTAACAAAATTAATGCTAACAAAAAATCAAGTAAAAAAGTATGATCGTAAAAAACTTTTGTTTTAAATTTGAGTGCTGCACAAATGACAGCGATGGCAAAAGAAGGTGGTTTTCTTGGTCCAGCATTATCAGTATTAGCTAGCACAATAATACCTAAACTTTTGCCGGTGTTGGGAACATTAGGACTAGCAGCAGCGTCTGGAGCAATATCTGGCGCAACGAAGAAAGCAGTCGCAGGTAATGGTATCATTCGTGGAAGTGGAATAAACAAATTGTAAATTTTATGTAAATAATATATTATAATGCCACAAAGGAAAAAGAAATCGTCAACAACAAAAAAAAGAAAATAATAAAAACAAAATCGCCAACACCAAAATGCAAATGCATATGCAATCAACCAAAACAAGGAGGATTTATTCCGATCGCTCCACTTTTGGCGGGACTAGCGGGAAGTCTGCTGCCAAATCTTTTAGGAATCGGACGTGGTCTAACATTACCGGGAACTCGACCACCCCGTTGAGTAATTTTAATATCATTGAAAAGTTAAAAGCTGTTCCTGGATTTCACGGAGTTTATTCTAAAGATGAACTCGCAGCAATAAAATCACCGTCAGCTGTAAGTTCGTGTGTTATTAATATACAAGATTTCAATGACGGATCCGGCACGCATTGGGTAGCAGTTTATAATAATAATTATTTTGACTCGTTTGGACTTCCTCCAAGCGATGTAATAAAAAAGTATATGAACAAAAAATTTAAAAAAATATATTATTCATTAAATCAACTCCAACCTGTTGGAACGTCTGCTTGTGGATATTATTGTATTATGTTTATCCAACAGATGAGCAGAAATGTTAATTTTTTAAAATTTATTTTACAGTTTGACAAGCATCCTTCTCACGCTAATGATGAGATCGCAATAAATTTTATCTAAACTTAAAAATAGAATAATGTCAACATACTGTCTCAAGTGTAGAACTAAAACAGAAAATATTAATGAAACAACAGAAAAAACAAAAAACAACAGGATAATATTAAAAAGTTTTTGTACAGTCTGTGGAAAAAGAAAAAATGTTTTTAAAGAAAGTGTCCCCAGCGACAGTATCCTCAGAGATGTCGCCAGCGAAAAATTCGCTAGGATCTGGTTATCCTGATATTATTTTAGTCGACGATTAAAAATAAGAATGATATGCAACTGTGATTCTGACAGAGATTTATGTCTTGAACAAAATAAAATTGTCGCATACTGTCAATGTTGTAACAACAGAGAAATAATAGGGTCAGGTATAGATATACATAAAATTATTGGAAAATTGCCAAAACCAAAAGGCGGTTGGACTTTGCCAGGTCATCGGTATACTGGTCCGTGGAATCCACTAGATCAACAACTAGATGAAAACGACAATCCTTTGCCAGGACAAGAGCCTTACAATCAAGTGGATGAAATAGCAATGCGTCATGATATCTGTTATCGTGATCATGAAAACTCAAAATTAGATTGTGATAAAGTAATGTTAGACGAATTACGTGATATGAAGCCAACAAATCTACGAGAACGTTTTGATAGAAAATTTGTTCAGGGAATGATAGGAGCAAAATATAAACTCGGACTTGGAAAAAAAAAGTATACGATGATCTTGCAGTCGAGCTGCACAGACCTAAAAAAAAAAGTTTTCACGACGTAAAGTTGTCGCTAATGGTGTAGATGATATCTGGGCAATAGATTTGGTGGATGTATCCAATCTAGCTCAGTTTAACGTTGGCGCTGATGGCGCTCCAAAAAGGTATTTGTTTAATGTTATAGATGTTTTTAGCAAATACGCTTTCAGTGTACCTGTTTCGGATAAGACAGGGACTTCAATGATTGATGCGCTAAAACAAATAATAATGAGTACAGAAAGAAAACCAAATAAAATCTGGACTGATCACGGATCCGAGTTTTTTAACAAAAAGTTTGAACAGTTTCTAGAACAAAATAATATAAAAAAATACGTTACAGGAAACGAAGGTAAAAGCGTTGTTGTCGTGAGATTTAATCGCACGCTAAACGAAAAATTACACAAACATATGACAGCTAAAAACACCAACAGGTACATCGATGACCTTTCTCAAATCGTTGGTGAATATAATAACACGAAACATCGAACCATCAAAATGACACCTAAAAAAGCTATTAAAAATCCAATATTAGCAAATGAAAACATGTACCGCAAACATAAATTTAAGGTTGGTGATAAAGTTAGAATTTCTTTGACAAAAAAGGTATTTGCAAAAGGATTTACTCCAAACTGGAGCGAAGAAGTATTTGTAGTTGATAAGGTACTTTTAACAGTACCTGTAACGTATGTTTTAAAAGATCTGGCAGGGGAACCGATCGTAGGTAGTTTTTATGAACAAGAACTACAGAAAACTGAGCAGGATGTTTTTTGTTATCGAGAAAGTGATTAGAAAAAAGGAAATAAAAGTTTAGTCAAATGGCGTGGGTATAGCGATAAACTTAACAGTTGGATCCCAACCAAACAAATTATGATATAATGCTATTATAAATTAACTCATACTTTTGTTTGACAGATTTACATTTTACTGGTTTACATAACGATATTAGATACTGCTTACGATCGTTAGAGATCGTCATTAGATTAAAAATTTTAACGAATATGAAATCGAATTTGATATTTTTCTGTCGGCCTGGAATCTTGATATTTAAGAAAGGTTTGATTAGCTGCCAAAACAGTTGTTGTTCGGCAACGGTAAAATTAAATTTTATTATTTGTTTAGCAATGTGATACTTGACATTACACCGTTTAGTTGTTGATCTGCTGTAATTTGATCTGTCAGCAACAGTGAATATTTCACCATCATCATCAGATTCATTGTTATACAAAATATCATCTTCACTATAACCAATAGATTTGTCTATAAAATCTTTGGAAAATGTGACCTTATCGCTGGTGACTTTGTCGCTAGTATCTTCGTAGAGTTCAGCAAGTCGTTTCATCAAGTCCATTATTATATTTTTATCTAATTTATTATTATAAGATGACTGATGAGATAAAATATCACCAAAAAGTTAATATAGTAAATTACAACGAACTAGCCGAAGCGGTAAGAAAATGTTTGTTGGGTTATAGTGTTGATGTTATTGTAATGCAAGGTGATTCTCATAAAATATTACTAACAGAAGCAGAAAAAAATAAAATTAATGAAAGTGCAGTAACGACGCTAAAATTTAATCACGATGATATCATAGCATTTGCTCATCATTGCTTGACTAAAACCGAATTACAAAATATTATTGATCATCATATCTAAAACCATCCTAGCATCGTATTCTCTTGAAAAAGCTGATTTTGTTACTCCATCAGCTATAAATTTTATTGTTCTGGAATTTATCTTATAATATTTCGCCGCAGCTGTAATCGATTTAAATTCAATCTCCTCATCCGTTTCGAGGTTTTTTGAAATAACAGGTTTTATTGGGCATCTAAAATTAATACCATTACTATTTTTTCCTTTTCTCACATTTTCCTGTTGCGTCACTATCTCCAGATTTTCCAATCGATTATCAGTTTGTATATTATTGATGTGATTGATAACCAGACCATTGGGTATAGATCCGTTGAACACCTCGTAAACAAACCTATGACCATTATAACTAACAAAATCTGTTAGTGTTCCTCTAACAGTTACCCTGATATATCCCATATTGTTCATAGTACCAAGAACTTTTTTAGTTTTTCTGTTTCTTATAATACCACGATCGTTAGCCTCGTATAAATCAAAGACTGGATGCGGCTGAAACTCATCTTGTAAGGATAAATTTTCAATGTTGTCATCAGTGACTTTACCGTTATAATGATATACACGCTGTCCCTCTGGAATATCATCGCAGAACAACGTGTAAATAAAATCTTTTCTAAACATTGCAATCCTCTCGGCATTATCTCCCTTAACACTAATATTATAACCCGCTGACGTTAATTTGCCAACAGGTATTCTAGTTTTAATGTTAATAACCGAACCTAATACATTTCCAGCGTATAAGTTATACTTTGGGTGAATTTGATATGCTTCTTGCTCACGTGCACTTGTCAGATTTACTATCATTATATTATAGGTAATATTTTTTATCTTCAATTGATTTTTAGCGCATGCGCAGTGTGAGATAAAGTTATACTTTGGGTGAATTTGATAAATCTCTTGCTCACGTGCGCTTGTCAGATTTACTGTCATTATATTATAGGCGATTTTTTTTTATCTCTAATTGATTTTTAGCGCATGCGCAGTGTGAGGTAAAGTTATACTTTGGGTGAACTTGATATGTTTCTTGCTCACATGTGTTTGTTAGATTTGCTGTCATTATATTATAGGAGATTTTTTATCTTCAATTGATTTTTAGCGCATGCGCAGTGTGAAAAAAATTATCAATTAGATATTACATTATAATATAATAATGTTAAAATTACGTGATATAGCTAACAAAAGCCTTATGGGAGAACCTAATAAAATAGCGACTGCTTTTGCAGGTTTTGATAATAGTTATCAGTTTGATAATCAAAATGTTTTAGTAAATTTTAATGCAACGAATCTTTACCACCTACTACAGACAACTGTAAAACGTGAGCTCGAAAAACACAAAAGTATTAGATTATTTGTGCAATATCATGTTATATTTTCAAAGTTAGTTATAAAGGAAGAATCAACTAACAAGGAAATTGCAGAACCTTATATTAACGCAAAATCAAGACGTGCTTTGCTTGGGACTGATCTGTTATCACTATCTGATGAAATACACCAAGAAATCTGGAAAAAATAGAGGAATTCGCTCAATTAGGTTCGGGTTGGAAGTTTGAAATGATCAAAGGAATATTGTTTCACACGATGAAATATAATGCATTACGAGGTAGTTCATACATCGACCTGCCACCAAAAATAAAAAGTAAAAGATGTTGTATAAACATCAATAACGTAGATAACAAGTGTTTCCAATGGGCTGTTCTTTCCGCACTATTTCCAGCAGAAAAAAACGCTACTTGTGTTGAAAAATATATCAGTCACGTGTCTAGATTAAATTTTAAAGATATTAACTTTCCTGTGGCAGAAAATCAAATACCAAAATTTGAAAAGCAAAATAATGTTTCAATTAACGTTTTCGGACTAGATGAAAAAGAGGATGTATACCCGAGATATATTTCAGAAAAAGCTTCACAATCGACTATAAATTTACTGTACTACAAAAATCATTACGTTTGGATTAAAAACTTTAACGGACTAGTTGGTAAACAGTACAATAAAAATAGAAACAAAAAGTTCTTTTGTTACCGATGCTTGCACGGTTGTACTAACAATGAAACATTACAAAATCATTTACAGTACTGTAGTGATGTGCAAAGAATAACAATGCCATCTAAGGGAGATAGTGTGTTACAGTTTGTCCATCATAATCACAAACTAAAAATTCCTTTCGTCATATACGCTGATTTTGAGTGTTTACTTCAACCTGTACTTGGCGTACAAAATAATCCTAATCAATCGAGTACAAGAAAAGTTCAAAATCATGTTCCGTGTGGAGTAGCGTACAAGGTAGTTTGTTGTACTGATTCGAGATTATCTAAACCGATCAAATTATATCGAGGTAAAAATCCAGCTGTTTGGCTTCTCAAGCAGTTGATTAACGAAGTTGATAATATTATCGTTTGAAAAAAAGTAACGCCAATGTTAAAATTAACACCTCAACAAGAATCCGCTCACGAGCAAGCAGAAATTTGTCATATTTGTGAAAAAGCTTTTGACGATGACAAAAAAGTACATGACCATTGCCATTTGACTGGACAGTACTGTGGAGCGGCTCATAATCAGTGTAATTTAAAATTTCATGCTCCAGATTTTATTCCGGTTATTCTTCACAATTTTCGAGGATATGATAGCCATATTATAGTAGAAGCTTTTGGTGATCCTGATATAAAATCTCGTCTAAAACTCGATAACATAATCAAATGCATCCCAAATAATTTTGAAAAGTACATGTCAGTTACGCTAGGTAAATTGCGTTTTATTGACAGCCTGCAGTTTATGGCAGCCTCGTTAGATGAGTTAGTGAAAGGTTGTAGTAAATTTGATAACCTAAGAGACTGTTTTGGAGATAAATTTAATCTACTAGCTAAAAAAGGAGTTTTTCCATACGAATACCTCGACGACTGGAGTAAATTTGATGAAATATCTTTACCTGACAAAGACAAATTTTACTCACAACTTAAAAATGAAAATATAACCGATGATGAGTACAGGTATGCACAAGATATCTGGAAAGAGTTTGATTGTGAGACTTTTGGTGATTATCATGATTTATACCTGAAAACTGACGTGTTATTATTAGCAGATGTTTTTGAAAGTTTTCGAGAAGTGAGTTATAATAATTATGGACTAGATCCTTGCTGGTATTATTCTGCCCCTGGGTTGTCATGGGATGCTCTGCTAAAGTTTAGCAAGGTAAGGTTAGAATTACTGACTGACGTTGATATGTTCAATTTTATTGAAAAGGTATCAGAGGCGGTATTAGCGTGATAACAAAAAAGTATGCTGAAGCAAACAACAAATATTTGAAACAGTATAACCCTGACCTTCCTTCGAAGTATATAGTTTATCTAGATTGTAATAACTTGTACGGGTATTCGATGGCAGAACCAATGCCTCTTGGTGGATTTCATTGGATCACGGCTGATCGATTTCTATCGGAGACAGAAAAAAAGATACCCGAAGATGTTTCCTATTTCGTTGAAGTTGATCTTGATTATCCAAATTCGCTACACAAATTACATAACGATTACCCTTTCTGTGCGGAATCGATGGTCATATATTATAGTTTGTTATCAAAAGAACAACAAGCGTTAGCATCACCAAGGCAACATTCCATGGTCAAGAAACTAGTACCAAATTTACTTGATAAGAAAAATTACGTTTTGCATTACAAAGTTTTAAAACAAGCAGTCGATGCTGGTCTTGTGTTGAGGAAAGTTCATCGTGTACTAAAATTTAATCAGTCGCCGTGGATGAGAGGTTATATTAACTCAAACACTTCAAGAAGGGCTGCAGCGAAAACAGAGTTTGAAAAAAACTTCTTTAAACTGATGAACAATTCCGTTTTTGGTAAGACGATGGAGAATATTAGGAAACGTGTAAATATTGAAATAGTTAATGATGTCAATCGCAGAAACAAACTTGTGTCAGACGATGATTTTGTGAGCATGAAAATATTTAATGAAAATCTTGTTGCGATACAAAGAAGAAAAGTAAATCTAAAACTAAACAAGCCGATCTATGTTGGAGCTGCAGTGTTAGATTTATCAAAGTGGCTGATGTACGATTTTCATTACACTTTTGTTAAAAATCAGTGGCCGGCTAGTAGATTATTGTTTGCTGATACTGATTCGCTCGTATATGAAATCGAATGTGAGGACATCTATCAGGACATGTACAATAATCAACATCTGTTTGATCTTTCCGATTATCCACGTGACAGTAAATTTCATGACGACATAAATAAAAAGGTTATTGGTAAGTTTAAAGATGAAATGAACTCGAGCGCTATCAAATATTTTATCGGATTACGCAGCAAAATGTATGCCGTATTGTTAGACAATAATAAAATAACGAAAAAAGCAAAAGGTCTGCCTCGTAATTTTGTTAAAAAGTTTATGAAATTTGATGACTACAGGTATGCGCTTGATGGTGGTGTTAGTTTTATGAGAGCTATGGCAATTCGAACTAATCATCATAAACTCGAAACAGATGTTATTATCAAACGTGGATTGTATAATTTTGATGACAAACGCTATTGTGAAAATGGGGTAGATACATTTGCCCTTGGGTATTGTTATGATGATAGATCTATACTCGACATTATCTTTTCCAACTGAAATTTTATCTAAACTTATAAAATAATGTTTGAAAATTTGATAATGACAAATAGCTACAATAGTAACATTAAATATTTAATGATGGACGGTAAACAATTGACAGTTGAATTTAATAATGAAACATCAGGTATATGTTTTAATGGAACACATGACAAGTTAAAACTTTCGCTCATCAGATCTGATAACAGTGAGTATTTCAATTATCTCGAACAATTGTATCAAAAATTGCTAGCGGAATTTAAAAACTTTCACAGCCCCATTAGCCAACAAAAATATACTAAACTCACAATTGATCTCAATCGGTCAAAGGTATATTTTATCGACAAAAAATATCCTCCGAACAAACCAGAAATAAAAGATTTGTTTGAGTCCCGTCGCTGCGTGAGCGGTAAAGTAAAATTTAGTATCTATAATCGTGATAATGAAATATTTTTAATATTAACAGTTGAAACATTAATCATTGGTAACGAGATATAAAATAATATCATTTTCATTCTAATGCTAGCTTAATTTCCACCTTGTTAACTGAAATGTTCTAATAGGTGTGGGAGGGGGTGGTGGGCCAAAACCCTCATTTCCCTGTTTTGGAAACCCTCATTTAATTTATACTTGTTTGGAGGGTAAAAAAAATGAAGTGAGCCAAAACCCTCATTTCCTAATACTACTTAGATTCAAGCCTCTTCGACATGCTTCAAAGAAACAGCTTGTTTGGCAGTGAGTAAAAGTACTAACAATTGATAGACAAATTAACAATGCCCATTACTGTTATAACAATGCCTAAAAATGGGTGTGAATTTATGTTAATAGTTCAAATGAGGTCTCAAGCAACCATACATGTGATAACAATTTGCCACATTTTATATCCCACCTTATTTCCTTTATTGTTAACTGCTTACTAAATAACATATTTATTCCATCTATGTGTTATAAAATGTATTTGAGTGAAAACCCGATGTCACTCTCACCATTTGTGCAGGAAATGAAGTGATAATAACATTCACAAGCTGGCCTTATTGGATTTGAGAATGACACCATTTTTAAAAATAATAAACAATATCCAAGTCATAAGAAGTCTTTTGGAGAAAACTTCTTATAGATATGACTATCCATTCAGGAGAAGTATCAACAAACAAAAGTTTTGAGATGACCATCACAGCTGCCATGTAGAATGTCAGATTGGCACCATATTTACGTATGACCATCCAAATGTCATTCAAGTTCCTGGAGTGAAAACTCCTGGTAAATAGGACCATCTGTTCAGGAAAAGTAATGACAAAATTATTAGACAGCCATTGGCTATTTTAGATGTTTGAAGAGTACCATTTTTATTTTGGAAACTACACTTCCAGATAATATTGTGTACTAAGTTTCTAAACTTTCTATCATTATTTAGGAGAAGTGAAAACCAACTGCTAATGGACAACCAATAGATGAACTGATGCAGGCCCACCACATAAGTTATTCTAGACTTCAATCAGGTGCTTGGAAGTTAGTAATATATTTGTGGGTTAAAATGTTGCCATTTTAGGCATTGAAATGGTTGATTTCACTGAAGGGAAAATTTTACGCCTTTTTCATATCTCCTTATCTGCCATAAACATAAAAGAAAAAACAAGTGTCACAAACTCATGGATATTTTGATCCCATCGAAAAAATATAAAATCTGTTTACAAACAATTTTTAAAATTTTTTTATAGTTCTTCATCAAATGTACAATAGTTTTTCAGTTTCACTATGCTCATACCTACCTGGCAAGAAGAGTTACAGCCCCTGCCACAACAGGTGATGCCACACTTGTCCCAGATAAAGATCGACACCCTCCTCTATTGAAAGAAATAAAAGTACACTTTATATAGAATATGTGTTACATTATCAAAATTTTATCTAATTGACAATTGGTTATGCAATTTTCCATTTTATGTCTATATGCATAGATGAACTAGTTATTGTTTTGATAAAAGTCATATTACAGCAAAGTTGGTCTTTATTTACAAGAGATCAGGAACCTGTTGTACCAATTAAATTTAGCTAACTAGATTTACCATAACACAGCAATTCTGATTCAGTTCATTGTTTTTCATTTCAATTAAATGGAAAATGTAAATTACTCAAAAGTTTTCAAGAGCTACATTGTTAAACTTTGAATGAAGAACTGTGGTCATTAAAAGAAAAAGAACGAATTAAAGACAAACATGTCTTCAGGACGTACAAGCCAAATAGAACAATTGCTCAGGTTAAACAGAATAAATTGGGAATATAAAAATTTTCACCAAAATGGTAACCAAGAAAATGAGTATAACTCAAAGTCTGAAGGTGCAAGGAATATCTACTTAACATATGATATACTGATTTTTTTTGCTTACTTGAGAGCAGACCCTCTAACAGCTGATCCATAAGTGACAATATCTGGCTTCATTCTTCCATACCCTCCAGGTAATTCCTGAAAACCAATACGAAAAAACAAAATTAATACATAATCTTATGTTAATATAAAGAAACCAAATTAGTATAATACAGGTTATGGGTACTTGATGTATAGATGCGTCAAAACATTTTGGAAAAATATAAAATTTTACACAAAAAATTTGTGGTAAATCAATATTTACACAAAGCATTATGTTTGTATTACAAGAATGTTTTGCAAAAAAACCCTAAAAATCTACAAAAGTAACGAGTCATATGACTGTAGGTGAAATTTCACCAATAATAAAATAAGTCTGTCAATGTCACCAATAATAAAATAAGTCTGTCAATGTCATCAATGTCTGCAATAATAACATAAGTCTGGCAATGTCACCAATAATAAAATAAGTCTGTCAATGTCATCAATGTCTGCAATAATAACATAAGTCTGTCAATGTCACCAATAATAACATAAGTCTGCCAATGTCATCAATGTCTGCAATAAAAAGATAAGTCTGCCAATGTCATCAATGTCTGCAATAATAACATAAGTCTGTCAATGTTATCAATGTATGCAATAATAACATAAGTCTGCCAATGTCATCAATGTCTGCAATAAAAAGATAAGTCTGCCAATGTCATCAATGTATGCAATAATAACATAAGTCTGTTAATGTCATCAATGTCTGCAATAATAACATAAGTCTGTTAATGTCATTAATGTCTGCAATAATAACATAAGTCTGTTAATGTCATCAATGTCTGCAATAATAACATAAGTCTGTTAATGTCATCAATGTCTGCAATAATAACATAAGTCTGTCAATGTTATCAATGTATGCAATAATAAGATAAGTCTGCCAATGTCATCAATGTCTGCAATAATAAGATATGTCTGTCAATGTCATCAATGTCTGCAATAATAACACAAGTCTGCCAATGTCATCAATGTCTGCAATAATAAGATAAGTCTGTCAATGTCATCAATGTCTGCAATAATAACATGTCTGCCAATGTCATCAATGTCTGCCAATGTCATCAATGTCTGCAATAATAACATGTCTGCCATTGTCATCAATGTCTGCAATAATAACATAAGTCTGTCAATGTCATCAATGTCTGCAATAATAACAAGTCTGTCAATGTTATCAATGTATGCAATAATAACATCAGTCTGTCAATGTCATCAATGTTTGCAATAATAGCATAAGTGTGCCAATGTCATCAATGTCTGCAATAATAACATAAGTCTGTCAATGTCACCAATAATAACATAAGTCTGTCAATGTCATCAATGTCTGCAATAATAAGATAAATCTGCCAATGTCATCAATGTCACCAATAATAACATAAGTCTGCCAAAGTACTAATTTACTTCTCAAGAACAATAAGGGTTTATTTATACATGCAAGTTAAAATTATGTCCGAAGGTAATCACAGAGGTAAAAGTGTGTGTGTGTGTGTGTGATAGACAAATACTTTGAGATTGTTCATTCATCTTAAATGGTTACATTGTTTTCATTCTTCTGAACTGTTACATTGTCTTCCAAATATTTCTTTTGCAAGAATTAAGTTTTTTTTCTTAGAGTATGGACCAATTCATGTCTCACAACTGAAATGGCATACAAAATTTGTAGTATCATACAAGAACAATGACAAGGCATACATAATTATTTCTGTCATCCATGACTAGTATTAAGTATTTTCATGACAAAAATGAGACTAATTTAAGAACTTACCCAAGTTGTCATTCCTCTTGATGAGAATCTTGCAATCTGGTTTTCAAAATTGATTCCTCCCACCCCTATGACATCCATCTGATCTGCTGGGTTATTCAGTGTTCTGTTGTTTTTTTATAAAAAAAAAATATTTCAATAATGCCAGCAACAATTTTCATGGCTTTTTTTTCTTCTGAATAATAAAAACCAGAGGCCCAAGTTTGCATATGACTCACCTGACTTATGTTACAAAATTACTGACCTCATCACAAGGTATGTTTATATTGTATTGTTAACACACATCCTATATAAAATATATAATCCCATACTTCATATCATGTAAAATTTACCTGTTTTTGAGTCTGATAAAAGCCTTTCCAAAGATACATAATTAATATGCATAGCTTCTTATCATAATCAAGTTCACTAAGCTTATGATGATATACAAACCTATTTACAAAGTTTTATCACAATTGGATCAGAAATATAGTTTCTATATTATTCACAAAACTGTAATAATTTATTACTATTTTACAAACTAGCTTTTTAATTATATAACAATTATTATCAACTTTGAGCAGCCATGTGCAATGTATGGCCCATGACCTGGTTCTATCCACTTATTTACATAATAGAGCATGACTTTAAAGACCACATATCCAGCTCGCTCCATGGAGGAAGCTGCACATCCGAGTATTACCTGTTGTATTAAAATTTTATACTTTTTTCAGTTTAAGTTATGAAACATTTATCACAATACCTAATATGTGTATTGTTACTAATTTTATTTAAAACTTGTTCATTTCAAAGGTATGCATCTTATTTTCTAATTTTAATTTTGTATGGTATTTTTTAAAAATTCTGCAAGGGAAAGAACTCGGCATAACCCCAAACACATGATTCTAAATAGCCCCAACCATAGGCTAACTCCCATGCTCTCCTCAAACAAGAAATCTGGGTTAATGGAAGGCTTCTTGTCGAGATTTCTACCAATGCTGCTGATAGCACATACATTGAAAACAATTGTGGCAAGGTTTTTATAGCTGCATATCTTCATTCATGTTTCATGCCACATCAACATCATTTGTCCCCCATTAAAAAGCTCTGATGCCAGGATGTTTTTTTTGTCAAAGTTGGTCAAATTCAGTAGGCAATTGTTGTAATATATAGTGGTGTAAATGTTGCATATTTTAACAAATAGCAGCCAAATTAGATGGCAAATCAACTTAAATAAATCAGAAAGTCCCTCCAGCTAGAAATCTTTCTGTCAAATTTGCTCCAAGTGTGTTATGCAGTGCTTAAGTGTTTTTAAATGAAGTTGTTTAACTGACTTTTCACTGTTAGTAATGGAAGCCATATTTGATGGCAAACTTGCAGGAGTTGTACAAATTCAAAAACCTTTTTTGCCAGAATGGGTTTATGTCAAATTTAGTTAACTGAGTAATTTCTAAGAAGCTGTTAAAATTTAGCCATATATTATAGTGGATTGGCATTATTTGTTCCAATTTTTAAAACCTTCAGGCTAGGAAACTTTCTGTCAAATTTGGTCAAATTCTGTTCAGTGGTTTTTGAGAAGTCATTCAGATGTTTTCCAAATTTCTTTTACGTAACAGACATATATGATAGCTGTTTGGCACCATTTGAACATATTTGAAAGAAATCATTGTAAGGAAGCTTTCTATCAAATTCAGTTAAATTCTGTTGAGCATTTATTTTTATAAGAATTCGCTTAAAGATTTTATCTAGTTTTAGTAATCTTGGCTGTATCTGATGGCGGCACATTAACATAGAAACAAATCTGAAAGTGCAATTTTTGAGATTTTTTTAAAAAGTTTGTTCCATTTATTGTAATGGTTGCCATATTTAATGACAGATCAGCATGGTTTTAACAAATCTGAAACAGCATCATGTCAGAATGCTTTCTATTAAATGTGGACATGTTCTGCTAATCTATTTTTTTTAAAAAACTATTTAAAGGTTTGTCTATGTTTAGTAATAGAATCAATATTTACTATCATCATTTCAACAATCTGAAAACCTGTCCTGTGAGGGCACATGCTTTTAAACTGGGTCAGATGTTGTTGGGAAGATTTTGAGAAGTAATATAAAAGGTTTTCTATTTTAAGCAATTGAGGCCATATTTGAAGGCAGATTGGCATCATTTTTTGAATAAATTTCATGCCAAGATGTTTTTGTTCAATGTCATCAAATTATGCTGAGTTTTCTTTTTGAGAAGTTTATTTCTTGTAAAGACAGCAATATATGGCAATCATCATCATCATCATCTAAACAAAGTTAAAAGAGCTTCAAGCCAGGATGCTATCTTTCAAAATTGGCATAATTCAGTTTAGTGGCTTTTGAGACATAAGTTTCAATTTTGAACAAATGAAGCAATTGACAAAAGACCATACCATAAATTCACCTGGAGCCAGAGCCAACTGAACTAAAATATACAAATCTTGCGGAACAAGACTGTCAAACAAATGTGAAAGTAAAATTACAAAGCTGTGAAATGCATTACAATATGCTTATGTCATATTATATTGGTGATAAAAGAAAGAATATACCCTATATCAATAACTGCATCCTAGAAAACATTAATAATCCAGTCCACTTCTATGTGGTAAAAAAAACTCTGAATATTTAAAAAGCAATAAACTAATTACAGACTCCAGATGTTATTTTGTATTTTACTATGAACGTCTAGAGCTATAGGAAAATGTATGAACAATGACTACTGAAAACCTATTCAAACTAAAAAGTACACTTGGCAAAACTCAGTGGTCTTTTGTGACAATCAAGGGTTCAGCAATGTCTACAGTTAAAATAAGAATTAGCTACAAAGTGTTTTGGACAATAATGCTACTTGATACCTTAAAAATGTAATAACTTTAGGATATATAAATGTTTGAATTATTATCAAAAATATCCTTTGAATTCAACCTTATAAGCAAAAGCCATATACCCATAAAGAGGTCCATCATTGCCTATGGCAGAGACCATGATCACTTTATTGGCTGTCAACTCCCAAACCTGTAAATTGAACAGTGAAGTACATTTCAACACTTAAATCAGACTTGGGTTCAATTACAATGTAATCAAGTATTAATTACAATTTCACTATATTTGCAATTGTAATTATAACTAAACATCTCCAATAGGTTATATTGCAAAAACTGAAGTTCTAAATTTGCATAATAGCTCAATTACAGGTCAATTACAAAAGCAAAGATAAATGCATCTTCTAAAAAACATTCCAAATAAATTATAAAAATTGAAAAAAATATACATATTTATTTTAAATGCTAGGTGTTAGGCTAATAATATAGGAATTAATATAGAATAATCAATAAAGCTAAGTTTTAGATACAAAAACTATATTAATTATTTTACTTTGTCTACAGTGAGATTCAGACTTAGGTTCAATTACACCTTAGTAGAGGTAATTTAGTAATTAATTATAATTACAGTGCCACAAAATATCAAAATTTGATTACACTGCAATATTTATTTCATGGTAGATGCTCACCTTATCTACAAACGGATGATCCATAAAGTCAGGTCCACCAATGCTAAGGTTTAGCACATTTATCTTCTTCAGTATAGCATAGTTAAAGGCATCCAGGAACCAGGAAGTGTAAGAAACCTTGAAAAACATGATTTGAATTAAAGAGTCTGTGAGAGGCAATTGTCACAGAATTAGCATGTATTTTATGAATAATCCAAACTGTCCTAAGTGTTGCAAATAATATAACTTTGGAAAGTATGATACACATATAAAAAGTTGATGTATTGAATCAAAGTGCTTAATTGTGGTGTGAGTGTGTGTTTGTGTGATTTAGATTTTTAATGTAGCTTTAACAATTTTTCAGTCATATTGCTATGATATCTGCAGTGTAACAGTTTATAATGATATCTAGCACTGGTGCATCATGCTACAGACATGTGGCATGATGTCCCACCCAGTCACATTATCCTGACACCAGGCTGACCAGTCCTAACACTAACTTCTTAATGCTGAGCATCAAGCGAGGAAGCTGTCAGCACCATCTTTTAAAGTCTCTGATATGACTCGGCCGGGCTTCGAACCCACGGCCTCCCACATCCAAGACAGATGCACTAACCCCTCAAATTGTGGTGGTTGTTTGTTTTTTTAGGTTTAACACCATTTCTCTGTGCAAGATTGACTATACATTGTGAACAGTAGAGGAAGAGAATGGAAAAGCACTGGTAAGAACCACCCACTCAGTGGGAAGTTATTGGCATCTTTTTCTCATACCCACAAAACCCCAAGACTCATATCTTTGTGGACAAAGGTGAGATGGCATTGATCAATAACGGTAAGCACTTTAGACCACTCAGCCACCAAGGTCTATGCTTCAATTATGGAACAGCACTCTACCACTCTACACAAATTAACACATACCCCCAAAAACACCTTATTTATTGTACAACTTTAAAGATACTGTTATTCTTTTATGAAAGTAATTCATCATCGAATGTGGAACTTTACACATGAAAGAATGTTTCTTATATGGATAATAAGATATGCATTCAATTAAAAGAGTACAACATGAAAAAAAATTAAAATTTAATAAAACCCTGGAGGATTGCTGTCTTTGTCAAAACACAATGTTCAAACCCATAAGCACATATTAAGCATTTGGGATTTAATACTTTGATAATTGAAGTTAAACTTTTAGACTTGATGAAAGTCAGTGTTGTTTTTTAATTCTATAAATACAATATAGGAATAATGTATACATATTCAAAGAAATGAGGCTCTTACAGCTTATGATTCCATGTACAGTCGAACCCAGTTATGTTGCCCGCCTACAGGTTTGCCAAAAAGCATCGAGATAACCAATGATCGAGATAAATGAAAACCAATATAGTGTCAATATAATAACATGTGCTTGAAATTTCATTATGTACATGATGTGCGTTAGTAAATGAGAATGTACATGCACATATTTTTGGACGTTTTTTTTTAAACAACAGCGTTGCCACGATCTGTTTGATGAAGCGATCGGCATGCTAAAAAAATATACATACATGTTTGTTAACAACAAAAGGCATTTGTGCACCAACTAACACCAGAGATTTACCAGTATACAATACAAACCACAGTCGATTCTCGATACAAACCTTTATTATATTCTCCAACATTGCCAACACAAAGATCGCTCAAAAAAAAAAAAAAAAAACCTGCAGGGTGTAGTTTGGTTTTACAAAAAGCTAACCAGTGTCAAAATTAAAATTCGTGAGTCATTTCACTGACAACTCTGAAAAGTATTGTAAACAGAATAGCTACAACATGTTATCCTTCAGACAAGATCAACAAAAGTGAGTGAACTGTCATTGAAGTGAACGACCATCATCACGTGCTACATGAACTCAGAACATACGCAGTTTACCAAGTATGACAATATTATTGGCAAGTCATAAGCTTCGCATAAACGTAACCAATCGCAAGAAGTACATGTAAATTAAGAAAATCGAAAGACCGTATTCTTGCAAAAAAGTATCTCCATTCCCACGATTGAAACTTACACGAGAGAACACCTGGCAATATTGGACCGTATATATTACTGTAGCATAAGTTAACACCCAATATAGGGATTCTTTCACTCCTGTATTTTGAGAAATAAATAATTAGTTTTAATTATGCAAAAGTTATTTATTTGTGGTTCTATTTTTTTCTTGCTGAGTTTAAGTGTCTGTAACAACCAACAAACAGAAGGATTAGCTATTCCATTAATTTTATCTGTTCTATTCACGTCTTCAGAAGTCGGTTAGTTGTAGGTAGAGTACAGTAGCATAACTGACTGTCAAAAAATACAGTACTCGGCCATATGTCAGCATAAGCAGATTATGATGTAACAATGCACAGCTAAGATGGGGTTGTCAATACAAACAAAGGATTATTTGTGTACTGATTGATTCCAATTCATTACTTAGTAAAGTTTGTAGCTTTCTTCCATTCTCCCTTTTATTTATCCAGTCAAAAGCCATGATTGTTTGTACAAATTAAATAACCAAAATGTCTGTCGACAGATAGGACATTATTGTTACCAATAAGGGGAAAAAAAAAATCGCCGGCAATTGGTCATGGGGATCCAGATAACCAACGTTAATTGGCAAATTTGACAAAAGAATCGACATAACCAATGAGAAAATGCTAGGATAAAGAGAGAATTTGGCTGTTCCACTTCAAAAACGTCGACTTAATAGGGTTGGCAACTTAACCGAGGTCGAGATAAGTGGGTTCCACTGTAAATGTGAGAGTTGGAAAGAACAAGAAATGTGTCTTGTGGAAAAACTGATTGCACAGATGGGATTAGTTTGACAAAAAACAAACAACAGAGAAAGAATAAATAACAAACTGTACAACAGATACAATGGAGTCTGATGCTTCCAACCTAAGGAAAATAGCATAAAAAGCAAGTAAATATGACAGAAATATGATCACCTCAAAACCTGTACAAAACCTATTACGGAACCAGTTGATACAATAATTTCCAGTCAATGCTTGCAGTAAATTTAAATCAAAATGATGTTTTACATTAGTGATAGAGGTATGAATATGCATTCAATATTAATGTGGAGAGAAAAAGGCGAAGATATATATTCTAATCCTTTTTACTTTTAATTGTATGCATGACGGCAGTGCATGTAATCTGAATAGCCAGAAACTGTTTCTAATGCCATTAATATTAATTCAGAAAACAGTTTCTGTTGGACCACAGTTTAGTTGCTTTACTCAACATTTCTTCATTGCACATTATATGGATTGCAACTGCATACAGCAAGTCATTTTAGTTTATATTCCCAGTCCATTGCTTTTATGTTCAGATATTTTTACATCATAAATCAGGACCTTTAAAACCACTATTTAATAGAATTATACAACGTATATTATAATCCAAAAACCTCATGCCTGATTAAATTCATTGTGAACTTACACTGACAAAAGTGTAACTGTTATGGTGAAGGATACTAAATATATTTTTATCCTGATCAGACTTAGACATTACCCACAGTACATCCAATGAAGGAATTTAGTTTCTGCTTACAAAATTTTAATTTTAATTTTGGAAAAAAAAGGAAAATGACATTTTTTAATGAATATTTATACATAAAATGGTATTGTGGCCCAGTATCAAAGTACAGATTGTAACTTCAGTGTCTAATAAAATTTTCTTGTTGCCATCTTTATTAGACTTTGAATACCCAGCTGCCTGAGGAACTTGGCTATCACAAATACCATAAAACAACCTACTGACAGCTTCATACACAACCCATAAACTTTACAAGTTTTATATTTTTCATTATAAATTTTGACATCATAATAATAATAATAATAATAATAATAATAATAATAATAATAATAATAATAATAATAATAATATTCTTAGGCATAGACTGATATTTGCAGTTTTCCTTTTCACATTCATAATTTGTATGCGCCTCAAAACCATTCCTTCTACAGCTATGAAACTTGAAATGGAAAATTTACATTTTATAAAATAATTGAAGACAGCTGGAACATTGTATTATTAGGTAAGATGGAAAATAATGTTTCAGCAAGAGTTTCTCTTTTTTATAGTTGTAATAAAAATGTAATTAGTATTGAAACATAAAATGAAGTTGTCAGTATAGCTAATGTGTGTATGAATTAGTTATGTCATTAAGTTAAAAAAAATATCAATTTGTTTTGTTTCTCATGTCATAAAAAGATGTGACATAAAAGGTGGTCTTTGTTAATCAAAGACTTTTCTCAAAAAAGTACTGATAGTATTTTAAATCTTTTCATAATCATCAATGGCAGCCACAATGTATAAATAAATTTTCAAAAATAACATTTTCCCCCATGCTCCATTTAAAAAAGGGATGGGGATTATGTCTTTCCCTCTAATAGTTATGTAACTTGTCTTCCACACCATTAAAAACACAGGCTTGAAACTTTGGAATATGATTTGATGTAGTCTTTAGATGCACAATATAGTTTAAAAATTGTAATCATGACTCTTGGGATGGGATAATTCAATTATAAAGAAGCTTGGATTTTTTTACACTCTTACCCATCTATCAATGGTAATAAACACTTGTAAGACATTACATGCTTTTGTCAGCAGATCATGGACAATGGTACCTCCCAGTACCAGAAGCATTCTGTATATCCTATAGATGTAATGAAATTAATTAATTACAAAAGAGTCATTCATTATATGGTCTACTGTAAATGTAGATATATTCTGCATAAAAGATGTCATTAATATCAGGAACAAAGGCAAGAAAAGTTTGCAAAGAATTGTTAAATAAGTCAGGAACAAAGGCAAGAAAAGTTTGCAAAGAATTGTTAAATAAGCAAAACTTGGGTAAATATAGGATCTTACTACCATTCTATGTGACTTATTGGTAACATTTTAACTTACCTGGTTATTTGTAAAGACACGGAAAACATAAATATCAGCATCTGGAGCAAATCCTAGGCATTCTTTGGAACTGGCAATTACCCCTGCCACAAATGTACCATGACCAAGACCTGTAATGAGAAACATTGTCTCACCTATGTTATATATATATATATATATATATATATATATATATATATATATATATATATATATATATATATATATATATATATATATATATATATATGATTTGTTTTGTATGCTTGAATTTGTGACTGAGGGTAGAGTAGATATAGAATAATTGACCTTTATAGTTTTTCTTTTTAAAGTTGTTTCTTCCTGGTCATTTTATTGTCTTAAGATATTATATATGGTTGAGGTAAATAAATCATTTCATTCATACCTTAAGATCAGTCTGTGGAATCATTTTCAGTTATGTTCAGATATAATTTTAATGGACCCAGTTATTTACAATTATTCATTGGAATTACAAATTGCTCATTGACATTTTGGACAAAAACACTACTTTGGGATTATTGCGAATTCATTCATTGGCATCACTGCGATACATCAAGAATATTGGTACATCAACCCATTCAAGACTACCTATACATAAGCATATTCAAGATTATTGGAATACTTTTGGACTTGTGATAGAAAACGTTAGGATTTTTTGGGATTTAATTCGCAATATTGTAAGTATATCTGAACATACAATCATAATACCTTAGAAAAACTACTACTACCTCACAAATCCAGCCCTCCCAGATAACTTTTAGCTAACATGAGCTAAAAGTTTTTTGCCTCCCTAGGTGGCAGTCAGGCAGAATGATCTCACCCTGAAAAAGAGATTAGTGGCAAAACCCATGAATATCTCATTTATTACTAAATCATAAGGCACACTCTCTGTATGGATATAACTGTGAGGAGACTGGGAGGGTGTATGTGCATTATGATTGGGTAAGTAATCATGAAGAAACATATTTTACTAGAAAAACAAAAATGAGTTTCTTCTTCAAATACATTATCCAATCATAATACCTTTGGAGAATAGGTAAGAAGTTGAGGAAGGTATGTCACAATACTCTGGAGATGTCACCTCTGGTCCACTAAGGTACATGATAACAGCTTCTAGGTACCTCACCGGAGAAGACTCCAATTGTAAGAGAGGGCCTTCCAAAAGGAAATATTTTCCTTCCCTCAAACCCAGAATAAGTTGTGAATCTGCATTGTATGAAGCCACTGAAAGACCTGGAAAGGTGACATGTTGCACCATGGCTATAGGTCCCACTAGGTCAAGTTGATTCCTTTGGGTTTAAAGCTTATTGAGGTCAAAACTGGTGGCTGTGGCCTCTGCTTTCCATCCCACACATTGGATAATAAATTGCTCAAACTTTGCAAACCAAGATGCATAACAAATTCACCTGAGCTGGAGTTAATCCAGGACTAAATGTTCTGTACTGTTACATCATACTTTCCCTGTTTGTGAGATAAAAATAGGCATCAAATCCCTCAACTCAATGGCCCTGTCCTTTTAGGATACCACTTCAAAGCTCATACTGGGTCATGTAGATGGTCTTGAGTGACAGTGTCCAGAGTATACAATGATTTCATTACAAAGGTCTAGTTACCCATGGATGGGAGCCTGTTTTTGGCAATGAAAGAGAAAACCATCATAAGTGAAAATGATGCATCGTGAACTGCATGTAATTTGGGTACCCTGTATTTTGCTGATTCTGCCTGCCATCCCTAAAGTGAAGAGAAAGCAGGTCTAGTATGAAAGATGGGTCAATGATGCCTTAGAAAGCAGTTTGAATGGTGTTAATGGTAACCTTTGATTATACTTGGTGCTAACTTTAAGAGCTAGAGGAGGAAGTTAGCTATTTCAGGTATTCCTGTAGAGGTATGATGTATTCTTGTATATATCACTATGTAAAAAATTTTCCTTTCTTGCTTGAGCAATTCTTTGCATGCCTGGTTGTAAGAACTGCTTATTTCTGAGGGCCTGTTTAATATGATCCCTATATGCAGGTTAAGTTGCTATCGAAACAACTGCTGTTGTGGTTGTTTGAGTAGATGGGGGAATTTCTGTTTTCATCCATGACTTCTCTCATCTGAGTGGTGCAAAGAGATGACACTCCTATTCTCTTGCTTTTTGAATTACCTATGGAATCAAAGATGCTGGAGGTTAAGCATATGCATCCAGGCTGTTTCAATCTATCGATAGCATGTTAACTGCCCAGGCTTTGGGATTCAGGACTGGTGAGCTTGGTATTCCACCTTGTTGCAAACAGCTCCACCAATGGTTGGACATTTGAGTACATGTCTGAGTGAAAACTGAGGGATGGAGGGACCACACTCCACGGACTTCCCAAAAAGATGATACTAGGTGTGCCCCCAGCCTTGTGTACATGCATCTGTATTAATTGTGATCTCTGACAGTTGTACTTGCAGAGGTATACCTGCTGTGTGCCAAGTTAGGTCAATCAAGTCTGCAGATGGTCAAGTGGGAAAACTTTTGGCTTCCAATGGGATAAAATAATCATCTGTAACAGGTGCATATAAAGATGAATGAGTATGATAAGGTCTGCTGCCACATAACCAAGCTAGAAGACAAAGCAATTCCTGTGCAGAGAGATTCCCTCAACAGTAACAAAGCCACCAATCCTGAGGGAGACATCTTTATTTACCTGTGTGTATTGAATTCCATACCTAAAAGAACCAATTGTTGAGATGGTACTAGTTCAGATTTGTTCTTGTTGACATGGAAACCCTGATTTGCAAGCAGTGTAAGAAGGACTATCAAATCATGTTCTAGTATATTACTCACCTGATGTTTTTGCAGGATAGATGTGTCCAGGTAATCTGATCACTCTGCCTGAGAACCACCTGGATGGGCAGGTAACTTTTAGCTCTTTTTAGCTAAAGATTTCATCTGGAAGAGCTGAATTTACAAGATAGTAGTAGTTTTCCTAACATATTAAAATTTGGGTAAGGTATTTAAAGAAGAAATAATTTGTTTTATAAGATCCATGGTTTTCCTTTTTTCTGTTACATAGTTTAGGAGGACAGAGTTATAACACCTGCAAATCATACTCCTGTTAGCTCATGTGCATAGTTTTCAAAGATTTAAACCTTAGACCATTTTGGGTGTGATTAGGATGAAAAAAAGCAAAATTCTGTCTTGCATCAGCTGGAAAGAAATGTTCATGTCAGCCTGAATTATAAACTATGAAGTCTGGGTATTTGTGAATGCAATAAAATCAAAGAGAATCTATCAAAGTAATAGAAAACATGTGCTAATTAAAATCTTTAACCAAACACCTCATACCTTCAACATCTGACATAGCTGCTGTCGCCAAAAAAGTGACTGCTATCTCACTTCCCACTAAAAGCTATTAACAACTGAAAAAATTACTGACCACTGTAGTCAGCAGAGCAATTACTGTATGACAAGCAAACACTAAACAACTTTTTAATTAACAAAATGACCAATAATTTTAAGTAAATTCCACGGAAAATGGTGGCTCACCTGCATTCTTGTACTTCTCAGTCTAACCAATTTCTGCCTTTCAATAACATGAATTTAAAACATTAACAGTGTTGTGCCACCAGCAAATGTTGTTGTTGTTGTTGTTGTTGGGCTTAACGCCATTTTTCAGCACACGATAGGCTATTCATGGCGGCCAGTATTAATGGTGGAGGAAGAAACCAGGGAAATCACCGGAAAGAACCACCGACGCACGAGAAGCTACTGGCAAGCTTTCTCACATATCCACATTCGCCGAATCCTAGACTCGAACACACAGACAGAGGTGAGATGTCAGTGATCCGTAACGGACAGCGCTTTAGACCACTCGGCCACTAGGGGCCCCTAGCAAATGTTGAAAAGTGACTATTACTTCTCACATTGCTTGTATACATGATACAATAATTATTTCTGAGTATCATCTTGCAAGCACTGTAGTGGCAACTTACATTACTGTGATATCTGCATAGAACCATTATTCCTGCTAAATATTTACTTGTTTTCATGTGACTCTGGATTTATCTGAACAAATGAAGTGAGAAAAAACTAAGAAAGGAAAGAAGAAAAAGGTAGATATGACATTTTGGTTACATACTGCAAAATCACTTCTGCATTATGTGCACTATTATGTGACATCAGGGGTATCAGTAATTGTTTGCAAGTTTTGGGTATATTTTCTAGCTGAATGTTTGCAATTTCTACATTTTGAGAGAAGGAAAAAAATAACATCTAAATTAAATATGATCATTACTAAATTTAGATAAAACTTTAACAAGTATACATGGTATTATTTGCAAGATGATTTTATACAATGTATTAGAGTGCATTTTCTCCCATATGAGTGAACAGTATACTTGCCTATGATGGAGAAGAAAATCAGTTCTGTACGTACCATCTTCCAGTGTTTTCTCATTGGTCCAATTGGTCCTGTCCTTGATTCTCCCGGATTTGAAATGAGGATGGTCTTCTGCCAGACCAGTATCAAATATAGCCACCTTAATACCATTACCTGAAGAGATAAAGGGTAACTGCATGCTGTACATATTTCTGTATAATATAGAGTCCCAACTGCAAGCTACACAGTCTGATCTGTCAATACATTATGTATTGGTAGATTTAGGTCTATGCTGCATTGCGTTTTAGTTGGATAATTATCATGTGTAGTAACTGGTCTGCATGAGTATGCAAACTGCTCAATACCATGTTTAATATCTCTCTATGAAAAACTATTAAGGCATGGTTGACTCTGGATATTGTTGACCAATGGGTCTCAAAGAACTAAACCTCTGGTCATGGTATGAAGTCTTGAACCAAACTTGTGCTTTAGAAACCATTATTTTCTTAATAGAATGACCACAACCTTGACCAATGACCTTTTGACCCTCAAAACTAAAGTTATTACCTAAAGTGCAAGCCATCCACAAAGTTTGGTCAAGGAACTTTAAAATAAAAGTCAATTCAAAACAAATTTTTCTTAGAGCCAAAATGAACTTGATCTTTGATATTTATTCACCCCAAATAAAAATATCTTCTTCCATACCTTAAGTGCAAGCCCCCACAAATATTAGTCAAGACATGTTGACTGAAACAAAAGTCATTATGCACAAAAGAGCTTCTTTCCTACTGACCCTAACATCAAAAGTTGTCTTTCTAATCCAATGCATAAATTTTCTGTAAACTTCAGTGCATGGTCGAGAAAAACTGTGTGTTTTCTCTTCTTTATGAGATGTATTTTTTTGTGGGTGAGTAATATTATTTTATATCAGTGAGATAAAATAGAGTGAAACTTGGTTCCCCCAATTTCTGACACTGAATAAAGTATGTAACTTGTTAAGGCTATTCCTAATGATAAACATGCCATTACCCAATTTCTGCAATTGGTATCAGTCTCTCTTCTCTTATCATTGCCAAACTATGTGTCAAAACACATGATTGCATAAAAAATATCTTTTACAGTGATGTCCAAAAATCACAAGGCATAAAAAATCATTCTTTGTAAAAAAAAAATGGTGTTCATAATCTAAGTCCAAAGAGACACTGAAAACATGTAAATGACAATAAAATGTCTTAATCTAAACATTTTTTGTTATCTTGAAATTCTTAAAAATTAAGTAAACCATGTATAACAGAGTCCAAAGTGGGTCAGATATTGCTCACTTGCTTATATTACACATGGCCATTTCACTCAGCAGACTTATGTAGTAATGTAACAACACAACCTTTGTTCAAAAGATAAAAGTACAATTAATAAAAACAAAGATCTTGATATAAACACCAAGTTTTATAGAAAACGGATAAGAAACCGATTTTTTTGTAGTAAAATAAGTTTCTTCAAAAAAAACTTACTTGGTAATAATACCTTAGGAGGACCAGTACTATCTTGCAAATCCAGCCTTTCCATTCTAAAACTTTTAGCTAAATATTGTGCCCAGATCAGTCATTTTGCTACACATTTGGGTTTAAAAAGTAAAACTGTTCCCTACGTGACTTTCCCATGCTGTAGGATGTGGCTCAGAGTTTATGTCTCCAGAATTTATCTCAGTGATCTTTCATCCTAAAAAGCTAGAGCTGATAGGACCTATGGCTGTGGTGCAACAGTTTACCTTCTGGGGTAATTCGACTGCTTGATAAGTATGCAGCTTCACGACTTCCGCTGGAGGGAAAAATGCTTCCTTTTAAAGCCACACCCCGAGAAATTAAATCCATTCTCCAGCTGGGTCATCTAGAAGCTGCCTCAAATACCAAAAGGGATCAGAGACAACTTCCTCCACCTCTCACCTAGTCTCCTAAGGTCTTATGATCAGATGACATGTTGGAAAAAGCCAATTTTTCTAGTAAAATATTTTTTGTAAATATTTACCCACTCACAATACACATACACACCGGCAGCCTCCTTACAGCTACATTCATAAGGAGAGCCTGCCTTTAGCTCCTACTGTAACTTAAGTATTCACCAGGATTTGTTAAAAATCCCTATGTCATATGGAGATCACTATCTAACTGCCACTTAGCTTGGCATATATCATTTAACTTTTCAGCTAAAATGTTTTAGTCTCGGAGGGTTGGATTTGCAGGGTAGTAGTAGTTCTCCTGTGGTACTCTGACTGGAAAATGTTTTTAAAGAAATATAACCTTGAGATACACAGAGATAAAAAGTTAAGCTGATCAAGTGCAAGATTACTCCATTAATATATGTGGCTCCCATTCAATTCTAATATTGTCAGGAATCCTGATGATATCAGACCTTATAGCTTCCACAGTGGTAATAAACTCAGCCAATCAGATGCAAGATCATTTCATTAATATGCATGGATTCAGCTCCTTCTCAAAATTATCCAAGATCTTGATCCTATAAGCATATATTCCAAGTCTGAGCTAAACTGAATCAGAAATATAACTTAGAGAATCATAACAAGCCCAGTCAAATAGATACAAGATTTCACCATTAATATGAATGGATCTTGCTTATTATCAAATCCATCCAAGATTCTGCCTATGTAAGCCCATATTTTATCAATGATCCTATATGCATATGTTCCAAGTCTGAGCTAAACTGAATCAGAAATATAACTTAGAGAATCATAACAAGCCCAGTCAAATAGATACAAGATTTCACCATTAATATGAATGGATCTTGCTTATTATCAAATCCATCCAAGATTCTGCCTATGTAAACCCATATTTTATCAATGATCATAATCAGATCAGAAATATTTCTTCCAGAGGGTAAAAAGTTCAGCCAATCAGTTACAAGATCCCCATATTTGTATGCATGAATCTTACTCATTATCAAACTCATCTGAGATCTAAACAATATAAGCATTTATTCTAAATTTAAATCAAAATCAGATCAAGAATATGGTCTCCAGAGCACTAATAATCTCAGTCAATAAGACAAAAGACCACCTCATTATTATGAATGGACCTTATCAAACTCATCTGAGATTTTGTTGAATTAAACCCATACTATAAGAGTCTGATTTAAATCAGATAAAAATATGGACTCCAGATAGGTTACAAATAATTTTTAATGGATGACTGGCACACAACAAACAAAAGATGATGGATGACAATGTCACACACCAAGGAACAATGGAGGATATCATGCACAATGAATACAAGTCCATACCATACAACTTATTGGCCCATAGATCCAAGTGATATAAAAAACAAAAATAAATTTCTGAGAACAAAAAAACAAAGAGATAATAGATGAAATGCCAAGATAAATTGGAATACAAATGGAATGCAAACACAGTGAAATTAAATCTAGATTTTCTTAAAATTACTAGTAATGAAAATTGTGCAACTTAATTAAAATGTTTCTACAATAAGGACTAATGAAAACTCCAGCTTATGAAAAGGTATAAGACCTCTTAAGGCATGAATATAAAGTAGCAACTGATGACTGATGGGACTTGCTGCCAATCCCTCTCTCAAAGGGGAGACCACTGTCATCTGACTGCTGTCATAGCAAACAGATATTTCAGCACTTTTAATACTAAAAGAAACCAACAGAAAAAAGGTTAATGTTTCTTTCACTTTGGAGGGCTGGATCTGCACAGTAATTGATGTACTTTAAATTATTACAATTGGGTAATGTATCTAAAAAGAAAATCACAGTGTGTACTCGCTTACAAGTCTAGTCCAACTGCAAAAAAAGACACCCTTATCTGCCACTACATAATGAGCCAGCAGATCAGGGTCTGTGTTGTTTGTTCTATTGACTATTCCTAACAAACTTCATAGTCCCAGATATGCCAGCATATTATGTGACAGCATGTCTGGATATGTGGAGTAGGACTAAAGTTATAAGTAAGTATATATGGTAGTTGTGTTCTGTTTCTGCAAATATAGTCAACTTCCTCCTAATTTATTCACAGAACTAAAATAGCAAACATACTCAAACCTTTTTTAACGACACAAAGTGGACATACCTGTAAAACCCATGTTCCATAAAATCTCAGCCTGCAAGGCACTGCAAATCTGAAATTTGATAAAAATTAATAAATGTACAGCTCTCTCCATTATACTGCATTTTAACATCACACAATTTCAGATATATAACACAATGACTAAAATTATAAAAATGTCATGCTTTTAAAATTTTTTATGTTTTTTTCATAAGTCTAAACATCTCTCAGTTGAAATCTTTTTATCCAAACCTTTAAACTTGATTTGGACATCACCAGAATGTGTTTTTAAAAAGCAACCTTTGATTTCAATTGGATCCTTTAAACCTAACAGACTTTAGCACATCTGAAATTACCCATGTCTCTAATAAGCCACTACTGTAGCTGGTCTTTGCAACTATCATATTTGGTAACAGTATAAGGGGCTGCCAAAATTGCTTTCAAAAATAAAGTCACTCCAACAGATTAAGAACTTGTGAATACACCTCACTAATCAAGCAGGCACATGTAAGACATGCTGCCTCTACTCATTTCTGTTATTTATTGCTGTCCAAATGTCAATGAACAATGGTCAACAATAAGCTCATGTTTTTGTTGTTGTTGTTGTTATTGTAGGGTTTAAAGCCATTTTTCAGCACAAGATTGGCTATACATGGCGGCCAGTATTAATGGTGGAGGAAGAACCCTGGAAATCTCCAGGAAGAACCACCAACCCACGAGAAGCTACTGGCAGACTTTCTCACTTACCTATGTTAGCAAAGTCTGGACTTAAACTCACACAAATACATGTTTTTGTATTTATAAAACTGAGAAACATCATAGACTTTGCTAGATACAAAATTGGCCTGTCTTCAACATAAAATCTTGGAATATTTCAAAAGTAGCCATGATAGGATGTTATTCTATGCATGATATAATGAGATACCAGTGGACATTAGCCACTCTGAGAATAAAGACTGAAATAAATAAACAGTACTTATTACATCTGGATTAGTCCTTTTTGCTGTTTCTGTTATTTTATGCTTTAGAATTGCTAGATTTGTGCTGCAGATGGTATAACATCATTCAGCTGCAGATCAGCATATGAAAATGGTGTTTTAAATAGATGAGAAGATGTATTTCATTTCTAAAAAATACATCATATTTATTCATCGCCTAATACACATACACAAATTCATCAAATTTTCAATAATTCACACTATACCATGGTTCAATATAAAATACAGTCATCAATATTTGGATATTTCTGAAAACTTTATCTCTAGTTTGCAAAATATTTTGATAGTGGCATAAAACATTCATTTTTCAAATGACATAAAAAAAAATATGCTTCAATAGAATCTTCCAATTTATGTGTTACTGATAATGAAATCTGTATGGGCCGTTTATTCTTGCTCTGTCAAGGAAGAAAACTCTGCTCAGTAGTTAATGTGCTGGATTCACAATGAATTCTGCCACAGCTGGCTCCTGTTTTATCTTGCTGCACAAACACTTTACTTCCATTACTTGAGGCACCAAATAGTTTTTCATATTCTACTGAACACAAATCAATCAATCAGTCAATCAAGCAATCCCTCTTTGCCAAAGATACTATGATCCTAAAAATATACTCCTTCCTCAGAAAAACACTAATACCATCTAATGATTTTCACTAATAAAGATCATAATACTAAAATACTGTAATCACAGTGGTAGATGCTGAAAATTAGAAGTACCTGTTTAGGCACGGCCCTCAAAAGTCTTCTGTTACGATGCCGCACTGGGGAATGCCAGTAGGCTGCACCCTGTAAAAGGCATACAAAAACCTGCAAATTTGCTTTCATTCTATGATCTAAATATATACATGTGACATGTAATAATTAGTGGATGTTGCAAAAGAACTGCTGAACATTATATAGAAGACACATGTAGATATTAACACCTTGACATAAAGGACCACAAAGATCTTTTTCCTTTAATTCATTTGCATATTTTACCTCAATATAGAGAAACCATATCCATAAAGGACAAAGTTTTATGAGCCCTAAGGTATCCCTAAAATATAGGTTTAACTACCTAGGTGCAGTGAGGTTGGTGGGATACTCTGAAGACAAAAGTTTTTAATAAGAACAATGAGCCAGCTATTCTGCATTCATTATTAACAGATCAAATAAGAAAGCCTGGGTCTGCAGGTTCAGCTCCTGCCTAAATCCCTAAAATCAGTTAAAAGAGCCAATTATCCCTACAATTGGTTAAAAGAGCCAATTATGCCTAAATCCCGATAATCTGCCAAAAGGCCCATATGATGCCTAAATCCATAAAATCTTCTAAAAGGGCCAGATCTGATTTTGATGGGCAAATATTTTTTTATTGATAGGAGAAATATACATGTTTTTTTATTGCTAGGAGATATATATATATTTTTCTTTATCAACTTCACATAATGAAATTCATAATACTGAATATAAATAACTCAACATTAAAACTTCTTTCTCCATTTGAGTAAAATCTTTATGTAACATAAACTCCACTCTTAACATTCAATGGAAGGAACCATCTACCATTTACCAGCAATTCACGACAAAAAAAAAAGAAGTTTATGATGGAATGCTTATTCATGATATTCATGTCTACTGTAGAAAAACAAAATGCTCCTCCAATATTTATACAGACAATTGTGTCATGGCTCTTGAAATTTTGTATACTCTGTATCTTAATATATCTTGCAAAAAGGGACCTTTTAGATTGTTTTATCAGTTTTGAACCGTAACTTCTATTTTGTCAGTAAGCTTGCTCATTTGCAGCAAATTTAAAATTATCTGTTACTATTGTGGCATTTAAAATTTAAGGTTTGCAATAATTTTTGGCCCACTCTGGCAGGCTAGTACCTTGGATGTAGGAGGTCATGTGTTTTGAACCCTGGTTGAGTCATACAAAAGACTTATCAACATGGTACTAGCAGCTGCCTTGCTTGGTGCTCAGCATTATGAGGTTAGTATTTGGACTGGTCAACCTAGTATCAGGAGAATGTGGCTGGGTGGGACATCATGCTACATGTCTGCAGCATGATGCCCCATTGCTAGACATTACTATAAACTGCCACACTGCAGACATCATAACAATATGACTTATAAATTGTTAAAGCTATGTAAAAAATCCAAAACACACACACATAATTTTTGGTATTTTAAACTGTTCAAAAATTTGAATTAAATACCATGCCATTTGCTTATGATCAAACCAAAAAATCTACAATCACAATTTGTGAAGCAACTTTATGATATTATTTAAGGCCCTTTTAGTTGTACTTATAACTTTTCTCAAGAGGAAAACAGAAAAAGGATCAACTACACAAATTCTGGAGATATTACCTTCTAAACTATTTTCAGGTTAGATTGTGTAGATATAATCAATGAAAACTGGTGAAGTATATGTCACTCTAGTTCGCACAATAAAGTGCTTAGAAAGCCTGAGTGATTACATAAGATCCATCCAGTGCTTTCAGATTTATCTACTGAGTAAATCTTTGTCAAAGAATTTACAGCACTAAAATGAAGAAAAAAGATTGTTTGAGGTTCACTTACTAGAGACAAACTTTTTCTGTTCATAGGTCGAGAATGGAATGTTAGACTAGATAAATTCCCATTAAAAGGATGGGTTTGCAGATCCTCTTCTGTGGCATCTTTCTCTGCTATATCTAATTCTTCTGAAAGGCAAATAATTGTTATCTGTGAAGTCCAAGCTTTTTCTGCATAATGTACTGTAAACTATGTCATTCTTCTTACATGCAAAACTAATCAGTCATTAAAGCAAAAAATATTCATCACAGTGACCTATTCAGATCTGATGCTGCCTAGCTGTGTACAATCTTGCAATCTTTTAATCTTATTATGGGTTTATGAATGTCAAGTACATTAACCTTTTACAAGGCAATAACAACAAGAGTACCTCAAAGGGACAGGTGTTCATATAGCCTAAAAGAATCTCCAGGAATTCAAAATTGGCTTTTTCTTCCTTTTAACTACAAAGTGTTGAAACCATCTCTGATATTCTTTAGCAGTATCTGGTTTTCAAAATTATGTCACATAAAGGTGGATGTCCGAGTAGCATAATTTTCATTTAGTACCAAGTCATCATTTATGAACATAAAGACATCATAAGGAATCTTTTGGTCAAATCCCCATGTTGATATGACTTTCCATTTGCTGGAATAATGATTACAGCATTTTCAAGACGGCTGCCACAGTAGCCATACTGGATTTCAGACTGGCATCATTTTACTTTAGGACCAACTAGCCATCTTACAATATCTTTTGGCAAATACTGATACAACCAGTCATCTAACAAAAATAGCAAAAACAAGATTTTGAAAATGACCATTATGATTACATACAGGAAGTCAGTTCGTGCCATTTTCGTTCATGAGCAACTAGACATCATGAGAAGTTTCTCAGTGAAAACATTCTAATATGACCAATAATTCAGAAATAATGATTTCATATTGGATGTCTATGCGACACCATTTTTATTTTGATCAAACCAGACATGATAAGAAATCGTTTAGCAAAAACCTCCACTGACTAGACTAAACATTCAATAGTAGCAGCAATAACAAGATTTTAAAGCTGGCCACCATACTGAATGTGCAAGCATCACCATTTTCATTTAGGAACAACTAGACATCATAAGAAGTCTTCTAATGAAAGCCTATTTCAACATGACTTTATGCTCTCATGGCTATATACTACACCAGATTGGCACTATTTTCAATTAGAACCAACTAGATAGCATAAGAAAGTCTTTCGGTGAAAACCCCATTTCAAATGACCATCAAATCAGGAGGAGTAATAACAAGATTTTCAAAATGGCTGGTCACCATACTGGACAACATATCATCACTACTTTCATTTAAGGACCAACTATGCATTATAGGAAAGTGTGTTAGTGAAAGCCCCATGTTAATATAACATACCATTCAGTAGGAGTAGCTATAACAATAATTTTAAGATGGCCACTGTGACAGCCTTAATGAAAGTCTGAGTGGCACCATTTTCATTTAAGACCAACTAGACCATAGGATGAATGTGTGTGTGTGTGTGTGTGTGTGTGTGTGTGTGTAAGGCTCTATCTATGAATCTGTTCGATCTATTTCTGCATTAGTTTTTTTTTCTCCAAAAGTTGCCGTAACTATATAATGTAATGGAACAGCAACATTAATTTGTGACATAAATATAGTGTAAAGAACAACAAACCATCTGTAAACTTGAAAGTTGCCATAACCATATAATGTAATGGGACGGCAACATTTATTTGTGACATAAATGTAGTGTAAAGAACAACAAACCATCTGTAAACTTGAGTGTCCGTGTGACCATCTTGTGGGGTGTGACATGTTTGACAAATGGATGATTCTCTAATGCGTCAATACCCTCTTTGTGCTGGTCATTAAACTGCAATGAGACAACAAAGACAACTGACAATCTGAAGAAACTGGGGAACAAAGATAAAACCATATGCTATAACAATGTATGGTTCCATAAAACATTAAACAACAATATAAAATCATATACAGTTCTTCGTTGTTTTAAAACCCTTTTATTACAACATAATTCAAGAAATAAATAATGTATGTCCAATCTAAAATTTGACATAAATCCACCAAATGTTTTTTTTTTTATAAAACTATTTTACTCAAGTTTGTCATCATAAAGGCTTAATACTTCTAGCTGCTTTTGTCTCTGATAAGCTACTTTTGTATTTGGTCGGTATCAGTTACCAAATTTTATAACCAGCCATAACAGCCATCAACACATACTAGGCTAGCTAAAGTTTATAACACACCAATGTTTCTGAATATTCCCCAGTTAATCTTAATTGACTTGATTCAACACATGTGATAATGAACAATGGCCTATTAAATTAGAAAGGTTAGCTTAGCTAAAAGTTCATTTTTACTCTAAAAACTGGTTAAAGAAAACAAAATTCCAAGACATTGTGTGTATTTTTCAATCTGAAGGCACAAAGCAAGTCGTTTTTCAGCAGTTCTTCAGCATAATGTATATAAAATCCATAAGTAATTTGATTCTGACTTGATAATGATTTCTACATGTACACTGCCAGTACATTTGCAAGAATATGTGGTTGATACACTACAAAAACTGTGGGTTATAAGGCACCTAATCTGTGTTATTAACTCAAACAATGCCTAATTTTAGAAGACAAACACTTCAGTAGGATATCTTCATTTTCAAAATGCAAATGCTGCCACATTTAAATGCAAAATTACAAGGTGACAATTCTATTTTTGTACATAAATGATGTTGTTATCATTTTCATCTCATTTTTCTTCTCTTCCTCTCTCATCCAATTTACATTCTGACATACAAACTTATGAAGTTCTCCATCTTTTCTATTATAAAGCAGTTAGGTATACAACATGGTTGACAATGATGGATTCCATGTGCTGCATTATAGTGGAGGATACATTTATGGCTTAAACAAATTCCAGATTCTTGCCAATTCTTTTTGCTAACAGAAAGGTGACATATCTAGGTATCTTCTAACACAGACAAGATTCACTGTTCTTCCTTCTGGTGACCTGACAAAATGTGCCAACAAAAGCACGCCAGCACAAAAGTGCACCAACAAAAGAGCGCAGACAAAAGCGCACCAACATGCACTCTGCAAAAGATGTAAATAACAAAAAAACTAATAATTTCAGACATAAAATAAAATCAAATACTATTTATTTTAATATTTATATAATTTATTTGTTTAGTATAATAATGTTATGATGCTCTCCTAAGTTTAAATATACAGTTTGAATAATTAAAACTCCAATTTAATATACTTAAACTTTTGTCTCTACGTAAGCAATAACCATCATGTAATAGATGATCTTTTTGCTTCTGTGATACCGTTTTCTCCATGATCCCAAATATTTTTTGTAAAGATTTAATAATATTATAATAAATGAAAGACAGAAATGATATGCTATTCAATTTTAGAGTCTACCTATATATATATATATTTTTATATATTATTATACTACAGAACTTAGTGTGCTCTGCCGACTAACTTTTGATTGATGTCTTTGGCAAAAAATCATCAGTAAGTTAAAGTTAATTATAATTATTTCATCTAAAAACATGAAAGTAATTTTTTTATTGCGGGTTACAGTTAATTAGAATTTGAATTAGAATAATGGTCTTGGCTTTGGATATTTGAATACAACAGACATTGTTTACTTCAACTTTATATCTGCACGGTTTTGTCGCACACTTTTGTTGGGGTCATTTAGCATTGCATATGTTGGTTTGCTTTTGTTACTGAACCCTTCCTTCTACATATACTGTAATTTTTTTCCCCTTTTCTCACTTTCTTGACACATCTATATATTTCAACCATTGTTTAGTGCATGCATTGATGTGAGTGTGCATATACATTGTTTTCTGACAATGTTCAAAACTGGCTGAATTCAACAATGGTTACTCTCTCAAAATATATGTACCATGGCTTTAGAATAACGATCACTCCCACCAAAACATGCATGGATAACTGGACACTGTGAAGGTAAAGCATTAAGTCCAAATGAACTGATATAATTCATAAAACTTTGAGGTCACAATTTCTATTGTTCTGTATTTAAATGTATTTTACCTTAACCAAATCAAAATCACTGGGATAATCAATAGCTGGATTGTCTCGTGGCACTATTTTCCAAGATACTACTCCAGAGTCTCGTAGTGCAGCAGCAAGAAAACGCCTCCGAGCCTGTGTTCTAAAGTAACCATTGAAAGACACAATGTACTCTGAAACAAAAAACATGTCATGTATAAAGTTTTCATCTTTTCTTTTTCCTCTCTTTCTCTCCTCCCTTACCCAATTGACATCCAAACATGCATGTTCATTTATTTTTTCATTTCTTACCTTTAAGGTGGTTGGGTACATGACATGGTAATGCTATGTCTTGACTGTGAATCAATCCATATTGAATTGAACCACAAAAAAAAATTAAAAATATCTGAACAGCATTGCTGCCACATCTGACATCCAGAAACTTCTACCTATCTACTCATTCAGGGGTCAAGCTAGACTTAAATTGTAGATGTTGTTGTTGTTGGACTTAACACCATTTTTCAGCACACAATAGGCTATTCATGGTGACCAGTATTAATGGTGGAGGAAATCACAGAAAAGAACCACCGACCCACAAGAAGCTACTGGCAAGCTTTCTAACATATCCACATTCGTTGAATCCTAGACCCCTAACCCACACAGAGGTGAGATGGCAGTGATCCATAACGGACAGCGCTTTAGACCACCCAGGGCCCCTAAATTGTAGAGAGAAGTGACTTCTCCTTTTGGTCAGAACAGGGAGAAGTGGGAGCTAAACTGGGAGAAGTGTGACCAAAGCAAGAAATGCAAAATAAGCTATATATATATATATATATATATATATATATATATATATATATATATATATATATATATATATATAGAGAGAGAGAGAGAGAGAGAGAGAGAGAGAGAGAGAGAGAGAGAGAGCTGCATTATCTTATTTATGTGCTCCATTTCTCAGTATGCTTTTAAGTTTCAAAAATTGCTTTATTTATAAAAAAAAAAATTTTTTTATGTTTATTATCAACCCATTTTTGACATGTATACAAATTATTATATTCATACTCATTCTATTCATACTTGTAGTATATGTGTTTCGATTGAGCTACAAGCAAATTGGCAATATGATTTAAAAGGCACAGCAGAAGCTATACATTAGAATTAATTGTAACTGAAATCAATAACAAGATTAGAGTCTTGTAATTTCAAGTTGGTAAAAATGCTTAATAAACTTCCACTTAATTATTGTTTTATTTAAAACAAGTTTTGTGTAAAACTGCAGTCAAAGATTGCTTGCATTCTTTGAAAAAAAACCTAATTCATGTAAATAGGAATAAATGCACAAGAGACTTCAAAACATATTCTTCATCCTGATTTCCTTGTTCCCAATAAAACATTACTGTAACTATTCAAAGACAACTCACAGAAGCACTAAAGTAAATATATAACTAAACTGGACCTTTTTCCCCCCAAAACCAAAACATCCAAGAACACGTATTGCACCAAGCGAGTGCATCTATTTTTAGAAAGAGAGTTATTCTAAATATAACCATTTTCTTGCTTTGTCACAACAAATTCATTAATGGGACTGCATATTTATGGTTGAATTATTTGTCTACCTAGTCGTATTAACAATATAAATTGGTTAAATAGTATTTGCTCCACTACTATTTATCTCTTGTAATTTTGCAAAAATTAATTACGGTAGGTCATGAAACAATCTTGACTTTGCGGCATTGTTTCAAATTCCACAAGAGATTGTCATGTGTTTTTGACCTACATTATTAAATATTTAGGCTAAATCTACTATGACATAATATTTAAACTTTGTTTTCATTATATTATATATTTTCCTGAATCTATTTGCTCAATTATTTATGAATACAGACAGTTTAATGATGTGGTATATCATATACATAGCGATGTCTGCAATTGCAAGTTCATTTACAGTTTCAAACTGATTTTATCAAGAAAATACGCAAATAAGGCTAATATAATCTCCAAAAAACAAGAAATATATTAGAAAACACTCTTCACCGATCACATTTTTTAAAAGCAAATTGCTATTTATATATTGATGCATTTCACCTTGGATTACAACAGTGCCAGAACTTACTGGCTATTGCGAGAGGGCATCTCAAAAGTCATAATCTACAGCCATTTTACGTCCAAAAAAATCAAGGGCGAAGTCATTTTCGCTTTCCTAACAGAAGAATGTGAAGTTTACGGTGCTCAGGCGACCTTTTCTCCCACTTTGCATGGTAGCGTGACTCCTGCCCATTTGCTAATACATGCATATGATTAAATCTAGGGCTACAAGATGTATTCTAGATGTACAATAATGAATCTGCTTACTGTAATTTAAATTAATAGGACTGTAAATTACTTGAACCTGCAATGCATATACAAAGTGAATTTAGGGTTTGACAGTTTAAAGATTGACATTAATTTAAATGAAGGACACCTAGAAAACTGTTACTCTTGACTGGCCATTTTCAAGTCTGAGGTCAGTCACAAGAAATAAAGTCCGTAACTTTATCTTAGTTTTGGGATATGCATGTGTTAATGTGCCCTATGTGGATATTAGATACTAGTAGTGACCAGTCTAGGCGAAATTCTGCACTTCTGCAGTCAGTTTAAGACATGGTGTCAATATATTTTTGTCCAAGTTTGGGACATATTAAAGTCCTCTGTGTGGACTTCAGATGTTACTAGCAATGACTGGAAAAATATTTATTTTTGTTCTCTAAAAGTCAAGAAACTACAGAGCAGAACCATACTTCACTGTCCTCCAATGAACAGCATATAAAAACTTTTAAGACTGGTCCACCATAATAATTTGGACACAATTTCAGTAATCTTTAGTCCACTGCTGGATGCAAATCAGAAATTTCATGGGCTTGGTTTGTTCAACTAGAAGTCATATAACAGACAGCCTTGGAAGCTGACCCTACTTTGGCTCAGACTGACATGTCTGCCTTGGAAGATGACTTAACACTAGTTCCATCCATTTTGATGGTCAGTACTGTATTGCATGAAAAGCATGAAATAAAACTATTATTTACACTTTTTACAAGTACAAATTTATTTTGAAGCCAATTTACTGACATACACCAACTTAACACTATTTGTCATATAATGCTGTGGCAGACTTGAACTTACTCAATTGGCCTATGGTAAATTTTCTTTCAAAACAGTTCATACTTATTATCTGCTGTTGGATCTTGGTGACTAAAATTGTTGCAAATTTTCAGCACCTAAGGAGGTACTAAAGTTTGTCTTATTTTTCTGAACAATAGGAAATACTCTTTCAATGTCACCATTGCTTACCTCCAACTTGGAAAGGCATGTTATGTTCAACATGAAACTCACCAACAATGTTTCAGCATTAGTAGCCTGCAGGAGCAAGAGTAGGTAGTTTAAAGTACTTTAAAGCTGAAATCTGCTATGTGCTATTCATTTTTCCAATATCTATGTGCTGTTTGTAAGCTATGTGCTTTTTTTCCATTGTTCTGTCACATGCCCACAAGGGCTTGTATTGTTCCTCATAATTTATCTGTCATACACATACATGTATTATAGATAAATTGTAAGCAATGATATAAAGCCTCTATGCACATTCCCAAGTCTAAAAGTCATGGCATAACACTGTATAAAACAAATAATAAACAATAATAATAATGATGGCTGAATGCAAGGCCAGTTTTTGGTGTACTACAATCTTTATTTCACATTTTGTGTGATTACATATCTTTTTCTGTTGGAGATAAAAACATTTTAACTGTTGTGGTGCTTAATTATGAAATGGCATTAATCCATTAGATGAAATGTTGAATGATTAACAATTTGTGGTGTCAGCGCCTGTACAGACAAGTAAGAACTCAAGCAAATTATGATACATGCTAATCTTTCAATATTTCAAAAATTCCTACACTTGAAAAAGCTGTCTTCATTTCATGTTTGTTTAATAAATCTCAATTGCTACAAGTATCTATTTGTGCCAAGTAAAAAGATACAAAAAAAGTTTGGTCCTGTTTTTCTTCAAAAATATTTGTAAAACTTCTGTTCTAAATATAGATTATACACTTTACAATGCTTGCTACAGCACATACTGTAACAACTGAACATAGTTCTAATAACATCGCAACTAGCAATACAGGACCATTATGGGTATGAGTGACCCCTGCTGCTATTTTGACTTGCACTTAATGGGATAAAATTTATTTTACTCATGATTGATACCAATTGAAAATTCAGGAATTCATGACTTTTTTTGCATGTGGTCTGAATCAGTGAATCGTTATATCGAGTCGTGAAATTCATGCCAAAATCATGAGGTCTGGATTATCATCAATGTGCTAGCCCTTTCAAGATAACCATGAAATTGTTTCATGTCCTTGATCAAGAATGATTTTCTTTATTTTGTAATACACTAAAACCTGTCTTGAGAGACCACTGTTATGTGAGACCACCTGTCTTGAGACCCCATTCTGAATGCACATATTTATTGAATATATAGTGTTATGACCTGTTATGAGAGACCACCTGTCTTGAGAAACCATAATTTTCTGGCAGAAGGGGTGGTCTTTCAAGACAGATTCTACTGTATGCCTTCTGAGGGCAAAGGTCAAGTAAAAACCTAGTGTTCACATACAATAAACAACTATGGACTTTGTTATGGATCATGGCCAGTGGGCATGAAAAAATGCAACTTCGTGAACTAGGAACTGCCCATTATGGATTCAGTAGGCAAAATAATGTGTATAAATCGAGTTTAGAATTGCTTATGCAATGCTTAATGACATCTGTCCTTCACCTCAATGACCACATCACACCACCATCTGGGCTTATAACAGTACTTAACAATTATAAGTTGTAAGGACTTGTTGCATGACTGGCATAAAATAACATTGACCACTGAGAAAAAATGGACAACATGCAATATTACTGCTCACCATGATTAACAACATTGCTTGAATACTCCACTGAAATATGCACTCTATGTCCTTCAGCTGTGGTGTTGAATCCAGCACATGCAGACACCTTGGTAATTTTGGGCCACACTGTCGGTAAAATCTGTAGAACCAGTGTGAACAGAAGAACAACCCTTCTGGGCTTAAAGCCCATCCTATATGGCATTCTGTCCCAAAGTGTCACTTCCTCATTGTCATAACATTGAAATGTTATTGCTCATACATTAATTCAAATGAAACTAATAATGAATATAGTTATATAGTTTATAGCCAAATAAATTTATTAACTTTTTTTGACACCATGTATGAAGCACTGCCATCTTCAAAACTTCATTTTATGTATTCTGATCCATTTGGTCATTTTTACCACAATGCTTCTTGCTGACTGGTCACATATCTTCATGCTGACTGGTCATATATCTTCATGCCAAAGTAATGTAAACTGCTCCTGTGAAGATAAAACAACCATAATAAAATAAATTATAAAATACTATAAAAATATAGGATTTTTATATTGTCTGGTATATATTTATAATTATTTGTAATACAAAAATCCTATATACCTTGATTTCTTTAATAGGAATCTGGAACGATTGTGTATATATATATATATATATATATATATATATATATATATATATATATATATATATATATATATATATAAGAATTATTTACTAGATCGTCATGCGAGTGTGCTATGCACAAGGTTATATAACACCGATTCAGTGCCATCATTTTTTCGTGATGCAGCTTAGTCGTGACGGTATACGGGCTGGTGCGTGCAGGCAAGGCGATGGGTGCCATTTACTCGCGGACTTGGGTTCGAAACTCAGTAGAGTACGAATTTAATTTCTCTAACCTGTATGATAGTATTGTTTGTATTAAACTATTATTTCTGCCCACTATTATCAAGATTCTACTACAGAATCCAGGGATAGCACAGTCTGTTCTGTCTGGTATATATATATATATATATATATATATATATATATATATATATATATATATATCACGATTAGAGTAATAATATAAAAATTTAGATCTACAAATAATATTTGGGTAAATGCTCATACATAATGTTCATGCACACTTTAAGATATCGTCTTTTATGATGAAAAATCCTGAAATTTATGGCATTTAATATTTTGTTTAAAAATGCTATAAAGTTTTCAATATAAATAATAATAAAACAACACCATATTCATCCTGTGTAATAGTATTCCTGCATAAAAACTGAGCGAATTAATGATCCATTGGCAGGTAAATAACATTAAAATATTAAGTTTGGTTTTGGTTTACACCACTTACTTGTACCAGACACAGAATAAACATAATATATCGATGTATCTGGTCATAATATTGATTCAAATTAGATTATTTAGTTTGTCTGACTCTTGTGATTAAATACTGTTTTCTCGTATTGCTATCGAAAATTGGGAGATTCTATATATTCTGCCCCCTTTTTCTTCCTAGATTTCTTGCATCTTGGTGCGTCTGAAGCCATCGGACGTGAATAAAAACTGAAATAGTATACTTATTTCTTTTGAGCAAGCACAATTTACCAAATTTTCATCTGCATGGAGTTCTTTTTCTGTGTACAAACGGAAAACATGTAAATACATCAATGGACATATTCGGCAACACCAAAGTTGGTTGTATCAACCTCTCCGATTGGCTATTATTGATCACGGCTAATAATATTCACAATATGGCGGAAATTAGATACGCTAGCAGTGTCTGGAATTTAACAAAAGTTTTGCGAAATTTCAAGCCATTTTAGATGTAGAGCCGTATTACAGGTATTCAAGCAATCTAGGTTCAATTTATTTCTAAGGACATTGCTAAATTGTTCCTAAAATGTTATACTATGCTGCATATGTGACCTTGCAAATACATATTTTGGGGAATGTAAGTTCTTTTAAAAAACTTACAAACCTGATATAAAGCACATAATACGTTCACTTTGAGTAAATGAAATTAATAAAGTAGATAGAATGTGACAGGAGTAAATTTTAGTGTTTATTTCCGCTGATTTCCTTTACAGTGAGAAGTTGGATGAATATATTTAAGTGAAGTACGAGTCTCTGCAATAAACCAACAAGTTGTTCAGTGCCTTATTCGTTTAATAGTTTTTCTGACGCGACTAGTGGTGAAAAACAAACATAATGGACGGACCATACAAACTGTGATTATTAGGGTTGCGTTGAACGAATTAATACAGTTATTTTAGTCGACATTTCCATACAGATGGCATGTATAATCCCTCTGATTGATCCATGTTAGTGCATTAAATCCTTTAGAACACTCACTTTTTAGTATTAAACCATGTCCAAACAAAAACTTGTGTATGCAGCAGCTGTAGAGATTGGATTTGAATTGCTGGTGCTTGCAAAGAACACATCATCACAGCTTTAAACCATACATTGGTCACTTCCCACTGACATCAACATTGCATGATGGTGTTTTGTGAATACAACACAAAATTACAGTAGAGTTGGAGTTTCAGTCATCAGTACAGTTATCATACCTTTGGTAAATTGTCAAATAGATTTGTGACAAAGATGAGGTAAAGGTACATCCTATCATCTATCATTTTGAGAGAGGTGAAATGATTAATCAATATATTTTTCCATGTTGATACAAAACAATATTTACCCTATACTACTTAACAATAATCTTTAGCAGTTATGAATAATTATTAGTCATTTGTATTTTTGTTCTTTAAATTGAGAATTTAAATAATACAGCTGTATGTTAGCAGCAAGAAAACTTACTGATGAGAAACACTCACCTACAAATTAGCAACCACAAGGTGACTAACTTGTGTGGTTTTATATTGGCCCCAGCCGCACCAATTCCATGCTGATTATTTCATCAACATGTTCAGCCATTGATAACACATCAGTATTTAAAAGACATTCAAGATTTATTCACCATGTATTATTTAAGTACTTTAAGGGGCATTTGTTATCAGTAAGTTTTCTTTTGACTCACAGAAATGAGCATGTGTCTGCAGGAGATGTTTCATATCCGTACAATGTGATGGATTTGGTTTTTATTCATCTGTTTCCATACTTGAACTTGTATTGCATAAAAATTTTCTCACACAAGGGATTTACAACATTTCATTTTTGTTTTTATGATAATGCCATCATATCTTCCAAATTTAATGAAGATATTTGTAAGATTTTTGAAAGCATTCATAGATTGTAAAACAAAGGGTACAGTGACCAAGATGAATCTTGCACCAGATTAAATAGAGCAACCTGAAATAACCTAAAAGGTTGAATGAAATTGAATCACTTACTAGTAACAGATAGTCTGTATGGAACATTTTTTTGCTTATCTTGTCAAGAATGAAATGGCCTATGAATAAGTCTCAGTCTGTCTTTCATCCACATGCTAGAAATACAACCATAGGTCAACACCTATAAAGTAGCACCACCCTACCACAGAGAGACCTTCTAAAGATAAAATACCATCAAATTGATATGTGTATCAATGATGTATTGTAGTCTTTGTATCGGGTATAATGATGGTACAGACACTGTATTATGTAGGTTTGTAAGACATTTCCTGACAGGTGCAAAGTGATCATGCTGTTTTATATGATATGTTCATTTTTACTTGTGAATATTTTAGAATATTTAAAACTATTACAACAATGATTGTGTTCTAGGCCTTTGAATTTTGGTGATCCAAATTTATATTCTTTGCTGATTGTTTCTCTGCAAGTAATCTTGAAAAACCAGACATTAAAAACTAAAACAATGGTGTTTAAGTGGATCCACTTTAGAGATGCTAGCCACATGGCTTGTATCATTGAATATCTGTTTGCAATACTTGAATGTGTAATGGTGTTTGTTTGAATGTTTGAAACATCAGATTTCTCAGCTTTGATTGAAGGACTTGCTTTTAATTTAGTTATATTAGGATTTTGTTTTTGCAACAAATTATTTAATCACTGGTAAATCTGTATATACCTCTCTCAGACTAATTTGTAGCTGTTATATAAAATGCTTTTCACAAAGGAAGTGGTCTTCTTGCACTTTCAACTGGTTTTTATCCAATACCCTTTCAAATACATTTCATAATTCCTAAGAGTAAAGCAAGTGGAACCAGAATACCATCATTACTTTATGGCAGCTGAATGTCACATTGATTTAAGAATTTTGTACTTCTCAACTGATTGTTTTTGTCATCTTGATAATGGTGGTAATAATATACATTTTCAAAGTAATAAATTATATTATCTAAGGAAGACTTATCAATAAGGATAATCTGATTGCTTTCCTTTTTGTATGGATGAAAGTGAGATACTTTATTGGCAGTTAGAACAAATGTCAGTGTCATGAATTTAGAAATCAGCAGATATTCATGACTTCCATCTCTTAACCAAGTATATGTCTGCTTGTGAGTGGTACATTTGACATATTTTGCACAAATATCCTGGCTGTGTTAAAGGAGACCTCTGTGTGTACTTTTGAAGATGAACCTGCTGATGCAAGTTGATTTTGTCTGTATAGAAAGGTGACTGCTAGTCAGTGTGGGGGGGGGCTAATCAGATTATGGGACAACAGGACTATAATGAAAAATGTTCCTGCAGGGCAAGTAGCCAGCTGAAACATTTTCTAGCCCAGAAATATTTAATGAAATCCACTGGTTATAAATAGTGCAGGAGTAGCATGTATTGATGACAGTTTTGCCACATTTACAGAGCTTTTTTTAACTCTGTAGTTCTGATATATTGTTAACGTACAAAATATTTCTTTTATTTCAGACATTTATATGGATAAAGTGAAAGAAGAAAAGAGAGAACAGAAAGAACTTAAATCCAATTTTGCAAGTCTTAGAAATGGCAACATTAAACATAACTGTTCAAGTTTGGTTCTTCATTGCCAGGGTACCGAATGCACAGATGGAATGAGCGTGGCTACCACTAAGAATGATGTTGCTTGTGATGAGAACATTCAGCCTAGTGTCACAATGAATGGGGAGTTTTTTAATAACAATGTTTGCTTTGTAGATTTGTCCCTTGTTGAGCAAGACAGTGAAACACTCAGGTCAACTCACAAGAACTGTTGCTCTAAGTCCTGTACAAAGGAAAATGTACAGAAAGAGGAAAGTCACAAAATAGATAGAGAGTGTAAGTCTTGCTCAAATATTGAAATAAATGGACATAGAAATGTTATCTGCATTGTCACAGAAGAAGAAGTGCACTCACAAACTGTGATTTGTACTGAATGTCAGAAGCTGCAGGAAAGCTTGGCTGAAGACAAACAAGGCACTAAGCATAAAAATTCATACGACTTCACCAGTAGTTGCAATGAAATTGGGATAATCTTGAATAGTCGCCTAGATCCTGTGATAGATTCAATACCTGTAATGAACGGGGATTTTTCAGGTGAAGATTATGATCCAACAATTCAGTATTCAGAGCCCCAGCATAATCACACTGTGATACAAAATAGTCATGACTCAAAGGCATTGACAAGAGGTCATGATGCGGTTTTGCCGCTGGAGGATAAGGTAGACAGTTTGTCAAATTCTGATTCTGATAGCGGTGATGGCTCAAGTAAAAGTGCTGGTGCATCAGACCTTACTTGTTCAAGGAAGTTGGATTGTATTAGTAGTGGTCAGCAAGTGGTCAGACCAAAAACTGGACCCTGGCATCAGCAATCGTCCCAAAAGAGTTGTAAAAGTTTGAGGAATCACCAGAACTTGACTTTGAATGGCCACACATCTTTAACATGGGAGAGAGCTTCAGATTCATGTGATGAAAATAAACTTGTTGACCCAATTCAAAATTCATTAGACATACAGGATTGTTTATATGGCAGATTAGATAGTAGTGTTCCAGATGCTCGTGTTGTTGGAAGAAGTTTAGAGCATTCAGTTAGACCTTTAGTTGTTCCATATGAACAGAGGGCTAGATGTACAAAGTCTTGCCCCTGTTCATTGGACTTTAAAAAGTGTGATTTAGCATTAACAAGTGCTCATCAGTCCTTAGTTTTATCTTTGAACAGAAATTGGCCAAATCATTGTACATGTTCTATGTGTACATACTCATTTACACATTGTAATTCTAGTGTCGTATCAGATTCTCAGATTGTGACTGAAAATAAAGATTCATCTTCATTAGCCCCACTTGCCCTTCCAGAAAGAGATATTGATAGTGATAGTGACAACAGCTGTGATATGTGCATGGTTAGTGAAGAACATTCACCTTTATTGCTTTCTGTGTCAGAAAATACTAGTTATCTCCCTTGTGAAGGCACACAGTCTAGTCAAAATGATAATACTGTAGAAGGTAGTGGAGATAATGACCTTCAAAGAAAGGAAGATTTGCAGAATCAGGCAATACAAAGTGATCAGTCAGAAGCAATCAGTGAAAATGTTGCTGAAGTACAATATGCATATGAAACAACAAATTCAATATCTTCCAGCCTAGAAAGCATTGAGGATGTTGGAGACTATATTGAAACAGATTTTCCAAGTGCAAATCGCTTTGCCATGTCAGGTGACTCTTCCTCAACATCGTCGGTTGAAGAGGATGAAGGTTGTGGCAGTGATGTTGCACCAGCAAACAATGAGGAGTCAGACAACGAAACTATTGATCCACTGTCAAATCAGATTCCAGAGACTGACAATGGTCTCCATGGTTTTGCTCACAAGTCTTATTGTTCAGAGATTGCAGTATTTGGACAGAGTCCTGTTAATACATCAGATGTAAAGGGATATAACTCAAGTAAACATGAATCATACAAACAGATTCAGCATATGAGACCAAATATCATTGAAACAAAGGGTGCTACATCTACTTCTTTTAAAAAAAGAGAATGTGTTCAGTCCAGGCAACAGAGTTGTGTCAGTTCTGGTTCAAATGAGTCTTCAATTGTGTCACCTGGAGATGAGTTAGAACATCATTTGTATAGTTCATCAGAGGTTCATTCAACAGGTAGTGCTGGAATTCCATCAGCAAGTAGTTCAAGCAGTGCACAAAGTCAGACTGTCTTCCATTTTGACAGAGAGTTTAGTCCACCTGATCAAGTGTTTCTTGATAATCCAATAGACCATTCATCAGAAAATGTGCCAATAAATTATGAGAATTTGACATTCTGTCATCATTATCATGACAGGCATATAATAGAAAATTCACATCATCTTGTCAATAGGACATTAGATGACAATCTCTTAGGTGAGGCCACAGGAGGTTATGATGAAGATGATCTGAGAGGTATGGAAAGACGAAATAACTTGAGTCTTGGCGGTAGCTCAGTGGATAGTTATGGAAGTCATATGTCAACACCTTCATTGTACTTGTCAAATTTCCAGAATGACAGTAGTAATCAGCAAGAAAAAGTTTTTGAGAAGCTTTCACTTGAGCAGCCCTTCCATCTGGCCTGTAGCTCAGATGAGGAAGAAAACAACAGCCATTCAGAACAGAGGCATGGTGTTGAGGAGTATCTGAGAACCGAAGAGAACTGGGGCTTTGTTCAGTGTATTGAAGGGAGCGAAGAAATTCATGTTGATTTAACTCAGAGATTTGGGCCCTATACATCTGCCCCACTGTGTGGTGATGCCTCTCCCAGAAAGATTCAGATGCCAGAATGTATACAAGAAAATAGCATGTAAGAATTCCATCATCATTTTATGCTTAAACATAACAGTACAGCTCACTTTTTTTTTCTTCATGCATTTTGATGGAGTTGGAGAGAGCCTGGACAGGACTATGAAAAAGTCCTTTCACTGTCTTTACTGGTGGAGTTACTGAGAGAATGGCTCCACACAATATGATTCTTGCATATCTGATCATCACAACTGAGTTGAGGTATATAGTAAACGTCATACAGGTCATGTAGGCATTCAGAAATTATAATTTAAGTGATGGGTATCATCTGATAGAATTTGGTCTCATATACCTTTAAATGACAATTATTCACTTGTTTTGGATCCTGATACATCTATATTCCTTAGGAAGGTCATTATTTGCATTTTCTGAAAAGTACTTATGGCAGAACTGATGGTAAACTATGTGGATAGATGGATGAAGTGAACCAAAAGGTGTGATTGACCATAAACTGATTGACTTTGCACATTGTGATACTGCTGTGAAAGCAGCACACATTGAAAACAAATTCATATTAAAGTGTTGTTTGTTATGATAGACCCAACAACCTCTTTTTTGACCAAATTAAGTACCTGGCTACCATTGTTAAAATCCATAGTGATCAACAATTTTCATCTGTAAGTTTTATGATGACATTTGATGTACAGAGCATTCAAACTTCAGGGCTGAATAGGCTTTGGTTATTTTACTAACAAATTTTAGAAAAACAATTAAATTGAATTTGAGTAAATGTCCCTGTATGACCTTTGTGACTTTTACTATAATGCCAATAAAACAGGCATGGTTTATTATTCCTGACACCAGAAATCATGCATTATAGGGCGCAAGAGATTACAGTGTGGCACACAGTTTTCTTCATCATTGCCCATATAATTTGAATTTTTTTTTTTATCTGCTCTGGTGGCCTAGTGGTTTGAGCATCCACCTCAAATGCATGAGGTTGTGGGTTTGATCCCCGTCCAAGTCATACCAATGACTTACAAAAATGGTACTAACTGCTGCCTCACTTGGCACTAAGCATTAAGAGGTTAGTGTTGGGACTGGTCGGTCTGGTGTCAGGGTAATGTGACTGAGTGGGAGATCATGCTACATTCTGCAGCATGATGCCCCAGTGCTAGACATCACTGTAAACTGCCACACTGCACACATCATATTGATAATACCGCTTCAGTGGCCTAGTGGTTAGAGCATCTGCCTCGGATGCGGGAGGTCGTGGGTTCGATCTCCGGTCAAGTCATACCAAAGACTTACAAAAAGGGTACTAGCAGCTTCCTCACTTGGTGCTCAACATTAAGAGGTTAGTGTTAGGACTGGTTGGCCTGGTGTCAGGATAATGTGACTGGGTGGGACATTATGCTACATGTCTGTGACATGATGCCCCAGTGCTTGACATCACCATAAACTGCCAGACTGCAGACAACATACCGCTATGACTGAAAAATTGTTAAAGCTACTTTAAAAATCCAAATCACATCACACATCATAGTGATATGACTGAAAAATTGTTAAAAATGCAAATCATACACTTTTTTTTCTTTCTAAAAGTCAATGATGTATGTGCTTTAGTAAATTTCACTTGTTTTTCACAAGGCTATGTTATCAGAACTATATACAGTTTCTTTATTATCATATAATTAAGAATATTAAATGCAATTTTCTTATTGTTAGATTAGAAGAATGAAAGTAGCAAAAATCTTTATCTGCAAAAGCTAGTGAAACCCATGCATGCTTGCACAGGAATAACTTGAATGCAGAATGAAGGTAAAAGTGATATAAGAATCATGGTAATGAATATGTTAATTTTGTAAAATGGAGTGAGATGGGTAAATTAAGAACAGTTGCTGAAAACAATGCTGCCTTAAAGCAAAACATAAATGAACATTCCTTATTTGAAATTGAACAGAAGATTTGAAAAGAATAAGAAATTAGATTACTTGAATGACAGAAAAGAAAGGAATTATTAACAGTGAATGGCAAGGATTAAATTTTGTGGTCTTAAATTCAACTCTTTGTGGAAGGATAAAAAATGACTTTCTGTCTATATATTACATATACATATTTACTTTTTTGGTCATGCTGTTAAGATGTCCTCTATATAATCATTTTAATCTTAAATTTCAAATCATCTTTTTATTGTCAGGGGTAGAGAAGTCCAAATTTTATTTTATATGGTGCATTCTTCAACATTATCATTTCCAGTGAATTTATTCTTATTCTTGTAAATTCATCCAGTCCATTATTGTTTCGTGATTTTGATCAGCAACTTTCAATTTCACTGGAGATTTTCAGGCAATGTACATGTACTTATTATTTATCTATTAGACTACTTTTTATATTATTTTAATTTATATACATTTGCTATATGGACTGCTCTGGTGGATTGGAGCATTCACCTCGGATGCTGGAGGTCACTGATTCAAACCACGGCTGAGTCATACCAAAGACTTATAAAAATGGTACTTGCAGCTGCATCACTTGGTTCTCAGTATTAAGATGTTAGTGTTAAGACTGATTGGCCTGGTATCAGGATAATGTGACTAGGTGGGACATGATGCTACATCTCTGTTGCTGGGTGGGACATAATGCTACATGTCTGCAGCATGATACAAAAGTGCTGGACATCATTGTAAACTGCCACACTGCAGACATCCTAATGATATGACTGAAAAATCGCTCAAGCTAATGTTAAAAATCCAAGTCACTCATTCATTCTCTAACACAGATCCACACTTCTATGACCTTAGTTTCAAAGTTATAGACATCAAATGGTTGTGTTAAGGTTTTGCTTACAGTTTTTCACTTGCTTTCATTTCCTTAACCCATTGAATTAATATAAATTTGTTATTAGTAAAGAAGTAAAATTCACTAAGCTATAATTCGCTGGATTTCCCCAACCTTCAGGTGCCAAAATCTTAAAACTATTCAGAGTGCCCAAAAATGTTTACTATAACAGGCACAAAAAATATGTTTCCTGTAACAGGTTGTGTCAGTTTCTTTAAAATTTGTTTTGGTTTGTGAATTTGTATGTTCTCACTAAGTTGCAGCTGTCAAGCCGAAAAACTATGAAGTATTCAGAGTGGTCAAAACTAAGTACCGAAATGCAAGACAAACCAGCTATGAAAATTTCAGGAAATAAGTTTTGCTAAAAAATACATTGTCAGAAAAAATAGATTTGACAGGATTTTTAAATCAGGTCACATGAAACATTTTGTTTTTTTTTTTAAAAAAAAACTAGGCCTGATTTGTAAGAGTTTTGTACAATCAGCCTGAAATAAATTAGATTAAAATTGAGTTCTTTTTTTTTGTCCTGAAGGATTGTTCTTGATGAGCCAATATATGAAGAGATAGATGATATGGAACTGGAGATGTATCAGGCTGCTGACAGGGAAGATCTGGGGATCAGCAAAGACAACCTTGACTCCAAGATGTGTAACAATGTTCCCAACAAAAAGGTACACATTAGAGTAAAACAAAGTAAGGAAGGTGGCTTTTGAGGAGAGATTCACTCCCTGGATTATTAAGAATCTTGCAACAGGTTCTGCTGTTTCACTGATCCATCTTGATTGTGTGCCTGTGCCATTTCAGCATTATTTTTGGGTCTTGCAGCACCTGTTTTTATGATATGGGGTCCTCCTGGCTCAGCATGGAATAATCTCTTAAACTCGTGAAGTGTTAAAATCAGTAACTATTTTAGAGTCAATGACTGTTTGATTTAAATAACCCAGTACTTCTGGTTCATCTGAAAGATTGTTAAATTTTATATACTAATGACATGACATCATGGATTTTTACAGGTTCTCAACATTTTATTGTTTCTTTTTTGTTTGACAGTACAAAAACATTGGTACAAATATCTTTGTGACAAAAACTAGTATATCCTTCTACACTGGTGCATACTCCTGCAAGACATCAAGTAGTAATAATTGATATGATAATCATTGCTAATAATTATTTTTGTTTCTGAAATTGTAAAACATGTAAATTCTGATCAGAAAAATCATTCCGATACAAAATGTGAACCATGCTTTTATATGGAAAGGCTCCAGAACAAGGTGTCAGTGAAATATGTACTTGATGCATCATAAACCAAAGAGCCCAAATGGCCAAAAGGCAGATAACTTGAAACAGTTTCTTTCTCAAGATTCCAATGATATGTATATATTGATGTATATGATTCAGTCTGACAGACTAAAAACAATTAAGCCTTTTTATTCATTCAAAAATATCCATGTTTGGAAATTTTCCCAAAAATTCTTTGCTTTCAAGGTGCTGTTATGCTATGGAGTTCAATAGCCATGTTCTCAATGATGACAGCCATTCATGTTGAAGGTTAAAAATAGTAGAAAATATACATGAATGAACGAATGGTTAATGAGTTTGAATAATCATCAACTAAACAATCAGATGTGAATGACTATTCTGCTACATTGAAACCTTTAATTCCAGGAACATAACTGTATATGCAATAATTTTGAAATACCGTCATACTTGCTTATAAGTCGAGTCCAAGTGCAGACTATGCAAATCAAGATCTGCCATTGCATTATGTGCTGGCTGATCTAGGTCTGAGCAGATGGTTAAAAGTAATCAGTAGAACAGACATTATAGACCCTGGTCTGCAGGTTCTTGATGCTACAGCATATTAGGATCTATGTTGTTTGTAGTTTGACTCAACTTATAAGCGAGTGTATATGGCAGTATTACTTGCTTATTTCTTTTTTATAATTCAGTTTTAAAATGAAAGAGAACAAATATTGATGCAGATAAATATTGATAAATATTCACAAGTCCAAAAATGTTTTATCTATGACATTGATAATAAAGTTATCAAGCTGAGATTTTGTCCCATGATTTTTCATACAGATGTTTAGGAATTTCAACCTCAGTTTACTACCTGGTCCAGGGTTCTGAACGTGGGCCCCTAATTTTCCAAGCTAATAGGTCAGGTTGCCTGCTGTACAAAAAGCAATTGGAAGCACTTCTGAACTGATTATCAACATGTGCCTCACATGTAACAAGATTGCCTGTTTGAACTAAGTGACTCATATTTGTGGTAATGTCAGAATTTTTAATTCATACTCTACGGAGATTCAAATTCAGGACTGCTGGTAAATGGCACCAATTACCTTGCCTGCACACACCATCCTATCACATCTAAGTACACATCACCATGATGCAGATCACTGCCATCTCACCTCTGTGTGTGGGTTTGAGTCTAGGATTCAGTGAATGTGGATATGTGAGAAAGCTTGCCAGTAGCTTCTCGTGGGTCGGTGGTTCTTTCCTGTGATTTCCTGGTTTCTTCCTCCACCATTAATACTGGCCGCCATGAATAGCCTATCGTGTGCTGAAAAATGATGTTAAGCCCAACAATAACAACAACAACCATGATGCAGCTGAATTGGTGTTTTATGTACTCATGTGTAGCAAATTCTCTTGCATGATATAGTAATTAATTCTCATCTATCTACACAGTCATTCCAGATTTCTATAAAAGAAATCAAGGTATACAGTATTAATTATAGAGAATTATTGCTATAACCAGACAGAATAGAAAGTTTTTGGATTCTGTAGAATTCTTGATAATAGTAGGCAGAATTAATATCGTTATACAAATAATTGTGTCATACAGGTTAGAGAATTTTTAATTCTTACTCTATGGAGATTCGAACGCAGATAATAAAAAATGTTCCAACAAAGCTGATTTTCTGTTATGGACCACACCAGTTAACAGTTACAGTCAACTAAATTGTGTAACAAATGAATGTTACCACAATGCCTTTAGAATATATATTAATTCGGAATATTCGGTAGTAAGGATTTTGATGGGAGAAGTTGAATTCAAATGTTCTTAGAAAGAAAACTTTTTAAAAAAATAATCAGTCAGTCACTGATAAATAAATATTACATTAAGAGTATTGATTTTCAACCAGAGTCTATAATACATTTGTGCATTATATGAACAGCTTTGTTTAAGTTAGTAATGTATAATAATAGCTGAGTCAATTACTATGGATAACCTATGTACCATTGCAAAACTGTGTGTTCAGGACATGCAACCTATTGTAATAATACTCTCTTTTTGTCAGCCTCAGGGAAAGTTTGGTAAGGGAAGACGGAGACCTCAGCAGTCCGACATCGAAAAAGTGATGATCTGGAATGAATACGAGGCTTATGTTCTGCAAGTCAAACAGATTGGAACATCAGCTTGTGGACCCACAGCCGTTCTCAATATACTGGTGCGTTTTAGCAGCATACTGTAACTAATGAAGTTTACACTAATTGTTAATAAATGAACTAGAATTGCTGTCTAGGTCCAAAAGTCACCTTAGTATTGCATGTAAGTGATGTCTGTTTCACCCACTGATTTAGAGATGATGCAAGCAGAACAGGTTTTTTTTACCATACTGTCTGGTCATACGGTCAAGTAAGTATTAATATATGGCCCTTACTTATGTGTTGTCTGTTCACAATTGTAACTAAATTTGATAGCATCTTGGCATGAAACTGTTTCAGATATGTTTATGTAATTTCTTGAACTTACTGAAGGACATTATATAGTTTTAAATGCTAAGTGAAGATGATCTCCACGGTTCTAGTGTGAAACACATTTACAGCTGGAATCAGTGCTGTACATGATCATCTCTGTAAACCAATTGTCTGCAGTTGGTCATATTTATCAGCTGTGTTGATGAACATAATCTCCAGCATGACCAATTATGTAACCTTCATCTTCCTTTGGATTTTTTTGTTAAAATCGGTATGGCTTGATAAGATAGGATAATTTTGAGTAGGTGGCACAGACCTTGTTCTATTCTAAAAGATATGGTGTTAAAATGCCTGAAGGAGAAGCCATGGACATGTGCAGTATTGTTTGTAGGGGGACATGCAAGGACTTCCAAATAAAGCAAATTTTTTATTACTTGATTTAGGTCATTGGGATAAACAGGTTCTGGAATATGATGCATAAGAAGCTATGTACTGACAAATCTATTTTGCAAAATAAATAAATTTTAATGTTTTTATGAAGCTTTCATAAAATGATGCCTTTACAAGATATTTAAGATATTGCTTCCATTTTTTTTTTATTTTTATAAGTATCACAACAAACTTTTCAAAAATCATTTTTTTAAACCTGTAGATAATTTTGCAGCTGCTGATTTCACACTAAGGTAACTTTTCTTCTACCAACATTTAAGAATAAAATATTTAAACAAATTTGTTTTTTACGAGTTGTTAATATTATTTTAATACTTTTACCCTAAAATATACCTTACTAGTGGATACAAGCATTCAGCAATATAATATCATTGTATGAAATTGAAAAATCTTACCTATAATTTAGTTAACATAATTTTTTGCAATGTTTCTGCACAAATTGATTGCAATTGAATGCCAATTTTGCAAAGGATATTTGAACAAAAAAAAGTTTTTATTTATATAATGAAATTTTCAAATCTGGTTGGCAAAAAGGCAGGGCCAGGTTTCACCTTTATTGTATTCACTAGTCACTTGTAGCAGACTTCAGTACATGTGTGCTTTTTGGGGGGGGGTTAAAAGCATCTGAACCAAACACAAAAATCCTGCTTTTCAGGAAAGGTATAGAAAACATTGTAAATAGGGCTGATTTTTATTGATAATTTAGTCAAAAAGTCATTTGGAAATGCCTATATAGATTTTGCATGCAGGAAATAGGAAGTTTCAAAATTTGCAATTGATCCGTTTTAATTACAAATATATTAAAAGACCTTGGTGTGTATCTTATATGATGGCTCAATTATATAGTTCTTATTATGTTTTACAGAAGGCATTTGATTTTCAAGTGGACAAAGATGAGGTTTGTCAAGCCGTTGTTACCAATACCAGAATGGAGGCAGCACCAATTCCATATTACATCTTCTCTCGGTCATTTGCAGGTAGGTTACATATATACATTAGGTATTTGTATGTATTAACAGGGAGTAATGAAACTTAAGAGAAAATAACAAAAAGGTTTTGTGGTTTTTGCTTGGTGTGGTCGATGTAGGTTTCAGAATTAGCTGGAAATCTGGTTTGATTTGCACCTGCATGAGCAAAAAGTCCAGAGTCAGGCATATGCAAATAGTAATGTTACTATCACCACTACCATATATACTTGCCTGAAAGTCAAATTTAACTGCAAGACGCACAGACCCAGATCTGCTGTTGCATGCAGTTTGTTTAGAGTAACCAGCAAAACAAATATCACAAACCCTGATCTGCTGACTCATTATGTAATGGCAGATCAGGGTTTGTGATTTGACTGGACTAGTAAGCAGGCATATATGGTATTGTATAATATTACTGTGATCATTTTCAAAATGTCTCTTCTGTTGTGTCTCTGGCCAGATTCCAAAGCCAAGGTTAAATTCAACTATTTTCTTGCACTGACCTTTGCTTTAGTCTGTTGCTACTTATATAGTTTCTGACAAATGTATTTCAATTGAAATATGCTAATACTGAGGATATATCTTAGAAATATGTAATGGTTGAAACATACTAATACTGAGGACATATCTGACAAATACATATTAAGACAAATATGTATTAGTTTAAACACGATGCTGAGGACACATGTGACAAATATGTATTGGGAGAAATGTGTTTGATTGCAACATAATAATACTGAGGACACATCTGACAAATATGTATTGAGGCAAATGTGTTTGATTGCAACATAATACAGGAGGCAAATCTGACAAATATGTATTGATTCAACCATGCTAATACTGAGGACACAGCTGACAAGTATGTATCATTTGAAACATACCAAAGTTGAGGACACATGTATCAATTAAAACACTGATTATTAGGATGCATATAACAAATATGTATTGGTTGAAACTTCCTAATAGAAGTCACATCTGACAAATGTGTATTGGTTAAAATATTAATGCCGAGGACACATGTTACAAATATGTTTTGGTTGAAACATGGCAATACTGAGGACACATCTAACAGTGGTAAGCATGCTATTCAGTATTAGTGCTCTGCATTGAAGTGAATTGGAAATTTATTTAATTGGTAAGTAAGATATCTTTTCATGAAAACCAAGATAAATTTTCTTCTAATATTATTGCATGGAATTTAGTGATGATACACGATGATTGTGACAGATGATAACATCATTAATACAAGATTGGGTGGTTACCTGTCAGATATTACAAGAAACCTTCCTCTGTTAGTAGGATAGGAAAATTCCATTTGGGGTTCAGACTGTTGCATAGCCAGATTGTTTGACACAAAATTCTGACCTTCAGGTGGAGCTTTTACATCTTTCAATGATGCATGATGAAGGAATCTTTTTCTTACATTTCTTTATGATTGCTATATTGTGAATATTGATGTAATTTCAAAACACTAACTTAAAACTTCCTCACCTTAGAACATGATCCATCAGGTCTACTCTAAAATACTCTGTAAGCTTACATCATGCCATAATTGCGTGAAATTGATAGATTATTTATTTTATCAGAAATTGCAGTTAAAATATTCTTTATGTCATTAATCCGCTGATAGATGAGACAAAACTTCATTGCCAATGAAATATTATCTGGTACTGTACCTGCTATTTGCATTGCTTGTTGCATAACTAAACAAATCTCACAACCTACATGTCTGTGACATTAGAAGTACAAAGGACCAGTAGTCCTATAATATCAACAGTAAACACCTTTCTGATCATGACAAACAAATCTCACAGCCTGCATGTTGGTGACATCATAGGTACAAAGGTCCAGTAGTCCTTTAATATCAACAGTAAACACCTTTCCATTGTTGTATGAAAAAATTCAAAAATGTATTAAATAAAAGTCACATAATGTTTGTAAAGGAACTAAAGCATACTTAATTGTCAACATGTTTATTCCAAGAACAGTGACCAGGAACCTAGAGTAAACCAGATTCATGAAGCAGAGAGCACATCAATGCAATAATTTTATGATACTAACAAAAACATCACTGACATGTGCTCTGTGCTTCATAAATCTGGTTTTCTCCAGGTGGTTGTGAATTCTAGCTTTTCAATGCTCTCAACACATACTGCAATATAAATGTCAAAATATCTACAGTGGGGTGGGAAGGGTCAGATGAAACTCTGTCATGAACTTAATAAACACACAATTAACACTTTTGGTTCAGAGTTCACTTATAAATAGTTAGAGTATGTACATGCACTACATAAAATGGTTAATTTTAGTGGCTTGGTTTGATGAGTGAATGCCTTCAACTACAGCATGGCTAATAAATCACATGACTTATGGTCAGATATAAGTAGAAAGTGGCAAAATCCAAACCAAGCTGATCCCATGGCAGGTACACATTTGGTTGTTAATTTACTTAGAAATTAAAGAAATAAAAGTTTGGATTAACATCTGTGAAGGAAAAATGTGGGCATCAGCAATTAGTTACACATGATAACACCAGATGGAGAGTTAGTTTATCTCTTTGATGCCTTTGGGGCATTTTTATGACAGCAGTTACAGGTTCTGTAGGCTCTCCCTGATCTATGGCAGTAGTCCAATACTGTGTTTCAGTAATTTGAGAACTGGAGGAAGGAAACTTGAGCCCTAACTATAAGTTGTATATTTTAACAGACTAAGAAGACAGAATTATACTGCAAGTATATACCATTATTCCACCTGAATCCATCAAAGAGATAAGCCCACTTTTCTTCTGTGGCTGTGTTGCTGTTGTTAGTCACTGATCAAAGTCAGTGGGGATATGAGACAACAATTGCATGAAAATAATAGATCAGAGGCCAACTTGATCCAGACATGAATTTTTCAAGTTTAGGCTACAGTGATATTTCCAATGATAGCTAATCGCAGACTCATCCCAGAACATCACCCAGCTCTGGACTGCTCAGCTTTGATTGCCATGTTCATACTAGCTATGGTGATCTTGCCATACTAATGAGTAATGACCCATAACTGGGACCATAACTGTTTCTGGACCAGCTTGATTCCAATGCAGGTGCTTTCCATACCAATTGGCTTTGACTTCCAGGACATGGTATAGTGATTACCCTGCCAACCCATGGGTGTTACAAATTGCTTTCAGTGCTGTAAGAGACGTGTTAAAATATTTCAGGAGGATGTTGCCACATTCGGTCTAGACCAATGAGATACACATTCGCATTTCTTCTTGGAATTCACAAGATTGGTATAAAGGGACACTGTTTTCTAGTTCATTGCACTCCATTTCTGTCAACATTTCTTCCTGGGGCTTTATGAGAATCATTGATAGAATCATATTGCATTTATAAATGTCCTTCACATCCAGGATGTGAAATGACATGGTTGAAATTCTACGGTCAGTCATTGTTGTGCTAGGTAGTGTACCCCATGCTCAATTGCTTCAAGCACGAAGAGTGCAATATGAAGGTGTTCAATATCGGGGGAATATTGAACGATTCTGACAATATAAAGTTAATGGAGATTCTGACAATATAAAGTTAATGGAGGACAAAATGAGATTATAATAATACCAGATATATTGGGTTGTGTTCTTAGCTGGGAACTAACCCAAATTAAGATGATTTTCTTACATATTTCAGTTCAGATATTGCATTTGATTGATTTTGCTTCCCTGCCTTCATAATCATAAGCTCACAGTCCAGGCACTGCTAACAACAATACACAGTCATTAAGGATCATTCAAAGTCATTGAGAAATGAACTCCTCATTTCAAGGCTTTTAAAGTCATTGAATTTGAGAGATTTTTCTTAAAAATAAAATGCAGTGGAAATTTTCTTTTCCATTTAATTTATTTCACATTTACAAGATTGGGAGTAGTTTGAATTTTTCTGCTATTTGTTCTACTATTGTCAGAATCCACAGGAACTAATCAGACATTGTGCATTGCATCCCTTTTACATGGTGCAATTAATGCTTGTGCACTCCTTCACTTTTCATATTTCCTCCAAGAAAGGATGTCCATTAGCAGCAGAAACTTTTTGATGATGTTGTTGTTGTAGGGTTTAACGCCATTTTTCAGCACAAGATAGGCTTTTTGATGAGCGATCGTTGCAAAATACCTGGAGAGTGCACAGTTAGCAATAGTTGACTGTAAGAAGATCAGTTGAAAGCATTTGAGTTGCAGCTGGCGGAGAAAGTACAGCAGCTAAAGAGCAGGATTTAATATTCTAGTCTGGTTGCAGTGAATTTTGTTATCATTTTGACATTTATTTATATCTGTTTTGAGTTTGCTGTGTTTTTTTTCTTGTATTTAAATTATTAAATGGAAGTAAAAGACTTGATCCAGATGGTAGTTCTTGAGAAATGAAAACTGATCATTGAAAAGCAACAGAAAAATTGTTGAATGTCAGTTTTCCTGATCATTATGAGCCCTGTATGTGCGGAGGTCAGATATGACTTAAGTTATCTACCCTAGAAACCAGTCATTGCAAGAGTTTAGTGCAACTAGGTGGGTTCAATAAAAGCAGTGTCAACAGGCTATCCTCCTATGTCACATAGCAGTTTTGTATAATGTGACTGACTCTTTAACTGGACATTACAAACCAACTGCAAACCCTAACCCATATTTTCTTTATAACAAAACTGCTTTATTTACATCAAAAGACTGGAACATGGATCAACCTCAAAATAAGAGACTAACTCCCTTTTCTTACCAATTCTAAGAAACATGTTTTTGATCAGGTAATATATCTGAAAAAGATAATCCAACGTTTGAAGGTAGAATGTTTGTGATAATACTTGACCAATTATAATATAGGCACACACTTCCAAGCTCACCCTGCTCATCCCAATAATAATAACTGATGACTATATATAATTGAGTTTTTGGCACCAATCCTGTATCCAAGGTGAGGTTACTCTAAGTCTTTCATTTTAAGTACACCTACAACCATGTAGCACCATTATTACTAAACCATGCCAAGATGGTTGTAATGTCTTACTTAGCTTGGGAGGGTGGAGTTGTGAGGTACTCAACATGCTAACATATATTGATAGGGTAAATATTATTTAAGAAATATAATTTGTCTATTAAAAAATTGATTTCTGACAAGGAAATAGTGTTAAAGAAATAAAGACAGCATATCACCAGTATAATTATTGCTTTAGATGTATGGATTAGTTTCTATAATTTTATATAGCATTAGAAAGAATATAAAAATTAAAGTTTACAACAAAGAATTTGTTACTGTTGAGAAGCCATGAAAATTTATATTTTCATTATTTTCATTACTATAGACACAAGAAACATTATAGACATTCATAATGTCATCTACAATTTCACTGGGTGTACTTTTTTTGGATAGATGTATCAAACATGCATTTCTCACATGGGCAAACTCAACAACACAAATTTAGGAAATGAGAGAAAAATGCTTTCTTGATGTTCCCTTATTTTGACCACCTAGAAGACATCAATAACCAACTCAATCTTAAGTTATTACAAGTGTGTTAATTGAATAAATGGAACTTCCATAATTGAGATAAAATCAAGTTGTGTTGAAAAAAGAAGATCTTGTATAACGTAATAGCATCATACATATCAAAATGATACAGCTTATAGTGTACCCATCATGTCTGTGCATATGTTTCTCCATCCAACACATCCTGGTTAAGTTTTGCATTGAACATTTCAGGCACTAATGTGGAATGATCTTTCTACAAAGATATTTCTAGTTCTAAAATATCAAATCATTTTGCTAGGTACTACATCAGAGACTCTGCTTGAGGGGATAGAGAAGTTGACACGGGGTGCTATCAAAGGTCGCTTCTTCCACTTCTATCCTCCACGTGATGTACAACTTTTAAAATGGCTCGGATATTGGATAAAAAAAGGTAATGTATACAGTGATAATTACCTCTGTAGAATGTGCAAAGGGCATGGTAATCATCCACCCTCATCCAGTACATGGTGGGCACCTTCAGGATGCTTTTGACATTTTTAAGCGTGACCTAGTTTTTATTGCAGTGTAGCATTCAGTTTGTATAAAATTAATATCTAACGATAAGGAAAAGTACTGTTAGCAATTATTTACCTGTACCAGTAATAGTCTGTTATCTGTTGCCCTACATCAGTACATCTCTTAAGTTGACTCCATTTTTATTACTGCTACTTTAAGAAACCTTACACATTCATCATATGGTCACATGACTTATGTTGGTCCTAGATGGAAATGGTTCTGCTCACATATCCAATATGAAAATCATGTCATCCATACTCCTCTTGAATGTATGGTTATATCAACATGGAGTTTAAACTAAAAGACATCTTATGGTGTCTAGTTAAGAATGGATGGTCATATCAACATGCAGTTTAAACTAAGACATCAAACAGTGTCTAGTTAAGAATGGATGGTTATATTAACATGGAGTTTAAACTAAAAGACATCTTATGGTGTCTAGTTAAGAATGGATGGTCATATCAACATGGAGATTAAACTAAGACATCAAACAGCGTCTAGTTAAGAATGGATGGTTATATCAACATGGAGTTTAAACAAAAAAACATCTTATGGTGTTTTTTTGAGAATGGATGGTCATATCAACATGGAGTTTAAACTAAAAGACATGGTGTCTAGTTAAAAATGGATGGTCATATCAACATGGAGTTTAAACTAAAAGACATCTTATGGTGTTTAGTTAAGAATGGATGGTCATATCAACATGGAGTTTAAACTAAAAGACATCAAACAGTGTTTAGTTAAGAATGGATGGTCATATCAACATGGAGTTTAAACTAAAAGACATCTTATGGTGTTTAATTAAGAATGGATGGTCATATCAACATGGAGTTTAAACTAAGACATCATACAGTGTTTAGTTAAGAATGGATGGTCATATCAACATAGAGTTTAAACTAAAAGACATCTTATGGTGTTTCGTTAAGAATGGATGGTTATATCAACATGGAGTTTAAAATAAAAGACATCTTAGGGTATTTAGTTAAGAATAGATGGTCATATCAACATGGAGCTTAAACTAAAAGACATGGTGTCTAGTTAAGAATGGATGTTCATATTAACATGGAGTTTAAACTAAAAGACATCTTATGGTGTCTAGTTAAGAATGGATGGTCATATCAACATGGAGATTAAACTAAGATATCAAACAGCGTCTAGTTAAGAATGGATGGTTATATCAACATGGAGTTTAAACAAAAAAACATCTTATGGTGTTTTTTTGAGAATGGATGGTCATATCAACATGGAGTTTAAACTAAAAGACATGGTGTCTAGTTAAAAATGGATGGTCATATCAACATGGAGTTTAAACTAAAAGACATCTTATGGTGTTTAGTTAAGAATGGATGGTCATATCAACATGGAGTTTAAACTAAAAGACATCAAACAGTGTTTAGTTAAGAATGGATGGTCATATCAACATGGAGTTTAAACTAAAAGACATCTTATGGTGTTTAATTAAGAATGGATGGTCATATCAACATGGAGTTTAAACTAAGACATCATACAGTGTTTAGTTAAGAATGGATGGTCATATCAACATAGAGTTTAAACTAAAAGACATCTTATGGTGTTTCGTTAAGAATGGATGGTTATATCAACATGGAGTTTAAAATAAAAGACATCTTAGGGTATTTAGTTAAGAATAGATGGTCATATCAACATGGAGCTTAAACTAAAAGACATGGTGTCTAGTTAAGAATGGATGTTCATATTAACATGGAGTTTAAACTAAAAGACATCTTATGGTGTCTAGTTAAGAATGGATGGTCATATCAACATGGAGTTTAAACTAAAAGACATCTTATGGTGTCTAGTTAAGAATGAATGGTCATATCAACATGGAAATTTAAACTAAAAGACATCTTATGGTGTCTAGTTAAGAATGGATGGTCATATCAACATGGAGTTTAAACTAAAAGACATCTTATGGTGTCTAGTTAAATGATGCCAATCTGATGTCCAGTTATGGACAATACAGCAGCACTTTTGACAACTTTTTTTTATTGCTACTCCTCTTGAATGGATGGTCATATAAGTATGGAGTTTTCATGAAAACAAAAAATTGTATGTCTTGTTAGTCCTAAATTAAAATGGTGCTGTTGTGGAGTCCAATATGGCCTCCACAGTAGTCATATTGAAAATCTTACTGCTCTTCATCCTACATAGATGTGTCATATCAAAAATGGGGTTTCCACTGAAAGACTTCTTATAATGTCTACTTGGCCATAAATAAAACTGGAGCAGATCTGAAGTGCAATATGGCCACCACAGCAGCCATCTTGAACATCTTTTCACAATTCCTTCTGAACAGAAACTTATATTGGCATGAAGTTTTCACTATAATTCCTATGTTTTGTTGATCTTACATTAAAATGGTTTTGATTTTATACTCCTGCTTCGGGACTTTTTAATTGGAAAGTCATTTTGTCAAGGGTTATTTTTCAGAAGAGTTCTTATAAGGTTCGCTTGGTCCTAAATGACCTGACTCGCCCTCAATAGGCCACAATAATGGCTGTCTTGAAAATAATGTTATCTCTACATAAGGATGGCTACCATAATGACTGTAAGTCTTGGGACATGAAAAAAGTATATAAAAAGATTTATGTGCATTTAAAAATTATAGCATTTTTGGTGTTCCAACACCTATAAACATAAAAAAAAATGTCTATGCAAAATTGGCAAGATTGTCATCCTGCACACTGCAGTGACCAGCTCTTGTTCATTTACTATGTCAGGAAAGTTATAAATTACTACGATTATATTTATGTTATTTGTTTGCATATGCATATTTTCTGATTTTTCCAACACAAAATAAAATAAAAGTAAATAAAAACTTCAATTATTCATGTGTGGTTTAGGGTGTACTGACTGACCAGTACTTTAATATAGTGTACAAACCAGTACTTACACAGTGCAAATTATATATCCTTGTTTATTCCCGAAAATACTAGATGCAGATTTATGCTTTTTTAAATCATTTACCAAATTTAATTCTTTCAGATCACATTTAAAAAAGACATCAATTGCTATTTTATTTTTTTTTACCCACACACTCAAGAGTTACCATTTTTCAGAGATATAAGCAATCCAACAACATGAGTTTCATAACCAGTATACAGTAAATTCACTTAGCTGATCAATATTGATACATTTTACATTGATACATTGTGTTTTGGTTTACCATTACACAAATTACACAAATTTGTGACATTGGCAAAGCCCAGGACAATCCCTGCTGTAGTTAGGTTCAAACAGTAAGTTTATTGCTCGCTGCAGGTACCTTCCAGCAAACAGTCGATGTTTTCCCTTCTCTCCCTCTTTCTCTCTCTCTCTCTCGTTTTGCAATTTTGTTGGGTCAGTTTTCAATCTGATAGCATATTCAAACTGTGGAGTATAACCAAACACTGTTAATTTTTCCATAGTTGACATTAGTGAACAATGAGTCGTATGTTATTTGACATAAGGAATACACACTACAGTATGGACGCTTATGCTTCATATACAGAGTTCATGGATATTTTTTTCTTTAATAAATTACTCTAGATGAAATAAAAAATAAATAACAGTGCAGGGTACCTTCTTTCATTTTATTATCAAATAAGTGTTTTGTTTATCGCCATGTTCAGGTGCTGTACCAATTGCAACCCTCAACCTACAGCGAGGTGTGAAACCAGGCTGGACGATTCCTGATGCCTGGCATCATCAGATGATCTATGGAGTAAGCTCCAAAGGTAAAATATTCTGCCACATTGTCAGTCTGTTTTTCTTTCTCTGTCCATTCTATAAGTGTGTCCATCCTTCTGGACCTTGTAACAAGCATAGCTTCACAACCATGATACATATGCACTTTTAAATGCAGAATGATCAAAAAATGAACATGTGCCAAGTAAGAGCATCATGTGTGTGACTGCATTTATGACAGTTTTGGTCCTTATGTATGCTTCTTTGGGAAAAAAATGGCATAGCTCAGCTCTAATTTGCATTTTAATAGCAGGCATACATTACCTGTTTTTCATTTGCTATCACTTTTCCTAGTGCTTGTCCATGGTTCATACTTGAGCATGTTTTATGCCAGCATTGAATGTACCACCACTTAACTTTTTTCTGAACAGTAAAATTACCAATAGTTAAGACATCTGCTTAAGAGAGACTCTTGTCAAAATACTATGCAATTAAAATGAAGCAATATGACATAAACAAGGTGCCTAGGTCTAACAGTCAGGTTCTGAGACATGGGTACTCATTTATTTCAGTAACAAAAGCAGATGTTTTACTAGTTAATCCCCTTCTCTTTGTCAGCACAAGGTGGCTAACTGATGTGGTTCCAAGTGTAGCAAAAATTACAAAAATGTAATAACTGATCAAATATGAATACTTGCTTGTCTGCATTTAATTTGGATCCAAGTTTCATACTAGGTTCAGTGGAGTTTGTCAGGGAACCAGTCTAAATTAACATGAGTACCTGCAACACTTTTAACTGCCATATTTTTCATACAAAATACCTACATCTTTGAGTTGTTGCTTTTTTAACATTTTCTAGAAAGGCATCCTAAGAATGTAAATGTTAAGATGAAAAGACAACTTGAAAAATTTAAACAGTCAGAACAGAAGTATAAAAATAAATTTCAGAGTCTTGAGGTAAGAGCAAGAAAGGCAACAGTTAAGTTGAGTATCATGTGTTAACTTGAGTGCATGTTCTAGTAGAGAGCTGCATGTTGCATTTTGCCTCTTTGGCAACTTAAACCTCCTGCTCTGTATGTGGAGGCATCCAAGGTAATAATATTATTGGTGAGGAACTGGACCCACCACCTCAAGTTACATGTGTAGTCAGATTGTTGTGAATAAAAGACAATTATGTTTTTTGAACATCACATGCCAATTTGAGTATGACTTGTGGTGGGAGATACGATTTTGTCATGTGCAATGGAGAAAGATAAGAATTAAGTGTCGCTGAGAGACAGCAACAAGCCATTGAGCTGCATATGGGTTGGAACTTGAGTTTGTGCAAATGTACTAGTGGTAAATAACGTTTATGCATACTTTACAATCTCTTCATTTGAATATAATTTTGAATATAATATTTTCGTTGCATGTTTTGAATACCAAACTTTTGATTACGTTTTCGAGCTTTACAGTAGCAGTTTATGATATATTTTTTATACCTTACTGAAAACTGGTCAAACTTACAGAAAAAAAATCAACTGCCTTACTGAGACAGACTGGTCAGGGTTGGCAGATCTGCAAGCACAATAAGTTATATCTTATTCCATTCTCAAAATTTCACTTTGTGGTGTTCTATACAAATTAATGAACAGTTTGTGTTTGCCCCAACATGGTCATGCACATAGCAAGAATATTCAAGATGTGTTGCCTGCTTGCCTCTGCCTCTTTTGGGCAGCGGATCTGGTTTCCCAAGGACCTACTTTAGGAAGTACTCTGCAATTTCTGCTGCTTGCAGACTGGAGATCATGCATTGAACCACTTTCAGTTCAGTTCTAAATTACATAACCACCTGAGTTGATGGCTAAATCAGGATAGGTTTGTGGCTGGAGATTTCTTATCAGTTTTGCAAATGATGCAGGTCTACCATCAAAAATGGCTGATATTACATGGGGACCCCCTTCCCCCCAAAAAATGAGAACTTGAAATAGATGTTCTTAAGAACAACTCAACAAGAAAAATTTAACCAAATTTGACAGAAAGCACCCTAGCATGAAGGGCTTTCAAATTTTTACATATAATGCCTGTCCTGTATGAAATGTGGTCATCATTACTTACAAAGTTGAAAAATCTTTTTCAAGGGCCCCGAGTGGCCGAGTGGTCTAAAGCGCTGTCCGTTACGGATCACTGCCATCTCACCACTGTCTGTGTGTGTTCGAGTCTAGGATTCGGCGAATGTGGATATGTGAAAAAGCTTGCCAGTAGCTTCTCGTGAGTCGGTGGTTCTTTCCGGTGGTTTCCCGGTTTCTTCCTCCACCATTAATACTGGCCGCCATGAATAGTCTATCGTGTGCTGAAAAATGGTGTTAAGCCCAACAACAACGAAAAATCTTTTAACATCTTGTTCTTAGGATCTGCTGAGTATAATTTCATGAAATTTGAGGAAAGCATCATCTGCTGAAAGTATTTCAAATGTCTGTAAATCCTTCATCAAATATGGCTTCAAACATGTTATACAACAAAAATTCTATTTCCCCTTTTTTGTTTCTTGCACTCAGTTTGTACACAATGCATGGTACATGAGTACAGTTCTTGAATATTTAAAAGAGATGTGTGATGTCTCAGTCAGTATATCAATCAATCGTGGTGAAAATATTTTGGGTTCTTTCAGGTGTATACCTTACAAATCCCCTGGAGATAGTTTGTGAGGAGATTATATTGGAACAGCTGTCCAGTGACTCGGTGCTGCTGATAAGGCGTCAGGATATTGTCAACCGCTTTAGGGACTGGTGTCCACTAAATGAAATTCTCAAACAGAAGGATCCAAGATGGAGGATAATGAATGTTTTAGGTAAAAACATAGATCGATTGGGTTGAAAAGGTTTAATTGCATATTGACACAAGAATGTAAAACCACACTTTGTTTTAACTTGAATTGGAAATGGACAGACTGTTAATACTATTCAAGTTAACTTTGTCTTGGAAGAGGGTAAGTGTGGCCTTAGATTTAAATAGAATAATCATTAATAAATTTGCTGCAAATCATACTTTTGATAATTCTAAATCTTTTACATCATAGAATTAAACAAATTATATATAGATACAATGTTATAAAATGAAATACAAAGAATTCCTCCAATTATTAAAAGCAATTTGTGTTGAGTGTAGAAATGTAATTGTGCTATAGAAATAAGAGAAAGCCTGTGTTGTCATAAATTCTATTTTATCTTTGGTCATTTTTCTATTTCTAGGTCAAGTAGCTAATGTTTTACGCGAGAACTGCTCACCACTCAACCATGCTGCTGGGTTCCGACCTCAACTGACATCCCACATTTCCATCCCAGCTGTGTACAAAGCTGGTATCACATTGTTTATGAGATCCAGTGCAGATGCCTTTGAGGAATTGATGAGTGTACCAGAGTTGCCATTTAAATAGCCAGCTTCAAAGTCTTTCTAAAATTAGTTCAGTGCAGATACCTGGATTCATTGGCTAACTAAGCCTTTCAGTTAATTGAAAAACGGGAAAGTCTTTTATGCATTTTTAAGACTATGTTGCATTTTATTAGAATGTTTGAGTATGTAATTGACCCCTAAACCCAAAACTCTTTTCCATTTCTTGTATATGTGTCACTAAAATATACTGCAAGAAAAGCCAAGTTAAAAAGGAAATCCGGAATGTCAAATATTAAACAATTAGCTTGAGGTTGAGTTGAACATAAAATTTGGGGAATACATGTGAATTAAAGATAACGGGTTTATATACCTTTCACTGCATATTTACATGGGATAATTACTATTTGCAATTTTATTTTCATTTGACCACAATGGTAAAAGAAATAGAACTCTCGACTTTCTTGAATTGCACCATTGTGTGTAGTCTGTAGTGGAATACTACACATTATTGATATTTCATTTTTCTTATACCATCTAATTTGAATTGATTGTTGTTGTTGTAGGGTTTAACGCCATTTTTCAGCACAAGATAGGCTATACATGGCGGCCAGTATTAATGGTGGAGGAAGAACCCTGGAAAACCCTGGGAAGAACCACTGACCCACGAGAAGGAGAAGCTACTGGCAGGCTTTCTCACTTAACCATGTTAGCCGAGTCTGGGCTCGAACTCACACAGAAAGAAGTGAGATGGCAGTGATTCGTAACGGTCAGTGCTTTAGACCACTCGGCCACTCGGGGCCCCAATTTGAATTAAAAAATCATGGGAAGGTAATTATGCTATGGTAGAAATTAAACTGTTCATCTGTCAGTCATCTTTAAGGCTTTTTATTAGTACTAAATTACATTTATAGGCAAAGAAAGGTGGTACACAAAGTAATTTTTTTTTCATGTGGTTCTGTAAAGTTTAATCTACAGCACTCATTTTTAAAAATAAAATTTAGTATTTGGATTAAAAGAAAAAGTTTGACATGGCTGTTTACTCAAACTCTGACAATTATTTTTATAAAGGCACAATTAAAGTTATTAAGAGTACAAATTATGAACATTTAATTTTTTTTTACAAATGCTTCAAATAAGCCAATCTTTAAATTGGCAAACTTTTGTTGTTGTTGATGTTATGGGTTTGATGCCATTTTTCAAAACAAGATAGGCTTTATATGGCAGACATTATATTTTGGTGGAGGAAGAACCCAGAAAAACCCCAGGAAGAACCACTGACCCAAAGGGAGCTACTGGTAAGCTTGCTCACATACCCACATTCGTGAACTCAAAACCCACGTAGGTGAGATGTAATTTGTAATTGCGAGCACCTTAGACCACTCTGCCACCCAGGGCTCTGGAAAACTTTTGTATCTTCCCAGATACATTATTATGCATTGTTTTATATCAGCTGAAAAATGTACTTGGAAAAGAATTGATAAAAAGAATATATGGAGAAAAAATAATCTTAAAATTGTCATGAATAAATTAACTTGTAGCTCCGCATATGTCCGTTTGTCTCTAATACAGCTCGAATACTGAACAGCTGTTAAAGCAACTAAATATTGTGGAAAAATGCAGTGATCAGGATTTCTTCTGGCTGTAGGATTCTATCAAGAACACTTGATGGGACTAACAGACCTATACTTTTGAAACAATAAACATGAAAATTGAACTGAATTGACCTGATATTTCACAATGAAGAAAATAAGCATAATTCAATTAGATATTTAATATAAGTAAAGGTGGATGGATATTTATTTATGTGAGTATACATTATAAGATGTTATTTATTATATTAAAAAAAAAAACCTTTTAGGATTTCATATCAGAGTATGAGTAACAATTTTCAGATTTTCATTTTTTCTTTATTTACACACAAGTTTATGCAAATTTAATCAGATGTGATATCCAGTAGTAACTGATATAAATAATTCACTGTACAGGAGTTACTATTACACATTGTTGTATTGTTCTTGTAGCTGACATATTCTCAATTGCACTGTGATGTCTCCTTGTGTAAGTTATTGTCATTCCTTAGAAAATAAATAATGAAATTTGGCAGTTTTGTTTTGATAAGTAATATTATACCACACACTGTATAATATTAACTCCATAAAAAGCAGTGGTGTTGTTAAATTGGACCTGTCCATCTGACCATCTTACTGACCACCTTGTTTACATTTCTCTGTCATTTGGAATAGAACTTGTGCTGCCTCCTGAATTCAGCTATCCCAACATGACTGAAAAAAAAATCAGTCTTTCCATCTATATGCTGTATAGAGAATGAAAATAATATCGGGAGAAGGGGAGTTCAGATCATCGGACATGCATAAGTCATATCTTAGGTATACAAAGTGTATGTATGTCTTCCAGTCATTGAAGTACTTCAGAAGCAGTGGAAAGGTGACAAAGATCTAAATCACTGACACAAGTTTTTAACCTTCACCTCAATTCAGGATCTGTTGCTAGGATAGTGGGGAATTACTTCTTTTGCTCTTTTAGCTCCCAAGATTCCCTGGAAATTGCCTTTGCTATATTTATTTACAATGAATTGGAACAAGATTAGTGAACTTAGCATTTTTTTCCACCTATTCATTCCTTGTCAGAATCTCTGATAAAATTAACTTTGTTTTTTAACCATGGCATCTTGGCATCGGCAGATTTCTCAACTTAAACCAAGAGAATTTCCTTCCTTTTGGCAGCTTTTGGGTGTAAATCTCCATACAGTTTAGAGCGGGGCTTGACTGCCTATCAAACTCAGTTTTCCAACTGATCTCGCCAGCTTTTTTCTGCAACTAAAACTGCCAACTAACCCACAGTACTAACATCTGACCAGCCCATCAAGCAGGCTTGAGAGTCATTCTTAATTGTGATATTTGGTCAGTTTCTTGAATGCACTACAAAGCATTACATTTCCCGCAGGTTATTATTGAGAACCAATCTATTTGGTCTGTTCACTTAGCTGTCTGACCATTAGTTCTACTGACCATTTCAATGACTTAAACACCAACAGTTACCTGTATTCTTGTCCAGTTACCTGGCCTGCAATTCATTGTTTCCCATTAATGTGTCTCAACGTCCTACCTTTGACAGTTCAAACTCTTTCATTGTAAAAGACATGATATAGGTGTCTCATCCCTTTTGACAGACATGATACATGTGGATGTGGAATTCTTACCAAACAAAAATAACCTGCTGGTGGGGATAACCTCAATCAGACATAAATTAATATCCGACAATGGAAAGAGTTTTAAGGAATTAATTGAAGAGATTCATAGAATTTTAAATCCATCTGGATACCCTCTCGACTCTAATCCAGTCTGGCATACTGTATCAGTGCTTAGGTAGATGAGGATGACCATTACTCTTTACATTTATTGCCTCAAATCTTGTAAGATTGAGGAGGTTTTAATTGTCAGAACAAATATTGGATCCTGATAATTCCAAGACCTCTTTTCTCCAAAAGTCATTTGCTGACATTATCCTTCAACCACTGGTACGAAATATATTCATACTCTTATCATGTATACATCCCAAACCTAGACAAGGATATAGCAGCATTCAACGTGTCTGCCAAGCTGTTCTACAAGGTGCATGGCCATATGTTCCAGACAACATCTAACTAGTTAAAAACCTATTAGCCACTTTTGTGAACTACTTCAGATCAACCTCAACAACAGGGATTTTGGCATATCTGGACATCATTCAGAAACATAGGGTGAGTTTAATTCTGGTACAGAATATAAACTATTTGCTTGCTCTTCTTTCCTAGCTGACGGTAATATTTTTGTGAATGGAAAGAAATCGGACCTGCAATATCCCAACATTTATTCCATTTAGATATGGGGTTTTTCACTCAACAATTTAATCTGTCTCTCTCAAAGCACATTGTGCAGATTATCAATATCTCCATGTTGGTCTCCAAGACTTGGATTTCTGTAAGAGAGTTTCTGCAACTCCTCTGACTTATAAACACAATTGCAGGCCTTGATCATGTGGGCTACTTGTTCATGTTTTCTTTGTAAATGTCCTTCTTAGATTAGTGATGCTATATTTCTGGTTGTTTAGATGATCATATTGAGATCCTGACCATGATACAGTATTTACTGCTTTGTGGTAGAACTGGGAATTGCAGTTGCATATTGTACATGCAGATATTGGTTCTTACAGTTTGTTACAACAAGCAACATAGACCCAATTGTACTGGTGCATTATCTGATGTGAGATCAGCATCTATGTTGCAGCTGGACTAGATTTACATATGGTATCTGAACTATTCACTGTAAAACACTTCATCTTCAGGAAAGGTTTACAAAATCCAGTCAACGTTGCACATTTTGCAGCTCTAATTTTTTAAAAACATTTTGTGCCGTCAAAAATTGTTTTATTTACAATACCTAGTGTTCACTCTGTATTTGGATCACAGCCCAAAAGGACAGCAAGCACATCTTTATCTAGATATTGTTAAACATTGACATCCAATGCTTACATGAGAGTTACTGAATTGATATTGTAAAGCATTCTTAATTATTATTATTCACATTATGCCTGTGTTAGAATTTGCTGTAATACAGCATTTTGTTACAATCATTTCATACTTATATTGTATCTCGTATATTGCTTAATTGTTATGTATTTTAAATTATTAAATTAGACACTTATCTTCATAAAGTGCTGTCAGATGTACAGGAGTCCGTATTTTTCTTTTTTAATGTGCATGATATACTTTAAAAATTTTTAAACCATATTGATAAAGACATTTTGGTTTCATTATGTTGGTGAGGTAGTTACTGTAATACTGCTGATTCTCATTGAATGTAGCATCCACACAATGGTAAAACACAACCATTCTACATTAGCAATGGTTTTGCTTTTCAGTATAGTATGTTTCTGAAAATATTTTAAAATAAGCGTGCATCTTTTATTGTGATAGGTTGCAAGCTGTGAAAATCAGTTTCAGAAATCAGCTGTACTGATTTTGTGCACTGCAAGGTTACTCGCAGTTGTCAAATATTATGTTTCACAAGGCCAGCAACTATTACACCCAATCCAAATTTGCACATTTTGTAAACACTGTTTCACAGTTCAAAGCATACTCTGTGGTCTCAGAAATTTGATATCTGTATTAAGCATTATTTTCATGTATTCATTTGTAAAGAGTCAATTGCTCATTAAAAATCTGCAGAATTCAATTAGCATTATGCTGATATGTAAATAATGATGCTAAAAATATGTACAGCTGTATTTCTCTTCATATGCAATAAAAATAATGAAGCATTTTTGATTGGAATCTGTTCTAGTTCTAGTGTTTAGCCTACTCTGAAAATAATATATATCTTACCTATTAACCATCCCCTATCCTGCAATCCTATCCCATTGCAGTAATTTCCTATGCAGAATTTGAAAAAAAGGTTTCATATCATTTTGCTAAGAAAACCACACCATTGCCTGGGCAACATCTCAAGGCATCAGTCTGTTAGAAGAACATATCCTAAGAATAGTTTGTATCATGTTTAATCACAAGAGACTCGGGTAAGCCTGAGATGACTCAGTTTTCTGACATCTGCCCAAAAGCCAAATGCTAGAAAAGATGGCAGGGAAATCTGGGTCAAAAGGACGCTTTCTGTGGAAATTTGTTACAGTGCTCATGACTGAATATGATTAACAAGGTTTCTTATTCAAATACACTAACCAATCATAACATCTTGGGAGAACTACTCCTCTATCACAAGTCAGGGCCCTCCTGGCTAAATCATTTTTGGCTAAGAAGGTATAAGTTAAATGCCCACACAGGTGTCAGTTAAATTGAGTGATCTCCCTGTGATACAGGGATTGATACCTAATCTCTTGAATACTCCAGTTACTACTTCTGTTTGTGCTGAACAGCATGGTCTCACCTGACGAGGCCTTGTAAGACAAACCTACAAGAATTATGGAAGTTTTCTATGTTAATGAGAGTTGAAAGGGTTTTCAATTTTAAGGGAAGTATATATACATCATCTATGATTTTACAACTTTTCCATGCTCTTTTTCTTTCAATGACTAGTTTTCTGTCATTTGTAGAACTTCAAATTTGTCATACTTGCACACATGACCTTCGTATGTACCTGTACAAGTCATTAGTGTATCCACTTTCATGTAGCTTTTTTTTATGTACAGGTATTGCATGTGCTATTTAGAAAGCTCTAAATTGATTTATAATTTCAGCTGCGGTCAGATACACGCAGGTAAGTTTTCTATGCTCTAGTCATGGCATCTTCTTCATAGCTGTTACATGTAATGCTTCTTTGATTTTACCTGTATAGGCAGTAATGTGTCCTTTCAACAGATGTTTTTGTTAGAATTTATACTATAGCATTCATTTTGTAAGTTTTAATAGTGATGCTTCAATACCTTTCCTGTAAAGGCTACCAGATGGGCCCTTACCTGTGCCTGGTAACATTTGTATATATTGTCTGCTCTGTTTTTGTATTACATTGTAAGGTATGTAAACAGTGAAATCACAAGAATGACAACCATTGTATATGTCTAGCTTGCTCCAGTTGCCAGGAATATGTGTCCAATATGCACCACTTGTACTGAATGTGATCACACTGCATTAATGGAGAGCATAAAGGGAAGGCACAGAAGCACATTGAGAGATGAAGACACTTAATATACATGATCTCACTACAGTAAATGATTTACTTTTCGAAGGGTGCAATATCCGACCCATGAGAACACTGCCCTAACCCATCCCAGCACTAGGAACTTGACAACATCATGCAAAATATAATGGCACTATTCCATCATGACCAGACTCTGCCATACATATCAGATCATCATCTCAATCGATCTTACCATTTGTGAAACTTGCCAAAAAGTCCTGCAAGCCCATAGGACTTGTAACCTGAAAATGCATCAGGTCCTGTCCATAACCAGCTGGTTCTACCTTTCATAAGATAAGATAAAAAAAATATTCAGTAACTCAATGGTAAATACAATAGACTCAGTTATTTGAACTCTATTATCTGAATACCTGGTATTATCAGAACTATGTAACGTTCATTTCTGAATAAATTTGGGTTTTTTATATCAATTTTATATATATTACTCAAATATGAACTATTTGAGTACAATCCCTTAATTGAAGTAATTTAGTGGTTTGAAGTCCTCTAATCCTATTGAAATTATGATGCATTATCCGAAGTGTAAAACCATTATGAGTGGCAGGTTTGATTTCTTAAATCATGATATATCAGTTCAAATTGAGTACTGATTAATCAAGGGCAAATTTATTCTTTGTCACTAATCCAATAATTGGCTCCTCTTTGATAACCACATTATTAATTTTATGTAAAGTATGTTTAATAAAAGCAAGTCAGAAAATCATCAACCCACTGAAAGGTGTTTGACATGTTTTCAAAAAACAAAATGTATAGGAAGTTGATTTGATTACTAGTGTATCTGAATCACAAAGCCATGGAAATGGAAGAGGTACAAAATGAAAAAAGGAACTTAAATGTATAGAAACCAGATATAATGCCTTCCTTGAAGTAGAATTTAGTCTAAAAGACAAAGCAAAGAAAGCAGTATAACATTTTCTGTGAATACACCCCAACAACATGGCTGAATACCAAGGAAGTGAATAAAGATGGCTACATAAAGTTTGGACCAAAGTGGAAGGGAGTGAAATTGGAGAGACAATTCTGATGTGGTTTAAATCCATCTGAAACCAAAACATGCCCATCTCAGGGCTTGTGCTTTTAACAAAAGGTGAATATTTCGACAAAAAAAAACTAAATTTCAAAACAAAATGTAAATTCCCATCAAACAATACCAAGAAGAGGTAAAATAAACATTACGTAGGTAAAGAAATTTATTCAACTTGATGTATACTTGTACCTTTGTGACCTTCAGTTATTCAAATCCCAGTGCCATGCAGTTTTCTTCTAGTCTCACAGACTTAAGATAATCAAGAGTTGTCTCTGCATGTAGACATAAATATCAGCCCATAGTTGGGTTATTTACATTAAAAAAAAATCAAAACTAAAAACACAACATAAGATATTGTGTGTCAGATTTTTATTAAATGTTTATTAAATTCAATATAACATGGCCACTGTTAACAGACCGGAACAAAAATACGGTCAAGTTGATTCAGATCCATACTCATCTAGATGGCTGGGCATCAGAATTTGTTGCTGTCACAGTTAGAATCACTGTCAGAATGAGAATCAGGATCCTCATCCATTGACTTGTCATCATTGTGTTACATGTCTAGGCTCGTACAAAGTAACAAATAAAAGAGTGAAGCCAACAAACTTTGTAAAATTTATTTCCCTAGAAAACAAGGTAAAAATATAAAAAAGGACTTTACAGTTTGTAAATCTAATCGAAATTAATCCTAGAATTAGTTATATATATATATATATATATATATATATATATATATATATATATATATATATATAGTCCTATGATTAGAAAGTAGAAAGTTCTAAATGAATCAGAGTTTGAATCCCGATGAAGTTCCAAGATGGAAGGCAATGACATCTTCTATATCATGTTTAGTGTTGTCATATCAATAGTTTCTTGTTGAATTTTAAGAATCAAGAATAACATTCTGGCTTTAGAATTACGAATAATTTCCAATGTCTTTGTCCAAGAATTCTGATGGAGAACACTTATGTATGTTTTCCAGAGAAATTAATTACTAATTCTGAGTTTGAGTCTCAGACTTGGCTAACATGGTTAAGTGAGAAAGCCTGCCAGTAGCTTCTCGTGGGTGAGTGGTTCTTCCCGGGGTTTTCCAGGGTTCTTCCTCCACCATTAATACTGGCCGCCATGTATAGCCTATCTTGTGCTGAAAAATGGCGTTAAACCCTATAGCAACAACAACTACTTCAGAAAACTAGAATAGGTTAACTCAAACTGGTCACAACACGAGGTACCTTTGAGCTTTAAGTAAATTAAATACTATAAAACATTAGTTTTAAGCACAGTTTTAGATCACGTGATGGGGTCACATGGTCACTTAGTTTGAATGGCATAGTAAGACCATAGGCCAGCTGACATTTTATTCTACCTAACAAATCTTATTATAAGATTCAATAATAAAAAAAATAAAAATAAGTTGTTTACAACAGCTGACATACAAGCCTAGTATGACCTTGATTACGACCAATAATTTTCAATCTGAAAGAAATAAAAAAAAAAGTTTACCTGTTCTGAATCAAGTTCAGGAACCAGGTCAGCTAAAAATACAATGTAGCAATACATGTACTGTACTAATTTTTTACTGAACTGAACTGGATTTTTCGAGAATATGTCAAATCCAGTGAATAAAGTTATCATTACAATATCGTAAAGAAATAAAAATAAAATAAAAAATTTAAAACACACAAGAAATTTAATTACATATATGTAACAACTGACAGTATCAGAACTAGACCATACCTCAAAAGATGAGACTGTAGTAGCCAAATTAAAGCTGCCATTATGAAATATTTGGAAAGACGATTTCACTGCAGGAACTAGATCTTATGCATGCTCATCAGCAGAATGAAGCTGAACAGTTAACAGAAATGTTGTGGCTTAACATTCATGATAATTCTATATTCAAACATTATTTTCATTCTGTTTGAATACCTTACTTGACCATGGCCATGTTTGGTTTTTATTCTATAATTGCTTCAAGGTATCCAAATAGCTTGTTGAAGCTGAAATAGCACGTCATCAGAGATTGCAAAGTTGCAGAAGAGTTTTTGAGTGTAGTTACAAGTGTCTGTTGAATGCTGAGGCCATCAGACACAATTCATCACTTTTAAAAATTATAAAAATTTACAAGTAGATTAAATTTACTTTATATCCCTAAATATCCAACTAGTCAAATGGAATTAACTGGCATTGGATGCTGCCCACACCATACAATTTCATGGATTGGTATCCCCAACATAGTGCCACAGGTCTTTCAATGCATCCAGTGCACAGTTTAGTGCCCCAGTACACAAGATATTGATTTTACTGCATTCTCATGCTACTCAAAGGGAAAACTTGCCTTTTGATTGGTTGGAAGAAACTTTATTACAGTCAGGACATTTCTGTGGTGACAGTGGCCCACCCCATTGGTAATCTTCTCCACCTTCATCTCGGACAACACAGGAGGTGTCGGCATCGACCCATTCAGCCAAGACAATGAAATAGGCTTACAAACTCCATTACCTTTGGTAAATCTCACTACGATAAGAGAAGACTCCATCTTAGTGTCAACAAAGAAAATGAAACCAACATGGATTGCCTATCATGTGCTGAAGAATGGTGTTAAACCCTTAGCAAGAACAAAAGTTATGTATATTATTTTAGTAATTAGTTTGTGGGTCATTCAGATGCATTTCATTAACAGGTTAAGCTTATTTATATTGCACAATTCATTTAGCCAAGATATTTTAGAAAGTGGAAAGTATGAAGGTCAAAGAAATAAAGCTTTCAAATATAATTTTCTATTAATTCTTAAGAAAACTTGATATTTCTTAGGTTCTACTTTCCACTTACAGCTAATTGCTCAGATTTGTTTTGCTCATTAGTTTTCCTGAGTGGTTTGAGTTACCAAACTAGTCAATATTAGTGGAGTGAAATCCCAGCCCCATACTTTTAAAAATTAATACTATATTATTGTTCACACATATAATTAGGCATAGGTTTTAACTGTCCTCAGAGCCCAACATGTTGCTGTAGTTGTATTACCCATGCATTATTCTGGGAATCTACACTTCCAGTTTTATTTTCCATTTAAAATTAATTGCTCCATTTTAGTGAAAATTCTTCTGTTATGCTCATTAGTGTTACTGGGTGATTGGAATTACCAAACTTTTCATTATTAGTAGAGTGAAATTCCATCTCAACTGAAATCTTTAACTTTAATTGGCCCCTGTTGTTTCTTTTCAGTATTCCCACACAATTTTTTTTAGAAATTAGAACTTTATTATTGTGCACATCACATAAGTGTCTTCAAAATCTGACATGTTTCTATTGTGTATTAGTTATGCATTAATTTTGGAATTGACACACAGAGAAGCAAGTGATGATAGGATTAGTTTGTATTTGGGAATGCCTTGTGTGCTGGAATTGACATGTCACTCTTCAACATATCTTTTTGGTAAATGGAAAAGTCATTTTTCATATAGGTGCTATGAGACAACTCATCTCAGATGTACTTTATGTCAGTTATCAGAATTCCTTCATTGGTTGGAACTGGTCATTCAAGTTTTAGTAATAGTGGCCATATTTGACGGTGATTGATACATCATTTGAAAAAAATTAAAAGTGCTTTAAGCCTAGTTTCTTTCTGTCTAATTTGGTAAAATTTTGTTGAGCTCTCTTTCAGAAATCAAAGTCAGTAAAGGTTCTTTGGATTTGCTGGTAATAAATTAAGAACTTTTGAGATGGCCTGTTTTTCATCTTCAGTCATTTGTTCATCCATTGGCACAAATTTATTGTAGCTACTCCTAAATTACTTCAATGATTGCCTACACATTAATCCCAGGTTCTAGTTGGTCCTAAATGAAAATGGTGCTGCTTAGTTATCCAATATGACCACCAGAGTTGACAAGATGACCACCAGAGTGGACAAGCTGAAAATATTGTTGATAGTCCTCCTGTTGTAGAGAGATTGCTTTTCAAAAAAAGATTTATGATTTGCGGTCAAACATGGCCATCATGGTAGACATCTTGAAAATCTGTATATCACTACTTCTTCTAAAAAGAAAATCATATCAACATAGGTTTTCACAATAAACTTCCTATGGTGTCTAGTTGGTCCTGAATAAAAATGATGCAAATCTGACATCCAATATGGCTGCCTTCTTAAAGATCCTGTTAAGGCTACACCTGAATGCATAGCCATAACAGCATGGGTAAATTTTCACCAAAAGGTTACTTGTGTTTGGTTTGATTTGAAATGAATATCATGCCAATGTTCCAGGATTGGTAACCAGTGACCAACTTGAAAAACTTGTCAATAAAGAATATCAGAGATAACTGCAATATACAGCAGTTAAAATAACGATAAAGAGTCTTATCTTGAATTCATGAAAATCCTTTTGGGCAGTAGAACTCCAACCCCTTTAAGAGACTTCCATCTATTTTTAATAATGGCAAATTTGCATAATCTGAAAGCTTTTCATGCTGGGATGCATTCTGTCACATTCTTACACAAGTTATTTTTGAAACTCATGAATTTTTTAGATGAAGTTAAAAATAGCAACTGATGATGGGCATTACAGCCAGGTGAGTACAAAATCCTGTAAAATCACAGTCTTTGGGCTTTGTAAGTGGAGAATTAAAGTAAAATACATTTAGTATTAAATATGAGCCAATTAAAATGGATCCATCATCCAGGTGAGCTAAAAATATGGTATATAATCCGGTAATTGCATTGTCTTTGGGGTTTTTCAATGCAGAATTAAAGTAAATTAAATTTAGTAGGAAAAAAAAAAAACAAAAACAACAAACAAGCAAGTTAAAATGGGACCATGATCATACCCATAGAATAATCAATGGAGCAGTGGGATTTTAAGGGAGCAGTGGGATTTCGAGAGGCCTAACGGCATTGTCTAATATATAAAACAGAAAAAATTTCCATATGGATTTCTTTTTATTATCACCCTCAATGACATAATACAATTCAACTCAACAAACATAAATAAATCTGTTTACTAACAGGTTTTATAATTTCCCTGTCACAAACAAAGAAAACCTGCAACATGTATAAAATAAATTGTAAAAGCAATAGATGAGTATGCAAAAGTATAATTTTTCAAACACAGTACTCTTTAAACAATGCATATGGATTAAATATCATGCCAGTAAAAACACAAAGGATTTCCCATATTATTAGACTTATTTCATTGGGTAGCAAAAACAAACATGATATTTTATTGACCAGCAAAAGCAGAGTTAAAATATGTTAGGTTTTTTGTTGTTTTTTTTTATCACCAGCTAAAATATAACTGATATTTAAACAATAGAAAAAGAATTTCCTTTCATATTATACCAAAAAATAAAAAGTAAATTCAATTGAGCAATGGAGCACACCGGGTTTTGAAGCTCTTGTCAAGGTAGTACAACATAACTTTGTAAAGAAACAAATGGAGGTGAGTGATATCTTAAGGAAAATATTAATTCTATGCCTGAGAGGTAATAATGTTTCATTTTATCTTTCAGTCTCACAAAATGCATAAAGTAGAACTTCTATATGCACAGACAATCTAGAGTCACAAGGCATGATGGGAAATCTTGTATGTAACAATAAAACTATTTTTTTTTTACACATGAAAAAAGAATTTTAAAAAAAGTAAGAAAAATATTTCAGCATTAGTTTTCAATATTTTACAAGGTATACAAAAAATTTAAGTTCTGCTCCGGGTTTTGAAGCATCACTGAAAATTGGGAAAACAGGAGAGTTATTTGCTTTGCAATGGAGAGAAAGCTACGCACACTTTTATGTCATACCTTGAAGTGACTTCTAATGCCCATTGGTATTGGGAAAATTGTGCTTTCTGATGTCAACAGCGGATAAAAAAATCTTTCTGTGTACTAAAGAAATTTACTTGAAATAGTACACATCTTTGTCCATCCATGAATGATAGAAATTGTATGCTTTACTATTTTCTTTAATTGCACTTTTGAAATTTTTTAAAATATTTTTTTAAAATTATCAGCTCCTTTTTTATAACTTAGCTCTCAAGTTCAGGAAAGTTAACTAGCCATGCAAAGCCTCCATTGTTCAGAGCCAAAAATAAAGAAAACTATTGGTTCTTTAAACTTCCATTAGAATATACTCATTTATAATTTTTTTATAACAAGAATTACCAGTAAGGAAAATTGAAATGTCAAACGTTGGAACAGAACAATGCTCATACATGTTTTCACCAAACGAAAGACAAAAAATAAGTTTAAAAAAATGATGGTACAACTTGCATGTAAAACAAAAAAACCCACAATGAACTGAATTTAAAAATACACATTAAATTAAAAGTCAACCGTAGATATAAAATAATCTTTGGCATAACGGGTGGATGCCTCAACACAGCACACTTTTACAAACTGAGCTTTGAATATATCCATTCATCTTTGGAAATTTGTAGGGTTGTGAAAAGTGTCAGATACATTTATCTGGAGCCATATGGGGCTAATACAAATTATACAGGGACACTGATAACTCAAATTCAAGAAGTCGGATCAAAGCAAAAAGTTGTGAATTGATAAAACTTTGCAATGTCCGAAATGATATTAAGGGAGCACCATGCCATTAGAAGTGTGTGATAGTAATGAAGACCACCAATTTGGTGTGTTGTTTGACCAAACAAAAGATAACCAATAACTATTGAAAGGATTGGTGGTATGACTCAATATATTAATGGTAAAAGATAATTCTGCACAAAAACAATGCAATGAAAAAGATAAATGACTGATAAAATTATATTTAAAATTGATAACGGGTAAAACAAATATGAATTCACAGACAATAAATACTATGCTTACACGCAGAGCTAAAATATCATGCTTACAATCAGAGCAAAATACCATACTTACAAGCAGAACAAAATAATATGCTTACATACAGAGCAAAATACCACACTTACAAGCAGAGCAAACTATCACACTTATAAGCAGAGCAACTACCACACTTGCAAGCAGAGCAAACATGCTTAGAAGCAGATCAAAATACCATGCTTACAAGCATAGAAATACAGCATGCTGACAAGCACAGCAATATACCACACTTCTAAATAGATAAATTTTCATACCTGTGTGTAAGAGATCTGAACAAGTATGGTTCTTAAAGGCTGGTTTTCACTTGTCATTTGTTTCAGAACTGACATGATAGTTTCATGAATTCACAGTACTGTACCAGTAAGATGTATTTTATGATATCATAATAATTATTTCAATAATGATGTAGAATACAGATTGAATATTTTTTCTGTCCTCTTAAAAAAAGCAAATGGAAAATATGTTTTGGTGTTGGAGTAGATGAAAAAGAATTCCATTCTGGTAGTTACATTATTGTTTTCTGTTAGCAAATGTTTGAATTAGACAATGTACCAGTCAACATGATAACCTTCTAAATAGATTTTTTTTCTCTGCTGACACATTGATTCTATTAAATCTCATGTCCACATGATAAATCTCCAGCACTTGGCTAGAAATATAACCAGCTAATTCCTGTTTATTATTCTGCCTCCCACAGTACCAGAAACAGACATTCCATACCCCTTTAGCTTATCAAAACAGACAAAGCAGGACCACTTAGCTTATAAAAATATACAAGGAAGGCCCTTTTGGCTATCAAAATAGATATGGCACGCCCCTTTGCTTATCAAAACGACAAGGCACACCTACTTGGCTCTCAAAAAAGAAAAGGCACACTCTGGAAAAGTGTACAAGGTAGACCAATTTGCTTATCAAAAAAACCCCAGCTTATAAAAATATTCAAGGAAGGTCCTCTTGATTCATCAAAACATATGACAAGCCCCCTTATCTTATCAAAATAGACAAGGCACACCCTATTGGCTTATCAAAATAGGCAAGGCACACCCTCTTGGCTTATCAAAATAGACAAAGCATGCCCTTTTGGCTTATCAAAATAGACAAAACATGCCCTTTTGGCTTATCAAAATAGACAAAACATGCCCTTTTGGCTTATCAAAATAGACAAGATACACCCTATTGGCTTATCAAAATAGATAGGGCACACCCTCTTGGCTTATCAAAATAGAAAAGGCAAGACCACCATCAGCTTATATATATAGACAAGGAAGGCCCTCTCAGCTTATCCAACAATAAATACAGTAATATTTATGAAAGAAACAACAGAATTAAAACCTGCATTACCCTATTTTCTGCAACTTTTGGGACAAATAATTTGTCACTCAAAACCCAAACATTAAAGAGCTTGCAAGAATTTGTCCTTCATTCCATTCATATTAGTTCTAAATGTATGTATGTTTGTATGCATGCATCTTATCTATGTTATTGGATTGGAAACACAATTTTACTTCTTTTTTTTTTCCTCACCAGAATTCATCCTTATCATAAAAATGATTGGTTGTGCAATTTTCATTCACTTAAGCATAATAAATATTCAGATTCCCCATAAGCATGCATGTTGTCAATGACCCATACATGCCAACCCCTGGTGAGGAAAAAGCGTAATCCAAGTGGACAAAAAGAGTAATCTGAGCAGAAAAAGTAATCCACATATAACAAAATTCAATGTGCATATGTACAAAACACATTTTCCACAATTTTGGTGTCAGGAAGCATCCATTTAAACAAAAGACCAAAATTGTATTCTACCACTAGTTGTAGTCAGTGTTCTATTAAGTGCTCAGTAAATAACGCCCCTGCATTTATAAATTCATTTCCACAATTTAGTTCTGCTGTAAAAAAAGAAGTTACCTTAGTCTGGAGTTAGTAAAACGAGCTAATTCAAAGTGTCTTATTTTACACTATGACCAATATTAAAATGCTTACCACACAGCCTGCAATTGGCTTGAAGCTACCCTAGAATGACACTGTATTGTGTTATTCATGTATTCATCTCTTGAGTCATTTTTTTCATTTTTTTTCCTAATCCATCAGTGAAATCATTTGAAAAACATTTTTGCTGTAACATACGCATCAACTAGAATAAATATGACGACTTTTACTGCGAATTACTACAGAGTGGTTCTGTACCACATCATTTTGAACAAAGTGTGAGCAAAGATAAAAAAATATTAGAAAACCAGTCTGTTCCGACCTAAGCTAGACAGCTGCTATAATATCTTATTGGAAATAGGGCAAATGCTATAAATAGAACATAACACTTTGGAAGCTCACAGCTAGTCTACAGACGAGCGTACGTTTATGTCATAGTTACACAGAAGCCATCTTTTCTAGAATACATTCTGTGCAATTAGTGGGATGCTAATAAAAATGAGAAAATAAGTTAATAATTGTTTTGGGAGAGGGATATACCGAAAATGCGTAATCAAAATACATTTATGCGTAAAGCATCATTTAGTGAAAAAGAGCATAATAATTACGCCAAAAGCATAATGGTTGGCATTTATTGACCCAACAAACTAGCAGACAGCTCATCCACTTTCAAAGCAATAAACATGTATTTCTTCCTTAATTAGAACAGTACTTTGGAACAGCTACTTGGACAGTTGATAACACAAGTCATCTTTGATTTTGTCAAAAAAATAAAAATATAAGTTTAGTTAACACATGAAAATTACAAGGCTTTAAAATATGATATTACCAAACAATGTCTGGCTTCCAAAACATACAAGTGGATTGACTCAAAAGAAATTAGATATTACAAAAGAAAATTAATACAGTCATAATGATTCCACTGCTTTCTAAAACATAAATGTAATTTTAGTATTTGACAATATTTCAAGCAATGAATAGCCTCCTTACAAATGAATAGTGTTCAATAAAAAAATCGGACCTTTACAGTCTGAATTTCATCCAGTGGAATAAAGAAATGAAATTAATCCCGCACTACAGGTCTTTCATTATAAGATGTTTCTGTTACAAGGCAGCTAAGGTCATGGATTAATATTTTCTGCAAAATTATATAAATAACATACTTTGATATACAGTGGTATAATACATGGAACTCATGGACAGAATTATAACGAGGTATATTTCAGATACAGTAGAACCTATCTTGAAAGACCACCCCTTCTGCCAAGAAATAATGGTCTCTCGAGACTGGTGCAGAATTATAACGAGGTATATTTCAGATACAGTAGAATCTATCTTGATAGACCACCCCTTCTGCCAAGAAATAATGGTCTCTCAAGACTGGTGCAGAATTATAACGAGGTATATTTCAGATACAGTAAAACCTATCTTGATAGACCACCCCTTCTGCCAAGAAATAATGGTCTCTCAAGACTGGTGGTCTCTCATAACAGGTTGCAACACTATATAATCATCTGTGCATGAAAAATTCTGGTCTCTCAAAACAGGTGGTCTCAAAGTAGTGGTCTCTCAAGACTGGTTTTACTGTATATCCACAAAATGATTAAATAACACGATCTGTTCATATTTGTTTAGTCCTATATACATTTCAGAAAAAATCTTTTAGTGAAAACCAGTTGCCTATAAAACCATCTGTTCCAATGAAGAAACCACTAAGTTTCAAGCTGGCTAATATGATGGTCACACCGACAGATCTGTGCCATTTTCATTTCATCACAAAGTTTTCTAGTGAACTCCCCATGTTGAAATGACTTTCTGTTCAAGTAGCATTAACAAGCTTTTTTTTTTTTTTAAAGGTGTACACAATGAAAAGATTTACACAATATGACAAGTGGTTTATCTGTTAACATCCTTGAATAATCAAATTTAAAGTATGATGAATGGCTCTTTTCAAATTGAGGTATAATAAAAAAAAATTAAATGACTGGTAAAAAAATTCTAAGCACAAAAGAAAGAAACAATTAACATTTAACAATAAAGCAATGTAAAGTGCACACATTACACATACACACTGTTATGATGTACACAATATGACAAGAATTCACTGTCTCAAAACATTTAAACTGACAAGAAATAATGCTTGAAAACGGAAACATGTTGATGGTTCAACTTACACCCTAAGTGATTCATAAAGCTAGACAATGTCTTCCACTGATCTTCAACTTATAAAGATAAACCATGTCTTTCTCTTATCTTAAACGTATAAAGACAATGTCTTCCACTGATCTTCAACTTATAAAGATAAATAATGTCTTCCTCTTATCTTAAACTGATCTTAAAAAATAATGAGCTAATAATCTCCCTGAATGATAAACTGGTTACAGCAGAGTTGATCAGTTGAAATGCCTTCAGACAAAGATTGAGAAAAATACAGCAGTCAATCATGAACACAATCTCAGGAACACAATTAGGAATCCAGTGGAAAGGGGGGATGTTGTTGTTGTTGTTGTTGTTGGGCTTAACGCCATTTTTCAGCACACGATAGGCTATTCATGGCGGCCAGTATTAATGGTGGAGGAAGAAACCGGGAAATCACCGGAAAGAACCACCGACCCACGAGAAGCTACTGGCAAGCTTTCTCACATATCTACATTAGCCGAATCCTAGACTCAAACCTACGCAGACAGAGGTGAGATGGCAGTGATCCGTAACGGACAGCGCTTTAGACCACTTGGCCACTCGGGGCCCCTGGAAAGGGGGGATGCATTTCTCATAACACATTTTGCTTAAAAACCAATTTATAGATATAAGTACCCCCTCAATAAAATGCTGTATATGGCAGCCTTTAAAGTGGACCACCTTTTTAGTGCAGTAGCGTAAATACCTGCTCAAATGAAACGCATATGGAAACTGCGCAGATCTAAACTGTCGGTATATTATGTGCCAGCTGACTTGGGTCTATACAGTTTGTTGGGACTAATCAATAGCACAAAATACTCAGACTAGGATCTTCTGGCACATTATGTGACAAGGCAGGTTTGGGTTTGTGGTGTTTGCAATTGGACCCCAACTTAAAATTGAGTACATATAGTAACAAAATAGATGAGTTTGATATGGCATAGGTATGTGTATCAGCATCAACAAATTCATAAGCTAAAACAAATAGGTTCTTTCTCCTGACTTGGAACAAAATGCGAATACAGTCTTGTATTTAATACATACTGCCTCTTTTACTCTTTCGAAATATGTATAGCTTTCTACATTTTTATCAATTTATGGTATGAATGAAATACAAAATGAATTATACAAGCTCAATTTAACTGCAGACAAAAATGTCCATGTGCAGACATCAAAGAAGACTATTAAGTAGGTTGAATCTGGGTATGTGATACAGCAAGAGATTAAACAGCTTTTTTGAACACTAGATAAAGCATCTACAATTAAATGGGTATGTAATAATATTAAATAACGAAATAATCTGATCTATTTTCATGATATTTTATTTTACTTTTTCATGAATATATCAGTCTGCAATCATAGTAATGAGGATCACTGTAATATTAGGAGATAATCTGGAATTAATAACTGCAAATTATCTGAATTTTATAACACACTTGCATCTATAGAGGTGGGAGTACATATTTATCATTGTGTCATAAAACTTGGTAAATATTATTGCAATCATCTGAAGATGGCATATTGACAAATCACATACACATGCAATTATTGCCCTTATCATCCTGTAGCAAATTATGGCACAATCTCATAAGCACAACCAGTTTTGAAATTTTTGACAGTCTACCAAGAAATTAAATATTAAGGTCATCACCTAAGATTCACATAGTAATAAACCACTTTTTCCTACAAGTTTTGTTGGGAGTTATTGACCTTTTTGAATGGCAGCATTGGAAAACACAATCTTTTGAATGCTATACAAGTCCTGTTGTTCTTATTTGTTGCCATAAAACTGATTAAATATCATGGTCATGATCAGAAGAAGCAGATATTGACAAATCATTCTGCTCTATCGATTTCTGAAAGATTTCTCTTTTTGTCTTGTAGCTTAATGCATTGTAAGATACAATCTTCCTAATGCAACTAGACATGCAGTTATTTATGAATAGTCATGAACCTTGGAAAATATTAGTGTCATCACCTAAAGATGTTTATCTAGACAAATCATTTTGCTCAAGCAATTTTTGTAAGAGTTATTGCCCATTTTACCATACTGTAGTGTTTGACACAACCTAGTTAGTTAACTAGTCCCTCCCTCCACCCCACCCAGACATGATAAATTGCCATGAAACTTAGTAATTATGCTCTCATCACTTTAAGATATGAATAACAACTGATTCTGTTTGTGCAATTTGTTCTAGAGTTATTGCCCTTTAATATAGTGTAGCTTAATGCGGTATACAACACAATCTTATTAACACAACTCATCCCATAGTTTGTCATGCAGTTTTCTATGGATCACTGTGAAACTGGTTACATATTATGGTCATCAGCTAAAGATTACACAGACAAATCTTGTGCACCCATGCTTTGTGTGAGAGTTATTGCCCTTGTTGATTTATAAATAGATGCAATTTATGACAATATTCTGAATGCAACTAGTTTTGCCATTTCAAGTAGATTGTTATGAAACTAAGCACTAATTATGGTCATCAGGAGAAGATATGCATTTCTGTAAATAATTGTACCTGTTCTATTTTGACAAATTGTACCAGCTCTTATGTCAAATCACTGTATAGGCTCTGTGGTGTGACAAACTATTGTAGTGGCTCTATGTTGACAAACCAATGTACTGGCTCTGTGTTGACAAATCATTATACCAGCTCTGTGGTGACAAACTATTGTAGTGGCTCTATGTTGACAAACTACTGTACTGGCTCTGTGGCAACAAATCCCTATACTGGTTCTTGAGTTGCAAATCATACCAGCTTTGTGTGGACAAATATTTTACCACCACTATTTTAGAGAAGTTATGCAGTTCTCTTTACAACAGATTCATCTCCATTATGGAGCTGGAGTATGTTGTGGAAGAGGATGGGATATATTTTATGTCAGCATACTGGTGTTTAGTTAGATACTCTTTGTGAAGCTATGAAAGGATAAATTTCATTCTAAACATACTAACTCTTCTACAGCATTAATTTATTTTCTGTAAACTCTGTTTCAATGAACCAATTTTACAGGTCCAAGCACTTCATTATTAATTAAAAATTAATTATTAAAATAGTTAATAATTAATTATTATAAAGCAAATAATTATGGACAACTTCAACTGCATTTGTATCCAGCATATTTGTCTTATATTTGGAAATTATGTAATGTATACATGCAAATTATTTATTTTTTTCTTCTCTCGAAACATGCTTCTTCCAAAATAAACAACATACTTGCCTTGCTTATTACACAAAAAATGTAAAATGTACAGAATGGCAACCTCTCATGGTATAATGTAACAAGCAATAGGAAATCCACAGCATGGCTACGAAAAATTTAAATTAATTTTCCCACAAAAACAAGGATTCATGAGTACATGAATTTAAGCTGTTTGACTGAGCTAAATATAAGAATTGGAAAAATACTAATGAATATATTGGCTTCTGTCTTCAGTTTCCATGCAGACCTGGTAAAGCTTGCTTTATTTTTCATTCAACCCAAACTTGCTGCACAGTGATTTTCAATCCCTCCATGTCCACGACTGCATCATATATCTGCACACCCTCTGACTCCTGGAAATGAAATTTATCATATCCTTAATCTTAACTTTTTTAAAGACAAAGATGTAGAAATATACCTCAATTCAATTTTTCTGATGTTAAAACTAACCTTTGTAATATTTATTTTTTCTCTAATTTTTTAAAATTATGTTCAGTATTGTGAAACATTTTACCATTACCATTGTTGTCTCCTTTTTTTTCCTTTTTTGTCCCCTGTGGACCAAAGCAATGTCATTCTTCTCTATCAAAGTGATAATTTTCATTTTCATTTTTCATCAAGTGCTCCGTACCTCCTTAAGAAAAAAAGAACTTGATACATAACTTGTGCTTCCTGACCATTTCTTCAATTTTATGAGGTCACGATCTTTTATTGGATAGACTCAACCAAATTGTTCAATAAAAATGAAAATTTAAAGTGTCCATCAATTAATCAAAAAATCAAACAATCATCAAATTTATAAATCCACCAATATCTCTCTACTGATATTTATTTATATATCAATTTTCTTTTACTGCACAAAAGACTTACATCGATGGTGGCAACATGGCTTTTGATGAGTTCTTTGCATTCTGCATTCTTGGCAAGCACATACAGAAAACCGCCACCCCCAGCACCAGCCATGCACATCCCTGAAGCATGTGGCCGAGCATCTGCCATAAGCTTTCCGATCAAGGTTGTCTCACATCCTGGAGCCATAAGCTTCTTCATGCCCCAGTATCGACTCATACAGTCACCAACCACATCCAGATTACCTAACAAAGTAAGAAGAATATACAAATACAATGGGTCTATGAACAAAGTCTCAGCTTGTCCAAACTGTACCTGTACAGAGCAGATATCAGTGTGGAGAACACAGACAGCAAAAACTACACTCCCTTGCAACTTGCTTAAATCAAGAGAATATCTGCAGAATTATGATATGATTATGATAATGAACATGAGATAATAGTGTTAAATAAAGGGCAATATTCAATTGACCCGATCTTTCCAACATTCATCCTGGATAAAATGTTTCCTTGAATAGTGTGAATAAGCACACTTTACCTTCATATTTGATTTAATTTTACCATAGTCAATGCTCACAGCATCAATTACGGCCACAAAGTTTAAGGCACATCATTTTTGTTTCGACTAGTTTTTCCATCAATCTAAGCCAAGGCTTGCCATGCTTGCCAAGGAAAGCCAAAACAGGACAGTGACTCAGGCTGCATAGTGTGCCAACTATGCTTGAAATTTTACCAAACAAGGGTCTTGTCTTATGCTTCATTTATCTCTGTTAAAGCAAAAGTACCAAAACATCTTTCCCCATCTTTAAAATAAAACATATATAGTTAACGGCAATCATTCAATCTACAATTAAACTGAATGCTGCAAACAGATACTGATGCAGATGTCTCAATTAGCAAATGAAAATGTCACTGTGTGCAAGAAACATGATATCATCTCACCAGCACATTGAAAAAAGACAATATATTATCTCCTCAGCAAATTAAAGCACTTGTTCAACTTTCTGGAAAAGCCTCATCCTTGTGTTGTAAGGAAAGCTTTGTTATTTAATAACTGGCTCATGTTTCTTTCGACTATATTGAAATATTAGCAAAAGTATTGAGAATACCTAGATTAGTGTTTTCAAAAGATGTATGCTCCCACAGCAGACCAAAGCAATTGATGAACAAAGAAATTTAAAACACAATTTCAACATAACCATGCAAGAAATTATTATAATTACTCACTGGTGGTGGTGTTTATAATTTTTAATGTAGCTTTAACAATTTTTCAGTCATATTGCTACAATGTCTGCAGTGTGGCAGTTTATAGTGATGTATAGCTCTGAGGCATCGTGCCACAGACATGTAGCATGATGTCCCACATGGTCACATTATCCTGACACCAGGCTGACCAGTCCTAACACAAACCTCTTAATAATGAGCGTCAAGCAAGGCAGTTGTTAGTACCATTTTTGTAAGTCTTTGGTATGACTCGACCGTGGATCAAACCCACGACCTCCTGCATCTGAGGCGGACACTCTAACCACTCACTGGCAATGGCATATTGTGAAAATATTAGAGCTGGCTGCTATGAAAAATCTTGGTGCAATATGGTATTTTTTAACATACTGAGATTTGTATCATGGCATACAAAATTTCTCAGGGATGGGAGCTTGGAAATCAATTTTCCTTTAACTTTTTCACCTCTTAATTAGCTAGAACAAATATCATGCTTTGATTTACCACCATAGTATACCAATTATAGGATAAATTTAAGATTATCTTGAGGTAAAAGATTATAAAATATCATGGCTGGAAAGAAAATTGCACCTCCAACACAAATTATAAATAAAACCTTGTAGCAGATGAATTGTTGTATAAGCTGGCATCCAAAAACTGTAGCTAAAATGGGACAATGAAGCTTACATTACAGCTTACACCTTGTGAAAGAAATTGCATTGATGAAGATTGTTGATAAAGTATATAACAGGCAAGGAAACTGAGTGGGATGCCAAAGCCCAGGGCAGAATGTTTATTAGATAAAATCAGCAGAAATAAAAAACACTGACTCAATACATAAATATTCTGACAACTAGAGAAAATACAACAAATTTAGATATAAAACTGCTCACTTTTAAAATCTTTGGATAATTCTCTGCCTTATAAAGGAAATCATGTACTTAGCATGGTAACACAAGCAAGCAAATAATGACATAATTTACATCTTTTTCTCTTTCTTTAGTCCAAAAATTTGGATTCGGTCTGAAAATCTTTCACGTCACATATGGCTGCCATGTTGGGGTATTTGACAAGCCTGTGAGCAAGGTCCATAAATGTAAACAATATTAGTAATACCTGAAAATTATTTGCGACAAATGAACCTTAAGTAAAAAGAAAATTAATGATTGTTGGAATTATTTTGTTATGAAAAATTAAAACATACATTTATATCATTATTTTTAACAAGATTACTTGAAAATTTCTGTCCAATACTAAGCAATGAAAACTACTGATGTACTGGTAGAGTGAAAAAGTACTATACATACTCACTTGTTAATAAGTCAAACTGCAAACAACAAAGATTCTGATCTGCCGTAGCATAAGGCACCTGCAGATCTGGGTCTATGCTGCAGCATAACAAACAAAACATACCCAGATCTGCCAGCACATTATGCAATGGCAGATCTGTGCCTGTGCAGTTGGACTTTCCTTGTAAGCAAGTGTAACAATTTCATGTTTTACAGTACATCATGAACCATACCATCAATAAAACCCTTGGCACACTCCTGGGCTAACTCAACTAAACTGTCTTCTGTATCAACAATTTGTGGATTTCTGGCATACCAGTTCCTCACAACATCCTGCAAATAAAAAGTAGTTTTTTTAAATGTAAGTAATAAAACTTTTAGCTTTGTGTGCCCTCTGAACAAAAAATATCTACTTAAATTTTTTAAAAACTGCTTGAATATATTCTGTAAAATAAATAGGTAGTCTGTTGCAGTGAAACGAATAATTAGTCTGTCATTAAAATGAATAGGTAATCTGTTTCTGTTAAGTGAATAGGTAGTCTGTCTCAATAAAATGAATAGGTAATTAGGTAATCTGTTTCTGTTAAATGAATAGATAGTATGTTTCTGTTAAATGAATAGTCTGTTATAGTTAAATGAATAGGTAGTCTATTACAGTTAAACAAATAGGTAGTCTGTCTCTTTCTGTTGAATGAATAGGTAGTCTGTCTCAATAGAATGAATGGGTAGTTTGTTTCTGTAAAATGAATAGGCAGTCTGTTTCTCTCAAATGAATAGGTAGTCTGTTAAGTTAAATTAATAGGTAGTTTGTCTCAATAAAATGAAGAGGTAGTCTGTCTCAGTACAATGAATAGGTAGTCTATTTCTGTTGAGGTACTGGAACAAAAATATTATTCATGAAAAAAAATTTATGAGAGTCAAATCTTTTGAACCCAACAAAATGGCTGCAAATAAATTTCTCAGATAATAATGAACTTAAGATTAACTAAATATTTTCTTGTGATCATCCTACAGGTTTCACTCTTGTTTTCTATTCTAGGCTTTTTGTGTGCAAAAGTATATAATCTTGGCATGTACACCATGTGATCTTTTCTTATTTAAAAAAGATTGTGGGAACACATTATGTTGTCATAAATCAGCTTTATTTAAGGACAGCTTTTATACAAGATAATGCAGGTATATTTCTCACAATGATTACTACTGCTTTTAAATACAAAACAATGCAATGAGAGTGAAGGCCCAAAATTACATAGAAAAGTGGTTGGTTTTTTTTGTCTTTGAAGATTAAGCTCATTTCTTTCCAGACTTTTGATGATTCATTCTTCTTATATCAAAATTCAGATCAAATTTATTAGCTGTATACCATAACTACACATGACTTATTGTGGGGCTCACCTGCAAAAGATTCCTAGCCAGTCTAGTTTTCCCAGTATAGATGAGAACCAGTCTCATATTGAACTCCTGGATTATCTCTGGTTTGATGTTAAGGTCAACAGGATCCACATATAGTGGGAGCTTGGCTTCAGAAAGTCCCAGGAATACCCCTCCCATTAAGCCCCCCACTTGATCCTGCCAGCCTCCACCTGTTGTTAACAGTTGTTCTAAATACAAGACCTGAAAAATCAAGGTAACTGCAAGTAGTTTACACTAACTGGGTCATCTATGGATTCTTTTTTTCACATACCTGCCATGCTGCCATACTCACTGTTACTAACAGTAGTTCTATCTATAAAAGTGGCAAAAAGCTCAAAGAAGCACAAAATGCTGTATTGAAATTACAAATTAAATTGAAATTAAATTAAAATTAAATTGAAATTTATATGAATATAAATGGGTATACTCATTTATCTCTCTCATCTGAATTTCTCACCATACTGTAGGTAGTGCATTAGGTATAAGACCTAAAAATTCATAATGAAATTAAAATCAAATTCAAGTACCTCAAATACAAGAAATATATAAAAAGGATAAAAGTGAAACACAGAGATAACTACCAGAGAACTCTAGCAGTAGAAGGAATGCAAAAGGAAAATGTCTAAAGATACTTTTAAGTCAGATGTATCTAATCAGAGGACAAGAGCCCCATGAGGGATGCTTATTTGAAAACAGGGATGAAGTCTGCCAAACTTTCAATATTTGCTGAATATTTTGTTGCTCTGGTTACCTCAGTTCTGACATACCATACATATACTTCCTTTCAAGTTGCATCTGCAAATTGCACAGAACCAGATCTGCTAGTGCAAAATGTGCCAGCAGCTCTGTTTTTTTTTTATTTGTAATGTAGTTTGAATGGTTTTAGTCACATCACTAAAATGTTTTAAGTGTGACAGTTTGTAGTATGTCTAGCACTATGACATCATGCCACAGACGTGTAGCATCATGCCCCACCCAGTCACATATTGACACCAGGATGACTAGTCCTAACACTAACCTCAATGCTTAGCGCCATGTGAGTCAGCCTAACACTAACCTCAATGCTTAGCGCCATGTGAGTCAGCTGCTAGTACCATTTTTGACAAACCTTTTGATATGATTCAGGAGGTTTCAAACCCGCAACCTCCTGCATCCAAAGCAGATGCTCTAACCAATTAGGCCATTGGAGTGGTGCTGGTGGATCTGAATCTATGCAGGTTTTTTTGTAGGACTAATAAGTAGAACAAACAACATAGACAATGATCTGCTGACACATTATGCAATGACAGATCAGAGTCTATGTTGTCTGCAGCTGGACTTGAATATATAAAGTACTTGATGACCTCATATGGTCAAAAAGTGAATATGCTCACTGAGTGTATAAGTCCCTTGACATCACAATTTATGCCAGCTGCTGTTAGAAGGGCTGCCATGACAGCTCCGGCAAGAATGCTGCTGGTTCCAAGCCCTGAAAAGATGCAAAATAATTGCACACAGAGAAAAGAAATGATATTGTCTCACCTTCAGTTCTAAGAACCCAAATCAAAGTCAAATGTATATTTTCCTTTATTAATGTTTTGACTTTGACCTTTAACCTTTAGGCCTATTGATCTTTAAAATTTTTCCATGACTCCTAATGAACTTATCTGCCAGGTCCGATGAAAGTCAGTTGATGCAATAAGTAAATATATAAAACCTTTATAATCCACAAAATTCAGTATGTGATCTAAACGTTTTGTAATTTACTCACTAGTAATGTGAATACAGGTGTATTGTTATGTTACTCTTCATAAAAATAAAATTTGTAAAGCACCAGTTGTCTTCCCTAATTAATGAAAATGATACTCTCATAAACACTTGCTGATTCAGTTTTTACCTGATCCATGTGGTAGGTTGGTCCAGCTATGGAGTTCAAAGCCTCCCCCATATGTGGCCATCAGTTGGTCCGAGAGTGGGATGGAGGACTTTAGATCCACAATCTCTGTACATACAAAGGCTGCCTTCAAAAGAGCACCTGTAAATATAAGGAAATATATCAAGAAAGAACAAACTACACAACTAGTGCAGGCTCAAGTAAGTATCAAATATACCTGCCATGATGAATTAAAATGAAACACATAGACCATGATCTGCCATTTCATGATGCACTGGCAAATCAATGTTAATATTGTTTATTCTACTGACTGCTCCTAATAAACCACAGACCCAAATCTGCCAGCACAATATTCTACAGCATATTCAGGTGCAAACAGTTTGCAGCTGGACTCGGTTTATAAGAGTGTGTGCATGGTAATTCATCTCAAATGTGACAACAGTGTTAACTTATAGCAAACTATTATGTAAATGGCAGCTAAGAAAGAATATTTTTTCCCTTTCATATACAGGTATCAGAGTCAAACCTGCCAAAAGACCACTTAAGGAATGATCCAAAAGTGGTCACTTAAGAAGATGGTTCTTTTATTGAAGAGTAGAAACATCCATTTCTATTTGTCCTATCATAGCCCTCCAAAATTCCACAACTTTTGCTCTTTCCCAAATCCTTTATAAATTACACTCTCTCATTCAATATCAAAACTTTTCTTCATTTCAGTAATGGTTGTTCAGTATGGCTGGACAGGGACTGTGATAGGTGGGCTGCTGGACAGTTGGCTTGTTGGCTGGATGAATGGTTAGCTGAGAGATTGCCTGGGTAGAATGTGCAGAAAATTGGATGGATGAAGTAAATGGATCCCTATATGACTCTGCAATGACAGTGTACCATGAGATGATTAGCTGGTATATGACATAATTCAAAGAACGGACAGATCTCTAGTCACAAGTCAAAAGATATGGCCTAATAAATGGCTGAACTGACTTATAGAATGGCTATACAAATTATCAGTATCTCAAATACACCACAAGTACCCAGACCTACAAACCCGAAAAACATGTTCAGACATGTAGGGAACATATTCTACTAGAATGCCAATATAAGGAAAGACTATCATTAACTCTAAGCCATTATTGGAAAAATGCAAACACAAGGACAAAAATTCCAATGACCAGCATCTGCATCAATACTTATGCCAGTCTACACATCTGTAATTTGAGCAACATCTTGAAAGTACATGTGACCAGCATCTTTTTAAACCCTTGTCTCTAAATTTTGAATTGTTCAGATGTAATAATTGCAGTAGGCACTATACAAATCCTTTCTGATTTTATTTTAGGGAGGCATCCCCCACCACACTGGCATTTGTTGACATTATACAGTCAAGACACAAGAAGTTACATTCCATTGACTGAGACTGCTCTCATTGCAATTCTGACATGGACTAAATCCCTTTTGACCACATTGCAATTCTGACATGGACTCAATCCCTTTTGACCACATTGCAATTCTGACATGGGACTCAATTCCTTTTGACCACATTGCAATTCTGACATGGACTAAATTCCTTTTGACCACATTGCAATTCTGACATGGGACTCAATCCCTTTTGACCACATTGCAATTCTGACATGGACTAAATCCCTTTTGACCACATTGCAAGTCTGACATGGACTAAGTCCCTTTTGACCACATTGCAATTCTGACATGGACTAAATCCCTTTTGACCACATTGCAATTCTGACATGGACTCAATCCCTTTTGACCACATTGCAATTCTGACATGGGACTCAATCCCTTTTGACCACATTGCAATTCTGACATGGACTAAATTCCTTTTGACCACATTGCAATTCTGACATGGGACTCAATCCCTTTTGACCACATTGCAATTCTGACATGGACTAAATTCCTTTTGACCACATTGCAATTCTGACATGGGACTCAATCCCTTTTGACCACATTGCAATTCTGACATGGGAATCAATCCCTTTTGACCATATTGCAATTCTGACATGGACTAAATTCCTTTTGTCCACATTGCAATTCTGACATGGACTAAATCCCTTTTGACCACATTGCAATTCTGACATGGACTAAATCCCTTTTGACCACATTGCAATTCTGACATGGGACTCAATCCCTTTTGAGCACATTGCAATTCTGATATGGACTAAATCCCTTTTGACCACATTGCAATTCTGACATGGGACTCAATCCCTTTTGACCACATTGCAATTCTGACATGGACTAAATTCCTTTTGACCACATTGCAATACTGTCATGGACTAAATCCCTTTTGACCACATTGCAATTCTGACATGAACTAAATTCCTTTTGACCACATTGCAATTCTGACATGGGACTCAATCCCTTTTGACCACATTGCAATTCTGACATGGACTAAATTCCTTTTGACCACATTGCAATTCTGACATGGGACTCAATCCCTTTTGACCACATTGCAATTCTGACATGGGAATCAATCCCTTTTGACCATATTGCAATTCTGACATGGACTAAATTCCTTTTGTCCACATTGCAATTCTGACATGGACTAAATCCCTTTTGACCACATTGCAATTCTGACATGGACTAAATCCCTTTTGACCACATTGCAATTCTGACATGGGACTCAATCCCTTTTGAGCACATTGCAATTCTGATATGGACTAAATCCCTTTTGACCACATTGCAATTCTGACATGGGACTCAATCCCTTTTGACCACATTGCAATTCTGACATGGACTAAATTCCTTTTGACCACATTGCAATTCTGTCATGGACTAAATCCCTTTTGACCACATTGCAATTCTGACATGGACTAAATTCCTTTTGACCACATTGCAATTCTGATATGGATTTGATAACTTTTGACCATATTGCAATTCTGACATGGACTAAATCCCTTTTGACCTGATTGTAATTCTGACATGGATTTGATAACTTTTGACCATATTCTGACATGGATTATATCCCTTTTGACATCGTAATTCTGACATGGACTCAATTCCTTTTGATCACATTGCAATTCTGACATGGACTAAATCCCTTTTGACCATATTGCAATTCTGACATAGGACTCAATCCCTTTTGACCACATTGCAATTCTGACATGGACTAAATCCCTTTTGACCACATTGCAATTCTGACATTGACTAAGTCCCTTTTGACCACATTGCAATTCTGACATGGACTAAATCCCTTTTGACCACATGCAATTCTGACATGGGACTCAATAACTTTTGACCACATTGCAATTCTGACATGGGACTCAATCCCTTTTGAGCACATTGCAATTCTGATATGGACTAAATCCCTTTTGACCACATTGCAATTCTGACATGGGACTCAATCTCTTTTGACCACATTGCATTCTGACATGGACTAAATCCCTTTTGACCACATCACAATTATGACATGGACTAAATACCTTTTGACCACATTGCAATTCTGACATGGACTAAATCCCTTTTGACCACATTGCAATTCTGACAAGGACTCAATCCCTTTTGACCACATTGCAATTCTGACAAGGACTCAATCCCTTTTGACCACATTGCAATTCTGACATGGGACTCAATAACTTTTGACCACATTGCAATTCTGACATGGGACTCAATCCCTTTTGAGCACATTGCAATTCTGACATGGACTAAATCCCTTTTGACCACATTGCAATTCTGACAAGGACTCAATCCCTTTTGACCACATTGCAATTCTGACAAGACTAAATCCCTTTTGACCACATCACAATTCTGACATGGACTTAATCCTTTTTGACCACATTGCAATTCTGACATGGACTAAATCCCTTTTGACCACATCACAATTCTGACATGGACTTAATCCCTTTTGACCACATTGCATTCTGACATGGGCAAAATCCCTTTTAACCACATTGCATTCTGACATGGACTTAATCCCTTTTGACCACATCACAATTATGACATGGACTAAATTCCTTTTGACCACATTGCATTCTGACATGGACTTAATCCCTTTTGACCACAATGCAATTTTGACATGGACTAAATCCCTTTTGACTACATTGCATATACACTGCAGGTAGAAGTTGACAAACACTGTGTGCAAGCAAGGCATGTATCGTGTGTCTTCACTGGCCAAAACTTCTTGCACTTGATCATCGCTGTTCACCTTAAAAAACAAAATCAGCAAAATTATCAAAATTAACAACCTAAAAGTGTACACATACAAGACTAACCAATACCTGTTACTTAAACAAGTGAGAAAAAACAAGCAGTGTATATGAAAAAACTACCAACAATAAGCACCAACAACACCTTGTTGGAGCACAAGGTCAGAATAATAATGAAGTCCAGAAGTGTGTGGGAAAAAAAAGTCACAAAATTACTGACAAAATTTAAAATACAAGGATTGTAATCATTAATACACAATATGAGACTGACCTTTTAGATGGACTGGATAAAAAACCACAAAGATATCCTTGGTTTTTGAGGGTATGGTATGACACTGACTGTATAGAGAAAATAATAAAACTGATAAACACCAGGATGATGGGTTGCCACATAGCGATGGTAAGCTGAGGTTGTGGCCATGATCTTTCAAGGATTGCTGGAATTGAGAGGTAGTGGAGTTTATTTCCTAATGTGATCGGGAAATGTATCTGACGGAGAAGAAGGATCTGGTATCTACTTTTAACATAATGTATTCTTTGAAACAGCCAATATATTAAAATTAAGTGTGCTTAACATGATATTCAACCTAGGTAAGGATGACCCCATTTTCCACACCTAATGCCGTCAATCATGATGATTTCATATTTAGTAATGACCTGCATTTTATAGAAATGATCCACTGTATTTTTGATGACATTTCATGGACTCCAACCACTGTTATAGAAGCTTACCTTTTCTCATGAAAAAGTTCAGTTATTATTCTGAGACGAGGCAAACTGTCCTTTTTAACAAACATTTGACGCTGAAAAAAAACAGTTTCATCTTTCATGAAAGATTTTGTGTTATAATCCATACCCACGAAAGATTTGTGATGGTGATTCCCACAAATTTTCAGGTGTCCACTTAACAGGGTTGTTCTTAAAACAGGTAGTATCTCAAGCTATCAATTTTCATGTATATTCATTTCTGGAAGAAGGTTATAAAAAATAGTCATTGGAAATTATTCAGCTAAACAGAAAGCACACAACCTAAATGAAATTATAAATGCATAAAAATTAACATTTATAAGGCTATACGGCATTCCCCAATTCTCTGATGAACAGCTGGAAAATATGCTAGACATTAATACATACATGTACCAGTACTTGTATTTATTTGCTGATATGGGCCAGTAATGTCCACAATGCAACTGTATGTACAAAAAAAAACTATCAAAACTAAAAATCACTAAGTTAGTATATATAGAAATTATCGGTAGAAAGAAAGGTGTCAGGAAAGAAAAGATTGATGAATTTAAATGGATGGATGCATGCATGCATCATTCATCTGTGCTTTCTATCTCTCTACACTCTCCTTCACTTCGTAACCCACCTGGAGCATGAGGCTGAAAGTAATCTTCAAGGTGAGACAGCTCCTGGCAGATAACCTTCTTCTCTCCACTTTCCCCATGTATTACCAACTCAATTTGTGGCCTGGGAAAAAAATGTTTAATTACCAAAACTTAAGGTGTGAAATTATACATAATTGTTTGGCTTTATTTAATGAAAGGGCCATTATCAAAACTTCATGCCAACAGAGGGAATTCTTGAAAAAAAAAATCTGTTCAGTTTATCATATAGTGAAAGAAATCCAAATTTACCTATTAAGCCTATCCCAGCCTTTCATTAAGGCAAAAAATGTTTCAAAAACATGGATGTCCACACCAGTATGGAAAAAATTGATGAAACCTAGAATCAAAAAGGAATGGCAAACTACTATATGAAACTGAAGCCATAACTCGGTAAGAACTGGCCGACAAAAATGGAGGACATCATATCTGACATAGCCTTCTAATTTTGTACCTAAAACAAATTCAAACTATGGAGGTAGAAGCCAGCGAAACACCGGAAGAACTACCAACCTAAAGGACCCTAGTGACATGCTTTCTCACTTACCCACATAGTCTGAGCCCAAAATTTGAATCCATGTTGACAGAGATGAGATGGTAGTGATTAGTATAGGACGGCTTTATGAATAGATGAGTCCTCCTTCTGTACAACTAAATATAAATTGTTAAAGACCAGCAATGTACAATAATAGAAGAATACAGTATTGTTGAGGATCTCAAAAGTTCCTATTGACATGGTGAATGCTACTACCATATCTACTCACTGATAAGCAAGTTCAAGTGAAAAATGCACAGTCCCAGATCTTCTGATGCATCATGCATCAGCAAATCTAGGTCTATACATTTTCTAAGAAGACATAAATAGAATAACAACAATGACTCTGATCTGCCAGTATATTATGCAAAAGCAGATCACAATCTGTTTTATTTTGCAATGAGACCTATAAGTGAGTATATATGGTATCTTTGTCAGTTTATCTAAGGGATGAAATGGGACGTGCTTTCTATACAACTGAGCATTTGCATCAGTATCAGTGCTTATAGTAGTGGATTTGTAATTTTTAAAAAATGGGGGGTGGAGACCTGAGTTTGTACTGCATTCTGATCTGGTTGAACCAGGTGTTTTTTACACTTTACGAATGATACACAGCTTTTCATGACATAAAATATTTTTCCAATGGATCCCAGATCACATAATTACATACCATTTATACTCACTTCTAAGTTAATTCCGACTGCAAAATTGCATAAACCCAGATCTGCTGTCACATAATGCTATGGAAGATCCTAATCTGTGCAATCCGATAGAAGTAATCAGTAGAACAAACAAGATAGACCTTGATCTGAAGGTGCATTATGCTAAGGTAGATCAAGATCTTGGCAGTTTGATTCAACTCAGTGAACACATATGGTAGTCAGCATTACAGTGTAATTCATTTGCATTCTTTTGGGCAGGTAAGTGAAAATGATTGCAAGGACAGACCTGAGCATGGAGACATGGAATTGTTCTTATATTATGTGCAGTCACTCTTAGGCAATTATATGCATTTATCACACCCAAAAAAATCACTGACCTCTCCCAATGAACTGCAATAATAATTTACTTGATATCTAAAAGAATGAATAATATTATCTACTAGAATCTTCTTCACTCCCAGGCAAAGAGAGTAACAAAAATCACTACCTTTCTTAACACTCAATCATAGTCATATATCTGTATAGGATAAAACTGAGGACTAAATCCATCATTAAAGCCATGTTCTCATCTTAAATTTTTCCTGTAAGAGAGCATGTTATTTCAATAGCTAGCAACTTTATTATCCATGTGGTTCTGGTTCGATCCTTGACCATATTTCAATGCAATCTGGAAGTCAAGAACATTTCATGAAATAAAGTGTGGGCATTTTCTGCTGCATAAAGGAGTAAACTGTTCAACATAAAAATTTGCAAACAATACCTCAGCTCTTATAATCCAATCAACAATGTTATCTTTTCTTTGTTTAAAGAATGTATCAACATTCTTAATTGAGAAAGCAGTAAGAGTGTCAGCATTAGATGTCAGAGATTGTGGGTTTGAACCCAGCCTAAGTCATTCCAAAGAATTAAAAAAAATGGTACAAGCAGCTGCCTCACAAAATAGAAAAAAATTCCACAAGAATAAGAATTGTTGGCTCCATTTAAATTTGTTTAAAATGCAAGCAGTCCTTTAAAAAGCCATAAGCGGAAATAATATTCATCAAGCAAGGACTAACAGGGTCCATAGCTCTATAAAGATAAATAAAATACTGACTTAGATTTTCTCTGATTTTAAGTCTCATGCCAAATCAACATATTTCTAACTATATGAAGCATAAAGTGACTCAATTGTAAAATGTCAAAATAATTTTTTTAAAATTCTATAAATTTAAATATCTTACTCTTTAATTAATCTTGCTTTAGCACCTATTGGTCTCTGAAAGAAAAAATATTTTCCATTTTATTAACAGCATTCTCATTTTAATTTATAAATGACCTTGCAATACAGTTTCCTGAACATCTCAAGTGTTTAGTAACAGTACTGGTTCTTGAACTAATATAATATTACATAACAATACAGATTGTTCATTTTGGCATTTTTTAGATGCAATAAAACACTAATGAGAATTCAGTATAGTATTTAATAATAATACAGATTCTTCAAATAATATAGTATTTACTAAAACTATTTACTAACATGATATAAAAAGTTTTCACAAAGATGTCAAAGAAGATCTCCCAAAAATTCAATTATTTCAAAATATTGTTATCTCTTGACAATTCTTTTCAATTCTGACAAAGTGTCAAACATTTCAACATATAAGCATTTAAAACTACAATAAAATTGATATGATGAAATATTTCATCAAGTCAAAGGACCCCTACCCTTCCATTTATCAGCAGAGCTACAGTAGTGACTGCCCCTCCATGTTCATACGTGATGGGGGGAGTGTCCGACCATCCCCCTGATATATCAATCCTGGCTGGACATTCTGCTACTACCCACTGACCCATGGCCATTTTCTCTCCTGGCTTTGTTTTGAAAAACTGAAAACACAATGAGATTAATGTATCAAACTTCCACTCTTACATCAAGTTTGCTAAGTTGTATTGCAATCAATGAATAACACAATGTGCAAGAATACCCTTGTCAACAGGAGTAAAGTTAAAGCAGCCCACAATATACAGACTGGTACTGAGGATTGATGCAAAAGCAATGGGAGTTAAAAAATATCCCAGGATGGTTTGGATTGGAAACCTATTACTCACTAAGTAAATATCTTAGCAACCATATTGCAGAAGGAGACAGTCTTGTTATAAACTACCCATTAATATGTATAAATACACAACTTCATGAGCATGGACTCGAAAGAAATTTTTACAGTTTGAAATCTAATTGGGTCAAAGATATAGATCAAGCATAACAAATTAGATCAGAACCTAGATTTGAAACTTTCATGTTATGTCACAATATTCAGTCAGTAAGATCAAGTATCACCTAGGAGTCTCATTTCCAACAGGGACATTCACCAGATAGAGTAAAGAATAGTACAGAAAAGATAGCATTCCAGTTCTTGGATAGTTGTTTGATGTAATGATCAATGGATGCAGAAACTTGTACTAAATCTAGAGGTGTTATGTGAAGGCTATAGGTTGGTATGATTAGCATTTACATGGGTCTCATTAATTCATATTCCCAAAATGTGTTTTGTTTTGTTATTATTATTTGTTTTGGAAGAATGCTGTGATTAGATAATATTTTGTCAGTTTTAAGACCTGTATGTGGCAACATTCAAATCAGAAGAGAGATTAGTTTATTTATTCATATAGACTCACATTTAAAATATGCTCGTCCTGTGGATGAGGTATAAGATCTATATCGTATGGTAGTAGTAATGCAAAAGTGAGTCTGGCAGGTTTATCTCTTCATATAAACCTGACATTTGTGTACAGGACAATGTAATGGACATTCTTGGGTCTGCAGCATTTTCCAATTAACTATGTGAATGTTTACTCACATTCTGGAATTCATTTGGCATTTGGTTCTTGTTTTAGATGTAGGGTTAAATGCCATTTTCAGCACAAGCTATACATGGTGGCCAGTATAAATGGTGGAGAAAGAACCCTAGAAAACTCCAGAATGAACCACCCACCCACCGAGAAGCTACTGGCATGCTTTCTCACATTCCCACATTTGCAGAATCTAAGATTTGAACCAATGCAGAATGAGGTGAGATATCAATGATCTGTAACGGAGAGCGCTTTAGACCACTTGGCCACTAGGGCATTTGGAAAATTCTAAGATGGATCAATAGGAATTATTTCAACCTACAACACTACTACTGTGTAATAGTTGTTCATATTTTTTTTTCTGATGTTCTGATGTTCCTTCAGCTACTGAATTAAATTATGGCTACCATGCTGTTTATATCAATAGTAAAATAAACTAATTCCAAAAGGTGTCCCCACACACACACACAAAAAAAACAATTTAAAAATTAAAACCTAGTTTTGGTGTGGTAGAAATACTCTTCTTGAAAAGACAACAATTACTTGAAGGAGGAAAATGATTTTGGAGTGATTAATTTTTGTATTGTGATAATAATCATGTCCACACACCAATTTTCTTAAATGTAGGTGAACAAAATTGCTAAGATAGTGACAGTATAAAGAACATACTTAAAATATCTCATTATGTGGAAAACTTAGGTCATGATGACCTACATTTATTATTAAGTAAATTTTGATGAAATGCATCCACATACAAATCTTTTTGAGGGTAGATGGATAAAAAATGTTGAGGGTGCAGCATGTAATGACCTGACATTTTAAAAATAATCATTCCAACATGAAAATTTTATCCCTGACCTATTTCTGATTTACTAAGTGATATGCACACACATAAGAATTTTCATGTAGGTCAAATGAGACTATTGCTATAATATTCACTTTCCCTCCTGTTTGTACGTATTCCATCTAAACATTTTAAAAATAAAAAGCATCCAGGATATAAAAAATGCACAAAACTTGGTCATGTCAATCACAAATTTATAATGTATAACCTGAGTGTTGTCATGAGGGTGGGTCCTTAAAACTCCCAATTTGTTGGCATTTCAAACTATGGGGTTTGTTTAATATTGTGGTCACAATATTAATGAGGGCATTCTAAAAAATGAGGGCATTCTAATCCCATCAAGGGAAGTAACCCTGGGAAGAACATCAGTATAGAGTAGAAGGAGATTGCAGTAATTTAATGCTACATGTCTTAGGAGAACTAAGTACAAGTGTCTTAAAAATTACACAATCAAAATTTTAATAATTACAATAACTACAAAGTGAACTACATACTGACCCATTATCCCATCTTAGGTCTTTTCCCAAAAGTGTGAATGATAAAATGATGATAAATGAGTGATATTATATTTTTTAATAACATTATTTGGATAGACAAGTTCTTGAATAGAAGAAAAAAAGAACTAAAACTTAACCAATGTGTTCTGTATCAACATATTAACTCCATTGCTCCCACTGCCATCTCACCTCTGTGTAGGTTCAAGTCTAAGATTCGTCGAATGTGGATATGTGAGAAAGCTTGCCAAGAGCTTCTCGTGGGTCAGTGGTTCTTTTCGCGGATTTCCCGGTTTCTTCCTCCACCATTAATACTGGCTGCTATGTATAGCCTATCGTGTGCTGAAAAATGGCGTTAAGCCCTACAACAACAACAACAACAAAAACAACTCCATGGCTCCATCCAGGGGTGGGGTAGTGAAATAAATGTGGTCTGTGAGAATATGTTTTATTCTAAACACTATGTCTGGTTAGAAGGTTATAAAAATGCAAATGAAGAAATACACTTAACCAAAATGTGTCCCCAAAATTATTCCTGACCTTATGGCAAAAAGAGTTTGTGATGACATTTTATATGCCTGTCTCTTTTCTAATAGTCCATTATGTTGGTACTATTAATGCATGGTTGACAACGGAGACTGTTGTTGTTGTTGTTTTGGGGTTTAATGCCATTTTTCAGCACAGTATTAATGGTGGAGGAAGAACCAAGAACCCCCCCAAAAAAAACCACCAACCCACAAAAAGCTGACAAGCTTTCTCACATACCCAAATTGGCCGGACAATGGAAATGACTACTAAAAGGTCTTTAGCCAAGGTAATTTCTCTAAAACTAAATTTACTATGAAGAAACTTATTTTCTTCTCCACTTTCCTATGGTCATGACCTCTGACCCCAGAATATAATGGGTGATATATTTTTTATTACCTTAAACATATGCCATCAACAGATGGTTTACAAGGAACTTCCTCATGAACACAAATTCTGCAAAAACCATTCTTTTTTAAAGCACAATGACCCTGATCTATAACCTTTCGACCCCATTATCAATATACCTCTTCCATACTTTAGCTTAAGACTTATTGAAACTTTTACAAAGTACAAGATCATGAAAATAGTTATGCAAAAGCCACTTTTCAGCTTTCAGTCACAATGACCTTGACTTTTAAAGTTCAACAGACTTCTTTTTTTTTTCTTCTTTCAGTCAGTAGCCATAACCTTTGAGCTTTTGAATATTCTTCACATGTATATATTACAGTTACAGTATTGGATGTGTCATAACAACCTACAACATATAGTCCTTGTTAAAACTCCTTCTAAATTCTGCTTGTTGGGCTACTGTTGTTTGATACATAAAGAAGCATATGGTTTATAATAGGTAGCAATATACACCTCTCCCTCAATAAATCGTGCACAATAGTTTCTACAAACACTGAACACACTAAGTGAGAGCACAAGTTACTGAGGGATCTCCAAAAATTGAAGAAAAAAAAACCCACTTAGACACTGAGAAAACCAGAAGGGAACAGTAGGGAACTGGACTGTTAAATGACTAAATCCTTCTTTAACAATCATGTCGATAATAATTGTTGGAAATATGCTTTCTCTAATAAAGTTGTTCATTTTTCTGTATAAATAACATTTATTTTTTAAAATGTCCAACATGTGAAAGCTTGTCACAACTTCAACTTGTTTCAACAAACATCATGTGTGAGCAAAAACATGTGTATTACATCACTATACTCATCAACACACCTGTTTGGCAGTCATAACTGCATGCCTTATGAGGATCTGGGCTGCCCCCTCATAATGTCTGGCTGCCCGGATCAGAGTATCTGGTCGCTGCAGCCAATTTGCCCGCTCCTTGGCCAGTGCTGCCACTCCCTGTACTATTTGGCGATTCTGCAAAATACACAGACAAATTACAATATTTTTCCTGGTTTCCTCACATTTCTACAAAACTAGAAATTTTACAATTACAACATACAACAATATTATAATTTTATCCAAACTATGTTATCAATAATAATAACAACAAGGCTCAATTTCAGAAGAATTCAAGATATCATGACTTAATTTCAACTTCTAATACCTCAATGCCTGCTGTATGCAAAAATAAAATATAGAATGATTAGAGTGACCTCTAATCTGAATTGGAGGTAAAGAATTTGAGGTGTTTAATTTGTCTTACCTATCTGACTAACAATAATTTAGCCATATAGCTGGAACACTCTAAAACCTAATCAGTTCATAAAATGTTCCTATTAGAATAGTCCAGTGATTTTATCCTCTCATAAAGGTACTGCAACCATGGTTCTTCCTTCCATAAAGCATGTCAAACAAAGATTATTGAATCTATACAACATCAAACCACATTTAATTTCAATAAAATTACATTTTACAAATTAGATGAATATCATTCATGAAGTAATAATAATAATACATGTAGTAAAATGCTAGTGAAGTAGAAAAACTGAAATCAAAATGTCAGAAAAAGTAAAAAAAACTTTATTAAAAAAAAGACATTTTATTTCCGATTTTATTGGATAAGCAATAGAAAAGTTGCTGATATTGCTGAGAAGAGAATTATTCTGGTACAATGCAGCATGGAACAACAAAAACCAAAGAATAAATGAAAACCCTGAGTTTTATCTTATTGATTTCAAAGAAGTTCTCATTAATTTCTTGAAAAATGCAAAGAAAAAGTATGGTATAACATAATTTTACTAATCTTGCTAAAGACATTTTGAAATTCTATAAACTCTCACAACCTGATTTTCCTTTTTCTAAATTTGTATAAACTTTCTTGTAACCTGGTTTTGCTTTCTCTGAATTTCTATATAATTTCTTGCAACCTGATTCTCCTTTCTGTTAATTTATATGTACATTTTTGCAACCTAATTCTCCTTTCTATGAATTTATATGTTTTTCTTGCAACCAAATTCTCCTTTCTATGAATTTCTACATACAAAATTACAACCTATTTCTAAATTCTATGAATTTTTATATATACCTTCTTGCAAAACTATGAATTTCTAATGACTTTTTTGCAACCTGATTTCCTTTCTACTATTCCATTTAAAAAAATAATGAAAGATGACATTTATGTCATATTATTTCTGTAAATTACTTCGAGCAAGTTAAATGCCTTGGCCCAAGATTTGTTGGCTGCAGGCCCACTTCTTAAACCTCCTTTGGGGCCAGCCATGCATCCCAGTACATCAGCAATATTAGCTAATGTGCGTGCTTCAATGCCAGCCTGTAGTTCATTGGTATGGTCAGTGGCCACTGAAAGATATCAAAAAGAAAAGGCTGAGAGACAAATGGTCAATTCAAAATAAAGGAATAGCATCAGTGACTTAAGTTTCATTGATGCATGCATTTTGATCAAAGGTTTACAAATAAAACTGCTTAACTTTTATGAATCTACATTTGGGGAAAAATGTAACTGTTTAATTTTTTGACCTTGCTTTCCAATTTCTTTACTTGCTTTAAATTTCGTTCACTGGCGATGATCCTACAGATATCTGACAAGATAAAAATATGAATTTGTCATAAAAAAATGCACAGAGCCCTGCCATCGCATAAAGTACTGGTAGGTATGGGTCTATATAGTTTGTCAGGTATAACCACTAGAACAAAAACAGAATATCCAACAAAATATTTTTCTTGAGAATGCACAGAAGATGCATGCATGCATTCTTGTTGCCTGCATTGCTACCACAATGTGCTGTCAGAGAAGTCCATCACACTAAAACTCCATATTTGACTGACACAACCATCTAAAAAGACACCCTCATTTCCAGACTGTTTTATGTGGAGGGTAGTTTCTTTCAAGAACCACAACCCCTGCTGAACTAGTCCTTCTGACTCCAAGTGAGTAGCCCACCCTGAACCAGATGTGCCTAGACAAAGATATGAATAGGCATCAGGGACATGCATTGGTACTTTGTTCATTTGTCCACCAACTTGACTAGTGTTAAAAATCAATCTTGGAGAAATTCAAGATGTCAGGGAATCCTTGAGCAGTTTCCAGTTCACCAAAAGGAGAAATCTAGAGGAGGTGCAAGTACAGTTTTCCTAAGCAAACCAGGCCTGCCATGGAGTTCAATGACCCTCCAAGTCCAGACCAATCCAGAGGTACTTCCAGTGAGGAGGAAAACTTGGGATATGAAGGTACAATGTCAATGGAGTCAGCCCAGTTGCCAGACCATACAGCAAACCTGACTCAAACTCGATCATCAATTATTCCTCATGAAGATATGTTGATAGTGGAATGATAAATATCAGCCAAAAGTTTCCATTAGTTTTGGATACCAGGAAAATTCTGGAGCAGACAACCAGAGATGAGTCATTTGAAACCCTGTTTACTGTGCCTTTTTGTTAACAGATGTGTACCAAGCTAGATGTGACCAGTGGCAAAGAATGGGGGACCTTGCTAGAGGAGGCTATTCCCAAAACTGAAGCTAGTATCCTCTCTTTATTATCGAGAGGACCCAAACCATTATGTTATGCTCAACCAGACCTCTAAAAAGAAGGCTTGTCCAGCACATACTGAAATCCTTCAGAGAGGGATGCATGGCAAGATAAAAGACGAGTCTCTAGGACTGCCCCTACCCCTTCTTCAGAGAAGGGAAAAATGTCCATAAACTTCCTCCTTGGCAACTAGCTCTAGATGGACCAGAGGGAGGCTTAAATGGAACTTAAAGAAGTTCATTAAAAGCCCCATGAAGTGAACAGATACAAATTCTGGGTAAGGAGCAGAAATGAGAGACCAGTATTATTGGTCTTTCAGGTCTCTGCCTCCAAGAAAAATCCCTAAGGTTCTTACTCTGATCCAATAGGCTTTTTTAAGGGTCCAAGGAAACACCCCTCAAAGGTACCATGGCAACAGACAAGGAATTCTGTGAGATTTTCAACTGCCTCTTGCAACTTTTGTAGAATGACTGGAAAAAGAGATTCCTCCTTCAGAAGATTGGAGGAGGCTGTCAAAAACAAGCAAGTATAGGAGGATATGGAAAATAGTAGCCTAGCCTTAAGCTATGGTGCTTCTATTGTCTGAAATGGAGGGTGAGCCCATGTCCCCATAAAAATTCACCATGAAGACTTGAGGTTTCAGGTAGAGGTGGGAACAGATCACCCTTTATGCTACCTAACAAACTCCTACCCCCTACAAAACCTTTAAAAGAGCAATAAGGAAGCAACATGGGATCTGAACATGAGGCAGCCCCCAGCTAGAGAAAATTTCTTGTCCTCTGAACCCAAAAGATCAGACCTCTTCCTCCTCCACTACCCAAGTCAAAAGATGGGAGGAGGTAGGAAACAATTTTTCTGGTCCAATGAATATCTGTTTAGTTAAATTTTTATTGTGCAAATATTTATAATTTCCACAATTTTTCATATAAAATGAGCAGTGTTTTGTATATTATGCTATATCTCTTGTGACTAGCTCAGAAAAGGAGTACATCCACACCTGTGCAATGAATAAAAATATAAATTTTAATTCCATAATGAAAAGCATAAATTTGTTACACTTAGCTTCCATACATGTATATATCTCCTTCCACAAGTATGTGCATTTTCGCATATTATGCATTAGAGGTCAAAGCAGGTAAAAGGACACATGTATAGCAAACAGCACCATTAACCAATGCCAACTTACAATTAATACTTGTAAAAGCAGCACTCCATAACAGTTCATAAAAATGTATTCCCGTGCAATCAAGAAATCAATAGATCTTCCTGATTATCTAATTACACCACTCCCTCGATAACTCGAAAATAAAAGAAAGAAAATATATTTTAAAATGTGTTGAACAGTGAAAAATGTGATAAGAAATGGTAAATTGGTAAATTAAACCTTGATATATAACTCGTTTTTATCATCAAAAATGGTGATTATTGCCCATAAAGATAGAATCCATAGACACTAATTAAATATCTGGCTAGGTGAAATTCACATTATAATACTTTAATTTTGTCTCCACTTTATAATGGCAACCTACCTATTCTCTTATATGAAAGCATGAAAAGAGTCAGTCAACCGTCACATCGAAACCCACCCGAGAGTACTTCTGTGAGAACATAATTACATGCCGGCTTTGTTTGGATCAACAGCGTGGGAAGTGTTTGTTGCAATAAAAGAATCAATTAAAAGAGACCTGTGTTGTTTTAGCACTTTGAATAGGTATTTTGCATCAAATCAAACCAGATAAATAGAATAAAAGAAAGTTCAAAGGCATGCCAATAGGAGCAAACGTTCTCGTATTCATTACTGTTATCAAATTTAATTTTACTTCACCAATCGAAAATGTTTTCACATTTTATGTATTAACATCATTAAAGTATATAATATCAGTAATGTATCTAGGGCTGTCATCGGGTAAACCGGTATAGAAAAACCCAGATACTGAAACGTAAACGTGGGTACCTATAAAAAAAAAAAAAAAAAAAAAAAAAAAAATCGCCACACTCGCCAACCACTTCAAACAGGTGTGACAGCTATAGCTATAATTAGAAACCAGATTGCTGCTTAATATAAATAAACAATACATCAGACCATCTGTTTTGATTAATAAAATTCCTTGGCATTGTGCCACTGGACCCAACCGTTATACCTGAGGCATTATATTCCAAGGTTAAAACATTTGTTCTATGGGTAATAAACCTCTTTGTAGACGAAAACTATTGAATGTGGGTGCTAAATGATCAGTACCTTTCTGGCTCTTTAAAAGAAATCCAGGCGGATTCCTTTGATTTCCCAACAAACATGTCAAAGAAATCCCACGAAGTATATTATGAACAATCATCACCTAGACACCTTGAAATCTTCGTAACGCATCTAAGTAATCTTTGCTCGTTGTTTTTTTAGTCGACTAGCTCTGCGAATTTCGAAAGTCAGCCATCGTACATGTACTGATATTTCTATTTGCGATACTACTATGTTTTTACCAATAACTATCTTAAGAATAATAATTCCAAAATAATAACATTTATGCGACTGCGTGGTCACGTGGTATAACTGGGGCATGCATGCATGGGTGATTCAAATCTGCGGTCAAAACGTGAAGTCATACATATGCTAAGCGAATGAAAACCACGTGAAATGTTTTGATGATCAATATACTGCAAGTTATCCTGAAATTAATGTTACTTTGAGGAAAAAAAATAATATATACCTATATGAAGAGATATTTATTCACTGTTAATCTTAGCATGTTTATTGAGTATTCAACACTGTAACATGCCAAGCCAACCCCACCCCTTTTGCCTATACGTCGATCCCTTTGTTAGTTTTGTTGTTTGTTATAGGTCCCTAGATAACTCGCGCCCTCGCTTATATCGCGGTCGATGTTTTTGGACCCCGATATCCGCGAGTTATATAGGGAGTGTTGTATCTATTTCTCTATCTGTGATAGAGAATTCCATTTTCCAGTTGCCCAGGTTAAAGTAAATGTTGCACAAACAAATGACTCACAATGGAGGCAGATTGAAATTACATTATAGTCCGATTGAAATTACCAGATTGAAATTACCAGCTTCATGGTGAAAAATCAATAAAATGGACTCTTTACACAAAATGACATGGAAAATTTATATTTTGGCATATATTTTGTGAGAACTCCATTGCAGGTAATGAAGTTTTAAATACCTGCATAGTGGGCAATCCATTGTTCTAATCATTTCTACCCATGCTTTGTCATTTTATTTATTTAGCATGAATTCATTTACATTTTATGGCTTCACACACAATAGTTGACAATGGACTCTTTACACAAAAATTTACATAAATCTGCTCTTTACATAAATCTGTAACCATGCAAACAGATCCATATTCACATCCATATTCACTGGAATTTCAAATTTGTGGTCTGAGATACCAAGATCTGCCAAAATTGGAACCCTACAAATAGGTCACTGCCCATTGTGAGTTCAAATCTGTGGTTTTGAGGCAACAAGTAAACCTATTAGAAGAAAAATCACTGCAAACTCTCTTTCATTAGTGCATGATTTATAAATAATGCAGTCATACAAAGAACCTTCTTTAAAAAATTACTACAATAAATATTTGTAAAAGACTGATGTAACCATTTCATTCAAATTGTATGCAATATTTTTTATTAGTTTTTTTCCCATTCATGACATTTTTGTGTTTTCATTTTCAAATAATTATAAGCAAGACCAACAATAAAGAAGTTTAAAGAAGTTATTCTATAGCAGCATCTTCACCTTTGTGACTAATAAATGCTTCCTCTGTCCAAGTTAGCAATCTGGCAGCACAGATCTGCGTATTTTCATTTCATTTTTGTCTTAATTTTGTCAACAGAGTGACAGCATGCCTAGTTCAATTAATCTTTTACACTTTAAATTTGGAAGAGTTAATCTTCCTCCAAGTTTTATCAAATTTTACCTTTGCCATTTTTAATACATAAATCATTCTCAGTACTATACAGCCAGGATTATGGTTGCATTCTAATAAATGATCTCAATGCAGAGGTACACTGACAATCTTTACACATGCATTGACATTACTAATGCAAAAACAATCACTAACTTTATAGGTGTATTGACATTACTAATTCAGTGACAATCACTGTACCTTTATAGGTGTATTGACATTACTCAAGCAATGACAATCACTATCTTTATAGGTGTATTGACATTACTCAAGCAATGACAATCACTATCTTTATAGGTGTATTGACATTATTCATGCAATGACAATCACTATCTTTATAGGTGTATTGACATTACTCATGCAATGACAATCACTATCTTTATAGGTGCATTGACATTACCTCATGCAGTGACAATCAATATCTTTATAGGTGTATTGACATTACTCATGCAATGACAATCACTATCTTTATAGGTGTATTGACATTACTCATGCAGTGACAATCACTATCTTTATAGGTGTATTGACATTACTAATGCAGTGACAATCACTATCTTTATAGGTGTATTGACATTACTCATGCAATGACAATCACTATCTTTATAGGTGTATTGACATTACTCATGCAGTGACAATCACTATCTTTATAGGTGTATTGACATTACTCAAGCAATGACAATCACTATCTTTATAGGTGTATTGACATTACTCAAGCAATGACAATCACTATCTTTATAGGTGTATTGACATTACCTCATGCAATGACAATCACTATCTTTATAGGTGTATTGACATTACTCATGCAGTGACAATCACTATCTTTATAGGTGTATTGACATTACTCAAGCAATGACAATCACTATCTTTATAGGTGTATTGACATTATTCATGCAATAACAATCACTATCTTTATAGGTGTATTGACATTACTCATGCAGTGACAATCACTATCTTTATAGGTGTATTGACATTACCCATGCAATGACAATCACTATCTTTATAGGTGTATTGACATTACTCATGCAATAACAATCACTATCTTTATAGGTGTATTGACATTACTCATGCAGTGACAATCACTATCTTTATAGGTGTATTGACATTATTCATGCAATAACAATCACTATCTTTATAGATGTATTGACATTACTCATGCAATAACAATCACTATCTTTATAGGTGTATTGACATTACTCAAGCAATGACAATCACTATCTTTATAGGTGTATTGACATTATTCATGCAATAACAATCACTATCTTTATAGGTGTATTGACATTACTCATGCAGTGACAATCACTATCTTTATAGGTGTATTGACATTACCCATGCAATGACAATCACTATCTTTATAGGTGTATTGACATTACTCATGCAGTGACAATCACTATCTTTATAGGTGTATTGACATTACTCATGCAATGACAATCACTATCTTTATAGGTGTATTGACATTACTCATGCAGTGACAATCACTATCTTTATAGGTGTATTGACATTACTAATGCAGTGACAATCACTATCTTTATAGAACACACTATAAACAGAGTTACCAATGGACCTCAAAAAATTGAAAACTTTGCTTAGACAATGAGAAAACCATGTGGGGTGGGGTTAGGAACTAGGCTGTTAAAAGACTGAATCCTCATTTTACAATCGCATCAATATTAATTATTAACAATGTGCTTTTTCTAATGAATTTGTTCATTATTCTGTTTAAATAACATTTCTTTTCAAAATGTCCAACAAGTGAAAGATTGTTCCAACTGGTTTCAACAACCATCATGTGTATGCAAAAACAGCAGTGTATTATGTCAATGCTTTGTTTTCTTGATGAGTCTGGTTCCTGTAGTGGTATTTAATAGCATCCTGCCAAATCGGGAGTCAAAAGATCAGGGAACTAGACTAACTGTTGATACATCACCAAACACGATTCCTTTTTTACAAAACCATGAGAAATTTATTTTGTGCGACAATCATCTAGGCTGAATCTTTTTCTTACTTGTTCAGGTAGTACAGTATTGATGTCGTGATTTCATTGGAAGTAATAATAAAACTTATCATCATCCTTTAGGATATCTCTAAGTGCCAGTTCAAGAATTCTCTGAAACTCACTTGCCCACAATGGTCCGCATCTGTGTTGCCTTGCTGTCTTTGATCACAGTTACCAATGAATTGGTTAATTTAAGGTAGTTTGTTACATATACAATAAGAATTATAAGTGTTTGATTGATCAAATAAAGTGAGTTCACCCTACATACAACCAGGGAGGGACGTTAGATAAGTTTGTATGATTGTTGTGTCTTTCAACTTTTCTTTTAATCCACTTCCTTTATTTGATTCAAAAGACATAATGAACATGATAATACAAAGAGGCCAGCTTTTAATTCAGTGCAACAATATAGCAAATACTTCCGCAAGTCAGATATCAAGACATGGTACCCAATTAGGATCTCAGAAAAATGCTCACAGGCAGAGCTGTTTACAGCAGATTTATGATTGCACTTAAAGGATCTAAAAGATAAAACCAGAACACAAATTTCAATTGATAAAAAAATGATTTGTATTTATTATTAAAGTACAGCCTCCACTCAGAGTAAATGACATTTTCATTGACTGAATTTTCCTTACTTATCGTTAATTGCAGTGTACAAGGAATGTCATTTGGAAACAAAATGCAAAAACTTTTGACTTATTTTTAAATCAAGAGAATGGTGTGTATTAACATTACTCATGCAATAACAATCACTCTACTGTTATGGCATTAATACACTGACAAAAGCTCTACCTTCATACATGTATTGACATTACTCATGCAATGGCAATCACTACCTTCATACATGTATTGACATTAGTCATGCAATCACAATCACTACCTTCATACATGTATTGACATTACTCATCCAATGGCAATCACTCTACCTCCATACATGTATTGACATTACTCATGCAATGACAATCACTACCTTCATACATGTATTGACATTACTCATCCAATGGCAATCACTCTACCTCCATACATGTATTGACATTACTCATCCAATGGCAATCACTCTACCTTTATACATGTATTGACATTACTCATCCAATGGCAATCACTCTACCTCCATACATGTATTGACATTACTCATCCAATGGCAATCACTCTACCTTTATACATGTATTGACATTACTCATGCAATGGCAATCACTACCTTCATACATGTATTGACATTACTCATCCAATGGCAATCACTCTACCTCCATACATGTATTGACATTACTCATCCAATGGCAATTACTCTACCTTTATACATGTATTGACATTACTCATGCAATGGCAATCACTACCTTCATACATGTATTGACATTACTCATCCAATGGCAATCACTCTACCTTTATACATGTATTGACATTACTCATGCAATGGCAATCACTACCTTCATACATGTATTGACATTACTCATGCAATGGCAATCACTCTACCTTTATACATGTATTGACATTAGTCATGCAATGACCATCACTACCTTCATACATGTATTGACATTACTCATCCAATGGCAATCACTCTACCTCCATACATGTATTGACATTACTCATCCAATGGCAATCACTCTACCTTTATACATGTATTGACATTACTCATGCAATGACCATCACTACCTTCATACATGTATTGACATTACTCATCCAATGGCAATCACTCTACCTCCATACATGTATTGACATTACTCATCCAATGGCAATCACTCTACCTTTATACATGTATTGACATTACTCATGCAATGACCATCACTCTACCTCCATACATGTATTGACATTACTCATGCAATGACCATCACTACCTTCATACATGTATTGACATTACTCATCCAATGGCAATCACTCTACCTCCATACATGTATTGACATTACTCATGCAATGGCAATCACTCTACCTTCATACATGTATTGACATTACTCATCCAATGGCAATCACTCTACCTCCATACATGTATTGACATTACTCATGCAATGGCAATCACTCTACCTTCATACATGTATTGACATTACTCATGCAATCACAATCACTCTGCACATGTACATACATATATATATATATATACATACATACATATATATATATATATATATATATATATATATATATATATATATATATATATATATATATATATATATATATAGTTACATTACTCATGCAATGGCAATCACTCTACCTTCATACATGTATTGACATTACTCATGCAATGAGAATCATTGTACTCTATTATGTGTATTGACATTACTCATGCAATGAAAATCATTGTACTTAAATATTTATTGACATGAATAATATAATGACAATTACTGTATCATTATGTGTATTGATATGAGTAACGTAATTACAATTACTGTATCATTATATGTGTATTAATATGACTATAGTCCGATGCTACATCCCTATTTATTTGTACCCCCTACCGATTTCAATAACTAAAGTTTAATGTGATAAAAAGTGCACAGAACTAAGTCAATTCAATCATTGATTTATTATTTCTAAGCTGACTGTGACCAGAATGGCACTAATACTGGCATCCCCTTGCACCTTTCATGCTTAACGGACTTTCCATACTAACACAGCGCCATATTCCATACACTAAGGGCTAGTTTATTTCCATCCGACAACATAATGAGGTAATTCATCTTATTCTATAACTGCTGGATAATTCCGTAAATTACTAAAATGTTGAGTTTTGAATAATATTCCTTTCCACACATGAACATGATAATGAAACTGCTTGTTAAATCCACGTGAAAGGCAAATTTTTTGTTGTCATTCTTTTCCATTGCTTGTACATCTTTTGTTGTGCATTCACCCCTTTGCTGAAAATGGACTGGCCCATGAACTGGAAATGAGTCAAGCATGTCTGTCTATTACATTGAAAACTTCCGTTAAGCATGAAACGCAGGAAATAACAGTGTTATGGCAATTCTACTCAGGTTAGAAAATATAAATCAATGAATGAACTAAGTTCTTTGCACTTTTTATCAAATTAAATGTTTCCGTTATTGAAATTGGTAGAGGGGTACAAACGAGGATATAGCATCGGACTATAATGTAATGACAATTACTGTATCTTTATATGTGTGACCTTCATTTTAAAATGTGTAGTAGTATATGGGTAACAGAGATGCAGCCAATTATCAAGTTTCATGACAAATGTAAACAGCAACAAAATATTACCTTTTAAACAAAAAACTGCAATACAAACCATTGCAGATTAAAATATACATCATAGAGACATCTTTCTGCATCCACTCACCAGATAGACAGCATGCATGTAACAAACCAAAACTCATGTAGTCATAAGCCAGATGCAAAAACTTTAAGAAGAACTTGCAAAATATAAAAATGTGGGGCATGATCAGCCTCATTTGTTAAAAGAGTGAGGTAGGAACAATAATGTGTATCATCATCATCAACTTCATGATTCTGGCATGAACAGTGCCTCAAAATGAACATAAATCACCCAATTTAATCAAAGTCAGTTAAGAGTAAAATATGGGCCATAATGACCTACTAATGAATTTGGATAGGACAGTATGTGCGTAGAATGGAGAAAACTATGTAGTCATGAGTCAAAAGTAAAATCCTAACCTAAGCCACTAAACTGTCAAGCACACATCACAGTGACTGCTTTAAGTATTAAGAGAAATGTACACAAGCATCAATTTAAATGATTAAACCATGAATAGTAAACAAATCATATTGAACCAAAATCAATGAAATGTAAAATATGAGTCACAGAAACCTAATTTTAAGATGAGGGTGTAGTACTCAAGTCAATTCATTTCGTCACAGTGCTTTTGACCATGACCATTTGACTCCAAAATCAATAGTTTTTCCAGACCCCAAGCAGAAGCAATCCACAAACTTTCTTAACAACTGATGATGGAGAACTCAAGTTATTATACGGAAACAATTTTTCTTCTTTTTTGGATCAGTGACCTTTGACCTCTAGAGCTGGAAACTGATAGGGTTGATCTTTACCCAAAGTGCAAGTGATCAATAAAGTTTATTGTGTGGAAACCATATCATTTCTTTCACTCACTATAACCTTGATCTTTAAACTTTTTACCCCAGTATCAATCAGGTTTTTCCTTACCCTCAAGCTATACACAAGTTTTGGTAACTGTTGATGGTAGACAACACAAAATTATTGTGCAGAAACCAATTTGGTAACAGTCAAAAAAAAAAAGATCATAATACGATGAACTCCACCTTAAAGCAGGCATATAAAAAAATGGTCAAAATCAGCTGTTCATCACATAAATAAATCATCATATAAATAAAACTCAAACTGTTCATACTAGTGATTACAAACCTTTAGTGTGCCTATTATAAGCTGATCATGGACAATAATTGTGTAAAATATACTGAGCACAAAAAGATATTTTAAAACATTTTTTTACAAAAAGCAAAATTATTTAAATGTTATACACATCTTGAGGGCTAATTATTCATGAAAGAATATATATATAAATACTTTTGTAAATGGCAAGCAGTATCTGAAGAATCAGTTTTCACCCTCACCCCCAAAGTATGCGTTCACAAATGAAGAAAAAAAAAGAGAACAAATATCAACTAAAAGCCAAACATAAATCCAAAAATGGTTAAATTACATGAAACTTAATCAGATCAATGTCTGCAAAGAAATCTGCATAATATTTTTATAAGCAAGCCCTGGTTAGACAAAATGGACAAAGAAAGAAATTAGCCAAGTTTGGATAGATGGATATATGGACACAGAGAAGGAAGGAGAGTAAGATACTGTGCTTGTACTTGCTGTGCAGGCTGGTCACAAAATTTTTGCATTCTAAGTGCACAGATCATTTATATTTTAATAAATCATTACTGACCAGCAACTATTATATAATAATACTGACCACTAAACCATGGTTTCATATATGTTGATATGCTCAATATGCTGCAGTTCCATATATTCTATAACATGGTTCAGTACATAACAAGCTTGGTGGTGATTACCTTTACTACTGTGTAATAACAAGGGAGAACTGTATTTTATTCAACAAATATTTTATGGCAAAAAGCACAACTATGTTAATATAGCTCCAATACAAATGGAATAACTAAAATTATGTGGAATGAAACACATAAAGTGAACAAGGTAATGCACTTCTGTAAACAACTGTCCACTATATTGAACATAGTAATATATCATGATGAACATGGTAGTATATCATGATGAACATGGTAGTACATCATGATGAACATGGTAGTATATCATAATGAACATGGTAGTACATCATGATGAACATGGTAGTATATCATAATGAACATGGTAGTATATCATGATGAACATGGTAGCACATCATGATGAACATGATAGTACATCATGATGAACATGGTAGTATATCATGATGAACATGGTAGTACATCATGATGAACATGGTAGTACAACATGATGAACATGGTAGTACATCATGATGAACATGGTAGTACATCATGATGAACATGGTAGTACATCATGATGAACATGGTAGTACATCATGATGAACATGGTAGTATATCATGATGAACATGGTAGTACATCATGATGAACATGGTAGTATATCATGATGAACATGGTAGTACATCATGATGAACATGGTAGTACATCATGATGAACATGGTAGTACAACATGATGAACATGGTAGTACATCATGATGAACATGGTAGTACATCATAATGAACATGGTAGTACATCATGATGAACATGGTAGTACATCATAATGAACATGGTAGTACATCATGATGAACATGGTAGTACATCATAATGAACATGGTAGTACATCATAATGAACATGGTAGTATATCATAATGAACATGGTAGTACATCATGATGAACATGGTAGTACATCATAATGAACATGGTAGTACATCATGATGAACATGGTAGTACATCATAATGAACATGGTAGTATATCATAATGAACATGGTAGTACATCATAATGAACATGGTAGTACATCATAATGAACATGGTAGTATATCATAATGAACATGGTAGTATATCATAATGAACATGGTAGTACATCATGATGAACATGGTAGTACATCATGATGAACATGATAGTATATCATGATGAACATGGTAGTACATCATGATGAACATGGTAGTACATCATGATGAACATGGTAGTACATCATGATGAACATGGTAGTACATCATGATGAACATGGTAGTACATCATGATGAACATGGTAGTATATCATAATGAACATGGTAGTACATCATGATGAACATGTATGTACATCATGGTAAATAATATAGTACACTATGGTAAACTATAGTAGTATACATTCTTGGATCCAAAAATGTTCCAGACTGTGTTTGGATATTTAAACATACATCACAAATATATATTAATTTGTATCCAGACATTCTGATGGACTTCATAAACATACAATAATCTGCTGCTTACACTATACATTAAGAAGAACCCATTTCTAAACATCTCATCATGCAGCAACAGCTAACCATACATTTATCACTATGATTTGCTAACCATACATTTATCACTATGATTTGCTAACCATACATTTATCACTATGATTTGCTAACCATACATTTATCACTATGATTTGCTAACCATACATATATCACTATGATTTGCTATGGATTTCCAGAAAACATTGTTTTGGGAGGATATCTGGGATGGAGGGAAACAGTATCAAAATATATAAGTTCATCAGTCTGGTGAAAGCATTCTCGTTTTCTTAATACAGATACATGCCTTGATTTCCCTTACATTCCTGACTGCATCTTTTTATATCACTACCAGCAAGATTTATTTTCACATGTTCATTAAAAGTATCAGTACCCAGCCTGCGCTGGAGATTTGTCTGTCTTTCTTTTGCTCAAATTCTGGCTTAACACTAGAAGTGTCTGTCAAATTTCTATCAAACAAATCATGTACAGATACTGTCCTTTCACTGAAACTAGTTTTGTCAGCAATTCAGATGCTGACAGTCCTCTTTGACTTTTGCACACAACCTATTTGAGAATCCCCCATTCCCTTACTTTACTGGTGCTGATGACAGCCAAGATAAACCAAACTTTATTTTATTTACTTTACTATGATTTTATTTACTTTACTATGTCCTGATACAAATTTGTTCTAAAGATAATGGCCCAATCACTTGCTGATAATCGAAGCCATCCAAGATCTTGCTGAGATTAAACTTTTCACCAAGTTGAACTGAAACTGGATAAAAATATTGTATCTAGCTTTGGAACAGTAACAAATTCAGCCAATCTGATGTGAGGTATCTCATTATAATAGTCAACATTTGCAGCTTGATCAAAATCAGATAAAAAATATGGCTTGAAGAATAGAAACAAGCTCAGCCAATCAGATGCAAGAAAACCTCATTTATATGCATGGATGTCCATTCAATTTCAACAATGTCCAAGATCTTGAAGATATAAGCCCTTATTCAAATATTGATCAAAACTGGATCAAAACTGTGGCTTTCAGAGAGGTAATAAGCTCAGCCAATCAGATGCAATATCACCTCATTAATATTCATGGAATTCACATGGAGGATATCTATGGTTTTTCTTTTAATTTCATGACTGAAGTGGGAACACTTCATTGTTATGAATAGTAGCCATGAATGACACTACAAAATGTTTCCACTTCACAAAGGAAATATTTCTTTATATCTACTAAACAAATGTTGGTTTTCTATTTACATGTATTAAATATTTTTAAAGACAAAACAGAAACCATTGATTTACATGAATTTATTTCTGTATCAATGAGACTAACAGCTGCATTATTACATCGATAAAGATTTCTCAAATTTTACAATAATTTTAGGGCAGTGGTATTTTAAAAGTTTAGATTGTACATATAATGATTAAAATTTTGTATTCTGTCAACATATAATGATTAAAATTTTGTATTTTGTCAAATTAATAAATAGTTTCATACAAATTGAAGACATTTTTATTTCTGTTAACACATTTCTTGTGCGGACTGATATGATGAACAATGATGGGGTAAATGTACTACATTAACAATACAAAATACTCCAACAATCTTCAGAATATAACATCATTAAACAACAGATGTTACTGATTAGAAGTTTATTTGTATGGATTTTGGTTGCTATTTTGGGGACTTTTTTTGCCTAGCAGGCCTTCAGTCTATTTCAGTATCAGATGTGCTGCATCCTAATTTAATTTTAATTAATTTCTGTTTGCAATTCACAATAATCAGTGCCTGATTTCTCCATTTTCAGACATGACGAGTCTGATGACTGCTAAAATAGCTACTTACTATATGTAATATCTTAAAAATGTGTACCATTTTGTGGTCAAATGTAAAACATACAGGTCATATAGGTTCTTTCACTGACAATTTGCTTAATTTATGTGGAAAACTAATTATAAAAAGTCTATTGTTATTGACTAAAGTGCACTACTTGTTTACCATAGTGTACTATCTACTTACAGTGCACTAACTTGATCACCACAGCATACTATCTACTTACAGTACAATAACTTGATCACCACAGCGTATTATCTAATTACAGTACACTAACTTGATCACCAGTGTACTATCCACTTACAGTACACTAACTTGACCACTGTAGTGAACTACATGTGCAAAAGTGCACTATGTGGTGCAATATAGGCACAAAACCTTGTGCATTCCAAGTGCACTAGGATGTAAAATTTCACTTAGGCACACCAGAAGGATTAATGCAAAACTATGTTAATCTAGTTTCAATAGCAAGTACAGTAAATATTCCAAATGTATCCAACTAGTTAGTTGTTTTTCTCAATTAGTAGTTGTATTTTAGGTGCAAAGGCATACCTTCATCAGCATACAAAGGCTCAGCAACTAAAACAATAAATGGGATAAAACTAAGGCAAACTAAATGAATATTTCTCAAAACTCATAAGCTTGGTGCTGACAAATATTATATCAAGAATAAATAAACTTGGCACAATTAAGATTCAGGTCACTCTTTCATCACAGCACAAAACTGAACAGGGTAAACAAAGTAATTGTAGACTATACCTAACCTCATTCTTGCAGAGAACAAAACTTGATATGGTACAACTGCCATATTGCTCATTTGAAAGAAATTCCGTATAAATTTATTGAAGCAAGATTTACCTCCCTTGGAAACTATTCTTCCAAAGAATAGCATTTTTTTCAAAAATAAATCTTCTCCCTAGTTGGTGTTCTCACTTCTCTTGAAAAGTTAAGTTCATATCTGCTACTTTGTTTTAGAAATGCCAAATGCCTTCTTGTGTCTTTGTCTTGACATAATTTTTCCCACAATTCACAAGGAATAATGGAAAATTATTAAACTATATACACTAATAATGTCATCTAAGAAGTAGTTTGTTTAAATATTGCTTTCAATATTTATTTAAAATCATTATGAAAGGAAAATTGTATTTTGTTGTATTGAAATTTACCAAATAATGGCTTCATCTACTTCCTGTAAAAAAAAAAAAAATAACCACTGTTGCTAGGTTGTTTTCTGTTCCCAGACTTTCCCATACTAATTTAAGATGCACACCAATCAAAACATTATTCACAAACATCCAATCAAAGTGATGGATACAAAGGTATTTAATGGACATACTGGATCTGGTCAGTTGCACAGATATAGACTAGTTTATGTCAATCAAACTACAATAGTTTAGAACAAACAGTCCAGACCCTGTTATGTTAATGTATTCAGTAACAGAAGATCTATGTGTATCAGCCATATTTATAGTTGCATTCATGTTATCCTCGGGTAAATATAAGGCATAAAAAATATGTGTTTCTAATTACACTGGTTTTAAAGTTAGGGTAGGCAAGTCACTTTTTTATATTTTTGTTTTTTACCATGGAGGGAAACGGTGCTCATGACGGCAATAAGAAACAAGGACAGTCAGCAAACCAGAAACATATTTTGACAGGAAGGCCTAATACAAATTAAAACTTAGTTTACAAAATGTTTTACCTATACAAAATAATTGTGAATGGAACTACATTGATCACCCTAATTATCTCTTGGATAACTTGAATATGTTGTTAGCAAGCAGCTGAAACACTCCGAAACTGCTCCCTAAAGAATGCAGGATGTGAGATTGAAGGTAATGATGAATGAAAAACTTCCTTTTGCCTTAAGGCAGTTGATAGAATAAACACTTCTAGAACAGAAAAATCGATGACCATCAGAATTAAACTGAGATTGCAAGTACAATCTTTGTTTACCACTAAAGAGCGTAAAAGCTAAAGCATTCATAAACATCAATTCCTATTCTCATTAAAAGTAAATTGACTGGAGTGATATAAAGTTAAAAGATGAAACTTATTTTCCTGCTTCCCGTTAACTAAACTGGGTTTACACTTAGTTGCAACATAGAGGTCAACATCTACAACATACGAGTTTCACAATGGCATATACATATGTACTTATTTCAAACAAATACATCATCACAAATATGAGCCTTATGCCACAATGTTAAATCACTCCATGGAGAATATGAACGGGCTTGAGCTAAATCGAAGCTGCCATAAACTTCATCTACAAGGCAAAACTTTTATAAGCCTAATTTTCTACAAGCATCAAAGAAAGATCCTATGAATACAAAAAATTAGATAGAAACAATTTACCCCATTTCTATCACTGTTGACAAGCTGCCAAGTCAATTAAATACAAACACAAAGTCATTTTGAATATGAAATTCAAAATTTCCCACATCTCTCCAGAGATAAGACCAACCCATATTTTCCAAAAAGAAATCATTTAGACAATAATGTGGGCATAACACCAGCAAAATATGGTGCAAAGAACAGAATCATAAAACCACAAAAATATAAAGATTTCTGGTTTGTCTGATATTAACTTTCAATAAAACAGATTTATTCAATTCAGTGTTTATACCCGATTCTGAAGTTTGAAGCTCTATATTAAATTTTATTCTCTAACAGTTTCCAAAAAACACCGGGCTTATTATTTAGCTCTTAATTTTGATTGAAAAAAAAACTTTATCTAAAGACAGTAGCAGGATGAGAGACATAACATGGTATTATCACAAAAATCTGCCACATGTGGAATTCAAAGTTCCTAAATTCTTTTTAGCCAGAAAAGAAATAAACAACATCTGGACAATCAAAGAAATATATTTTTGTTTTTGATCAACTTTCAGCCAACTTGTGTTGTAAAATTCTCCACACATTGAAATGGAATTAAAACTCTTGTTATAGTAGAACTGGATTTATAAATCTAGCTCAGGTTTTTATATTCTGTTCTCAAGCTGACTCCTTCTAGCCAGTTTAAAGATCAATGAAAAATTCTTAAAGAGTCAATCTCATAACTATCAGAAGGAATTTGTTTAGGTCTCATGTGCGGGTGTTCTGCTTGATGTGGATAAATCTAATTAACAACAAAACTTAAAGCATATGGTGGTGGGATTATTTTGCATAAAAATATGTACTAGGAAATTAAATGATTGAGAATACTGACTGCATTGAGGGTATGGGAAATAAGGTGCATTAAACAGGATAAAAAAGATGAACATAAATTGCAAACTATTCAGCATCATGTTTCTTTTTATCATCAGATTTGAATTTGGATTTTTTAAAATGTAGATTTAACAATTTTTCAGTCATATTGCTCCATTATCTGTAAAGTGGCAGTTAATAGTGATGTCTAGCACTGGTGCATCATGCTCCAGACATGTAGCATCATGTCCCACCCATTTACATTATCATGACACCAGGTTGACCAGTCCTAACACTAACCTCTTAATGCTGAACACTTAGGGAGGCAGCTTTTAGTACCATTTTTATAAGTCTTAGGTACAACTCAGCCAGGATTCGAACCTGCAACCTCCCATATAGGAGGCAGATGCTAAACCACTATGCCAACTGAGCAGGTTTATCATCAAAAGTAATCATCAACATCCATCTAAACACATGTAATCTAAACTTTACTTCTCTTTATCACTCAACAGAATTGCTTATAAAAATTTATTAAAATCCCAAAATAGAAATTATTGATCAAATTATCTGTATGATCATTTTATATTCAAATTTTTTAACATGTATGTTGTCAAATATTTCCTCTTAGGATCAAACTTAATTCCCTTTTTTTAAGCTAATCTTGTCTTTCAAGGCTAAAAGAGCAAAACAGCCAAATATAAGTGTCTATTATTAGAAGTATACATATGTGTGTGTGTATATATATATGTATTTGTGTCTATATCTATATATCTATGTGTATGTATATATATATATATATATATATATATATATATATATATATATATATATATATATATATATATATATTAGTAACTTAGAGTTAGCATTACATGATATACTGTGTGCAATAAATACCTCCAGGAGAAAAATTATATTCACTGAAGCAGAACATATCTATCAAGAAAAATTGAGAGCAAAATGTGTTCAAATATGTCTCCATAAAAATTATAATTATTATGGCTTATTGTATTATTTCACTGTTTAAATTCAGCACTGAAGTCAAATTTGATGATCAATATTATATATACTATAGTCTCCAATGTAATACATGTGAATGGGGGGGATGTTAATAAGGACTAGACATGTGAAAATTTTGAAGAGATTAATTAGCATCATATAAAACAAAACATCTTAAACATGTATAAATACAGATTTTTCTTGATTGCAAAAAAAATCTAGTTTAATTTACCACACAAATATTAAATCAGCTTTAATTTAATTTTTTTTACCTGTATCCAAGGTATTCAAAATAGGGTCTGTGAATCCTTCAATTACAGCACTATTGTAGACATGGCGGAAACCTTTGTTTTTATTTTCTCTTAATGTCAACAAAATTTCTTTCTGGCTGACATCATAAAACAACTGTCTGGAAGAGAAACAAATATTACCAATATCTCATTTTTTTGCTTCAGAACAAAACCTGCATTTTCTTGGGATAAACTTTTTCAAGGTATGTAAATGTTAGAAATTCATTTTATTACCACTATATTAGTTTACTGCAGTATTTTCTCCAGTGGTACATACCACTGTACTTTTTCACTTACCAGTATTCAGTTATACTGTCAGTTAAAACTGTATGGAAATTCCAAGTTAGTGTGCTGCAAATTTAATGATATTTTCAGTATCTTTGAATTTTTCAAGGAAAAATAAATTAAAAAATTATTAATGTTTTCACAAAATACTTGTATTTGGTACAAATAAATTTTGGACAATAATAAATACAATTATACTTATAAACCTTGATTAACACGTAAAACATGTGTCAAATATGCCATCATGGCAAATTAAAGGGATACAGTGGAACCTGTCTTGAAATACCACCCCTTCTGCCAAAAAATAATGGTCTCACAAAACAGGTAGTCTCTCATGACAGGTCATAACACTCTATAATCAATAAATGTATATGGAGAACCTGGTCTCTCAAGATAGGTGGTCTCTCATAGCAGTGGTCTCTCAAGACAGATTTTACTGTATTGTGATAGATATTCCTGTAAAATACAACTTTTAGAACATTTTTGGATAAAATCAAGGGAAAAATATCAGTATTTAATGGGGTTTTTTGTTAGTGTATGTCAATGTGTTAATTAAATGTATTCCTTTGTAAGAATGAGAATCATCCTATGATTTTCAAGTGATCAGTTGTTTTCCTTTTTGAATTTTAAGTAATTTCCAAAGCCCATTAATATTTTCTTCTTTGTTGAGTAAATGTGTTAACTTGCCCAATCTTATAAATGTTTTAAGTGGGTGTTAACATCAACTCAGAGTTTCCCTCTCTATATGACAGTGAGAGGGTCCAAACATTTTTTAAGCAAACATTTCCATGTCTTTTCTTGAGTGAATTTCATTTTTTCAAATTTCACTTACTGGGCTTAACATTGCTGCTATCCCGCAGTTAGTGACTTTACCAATTTATCAATAAAACACAGCCATCATTAATCAATTCGAGCAGTAAAAATTACTGAAGGTCGCTCTCATTCCAACCAAGAAATGGTTGTGAAAAAAAATCCTAATTTGAAGCACCGACTTATGACCATTACTGAATGAAAATAAAAAACCATAATGGCTCAGAAAACGTGCAGTTTTTAAACCAAAAATCCTTCTATTATCAGATTCTCTCATAACATCAGAATAAGACTTATGAGCCTGTACTAAGCCCCAGAATTACCATAAAGGAGTATTATCTCCTGAAATTCAAATACATTTGCATCAAACTCATTCTATCTTACAGACAAAAAATTTTTTTAACTTTACTCTGCCTTACGACAGATGCTTGTATGAAGAAATATTTTTAGATATTTTTAATTACATTTTCACAAGAGGCCTAAACAATTGCACACATGTATATAAAAAGTAGTAGTTTATTTTTTAAATCCACATATGAGGGTCTCAGGATAAATATTTTCCATGCATGTTGGATTAGTATGCTGAAAAACAGACACTCGTCCATGCTATTACTTTACTCAACACTTTTTGTTCACTTACCACACCTCAAATTATTCTCTTTCTAAAAATCCACTTGCATCTAACACAAGAAGAGTTTTTAGCATACTGTCTACATTCCGAATATAACATTATCTTGATTTGAACCCATTTTTGTATCAAGGAAGGTATTGTTGGGAACAAACCTATTCCTTCTGATGACTTCTTCCCAATTTCCTGGTAGGGTTGGAACCCTGCTATGATTAATGTATCAATTATTTAGCAATATAAAAAACAAAAGCTAGGGAGAAACTTATATTATCACTATCATTAATTATGGAATGTAATCAATATACAAGCAGCTAAAACTGCTCTCTTTTTTTTAACATTTATTAAATTCCTCAGTCCAAGTCCAGATTTTTCTTCAAGATAAACAATCAAACTTAAGCACACTTCCCCTCTCTGAACTGGAGTAAAATACCTTTTCCAGTTGAATTCCTCTTTCAAGTCAACCAGATCCAATATTTCTCTCAGTGAAAGCCGCCAAGAAAACCTCCATCTAGTGGTAAAGAAACTGAGCTGATTATCACATTCTGCCAACCATGGGTTTATGTAAGGATTATATATATATATATATATATATATATATATATATATATATATATATATATATATAGATGCAATAAACTGACGACGAACAGTACGAAACTAGTAACTAACTAGCCTAAGCGCTTTCGACTCCCAATGAGTCTTTTTCAAAGGCAAATACAAAACATAGTTACGACAAACAAATAAACACAAAAACGTTGCGTTTGTAAACCTCTACATTTCTATCTTCACATGTGCTAAAACTATAAATACAACCAGCTTGTATAGACTAGTTGCGGAAACTGAAAACGTATAATTCCCTAAAAGTCTACAAGCCAAAGCGACATCTATTTTTACTTTGTGTACATATGTAACGCAGATTATATCCCGGATATTTGGTTCTATACCGGTTATTCTTATAGTAAAAATTGAAGGATAAGAAGATTTAGAAAATGTTAAATTCTACTAGTGCATAGTTTTCATTTTCTAGTCTTCTTGGTTTAGACCGCTTGGTTTCAATGTTCTAAGGCGGCGTATCCAGTATGATTCCTTTTCCTTCCTGGTTTCGGAACTCCAGCTGTGGTTGTTGGCAATAGCGATAAGTATTATATCACTGAAAGTGTGGCCAGGGGAGGAGAAGTGTTCTGCGACCGGGCTTCTGTACAGCTTTTTTGTCATCCAATCAGATCTATGAAGGTTTATCCTTATGTGTAGCTTTTCAGTTTCTCCCACGTACTGAAGGCCACAGATCTTACATGTGATGAGATAAATCACATTCTCTGTTTTGCACGTTTTGTGTGGACCATGTATGTTTAGTTTTTCTTTAGTCACTGTGCTAGTGAATGTCTTGGTCTCTATCATATGTTGACAGGTTTTGCATCTTTTATCGCCACAGGGTCCAGATTGACTAGGTTGGTTTTGACTAGCGATTGTTGTTAGCTTGGCCCTGACTAGGATGTCCTTTAGGTTTTTTGGTCTCCGGTAAGCTACTACAGGTTTGTTCGGAAGTATTAGGTTTAGTATGTCTGACGATTGCACGGTTGGCCAGTGGTTTGCGATGATTTTACCTACTTTGGGATTGTCTGGGTGATAGGTCAGAATAAATGGTATCCTATCAACCTTTTCTTTCTGTCCATATCTGAGTAGGTCATCACGGTTTGTTTGTTTGGCCCTTTGGATTGCCTCCACAATCAGGTCTTTGTCGTAGCCTCGGTAAATTAAATGTTTAGCCAGCTCTTCAGACCTTTCTATGAATCTTTCATCGTCGGAGCAAATTCTGCGTATCCTCAGTGCCTGGCTATATGGAATGTTCTTAATGCAGTGTTTTGGATGACAGCTGGTTGGGAGAAGATACTGGTGTTTGTCGGTTGGTTTCGAGTAGATGTCTGTGTGTAATTTGTTTTCCACCAGTCTGGTTGTTGTGTCCAGGAAAACATGGTTTGAGTTGGAAATTTCTGCCGTGAATTTTATTGAAGAGGGTTGTTATTCGCCATATGATTTGTATTCTTTATATATATATATATATATATACATACATTTACTTACCTGAAAACCTGAGGAAGAGTAAGAGAGGTCCAGAATCAAGGAACAGAAAAGTAAAGAAACATTAAGATCCAGTGAAAACAATCAAGTGCTCTGCAAAATTTGTGTTGCCTGTGATTAATGTCATGCTTTTGTTTATACAGGAGAGATAGTACTCTTAGCAGCCTTGCCTGTGAATAGTGTCATGTTTATATTACACAGGTGAAACAGGTACATATAGCAGCCTTGCCCATGAACAGGGTCATGTTCATACCACACAGGTGAAACAGATACTTCTAGCAGCCCTGCCTGTAAACAGGGTCTTGTTTATATGTACACAGGTGAAACAGGTACTTCCAGCAGCCCTGCCTGTAAACAGCTCCTTGTTTATATTTACACAGGGAAAACAGATACTTCTAGCAGCCCTGCCTGTAAACAAGGTCTTGTTTATATTTACACAGGTGAAACAGGTACTTCTAGCAGCCCTGCCTGTAAAAAGGGCCTTGTTTATATTTACACAGGTGAAAAAAGTACTTCTAGCAGCCTTGTCTGTGAACAGCATCTTGTTTATATTTACACAAGTGAAACATACTTCTAGCAGCCCTGCCTGTAAACAGCTCCTTGTTTATATTTATACAGGTGAAACATACTTCTTGCAGCCCTGCCTGTAAACAGCTCCTTGTTTATATTTACACAGGTGAAACAGGTACTTCTAGCAGCCCTGCCTGTGAACAGCATCTTGTTTATATTTATACAGGTGAAACATACTTCTAGCACCCCTGCCTGTAAACAGCTCCTTGTTTATATTTACACAGGTGAAACAAGTACTTCTAGCAGCCTTGTCTGTGAACAGCATCTTGTTTATATTTACACAGGTGAAACATACTTCTAGCAGCCCTGCCTATAAACAGCATCTTGTTTATATCTATACAGGTGAAACATACTTCTAGCAGCCCTGTCTGTAAACAGCATCTTGTTTATATCTATACAGGTGAAACATACTTCTAGCAGCCCTGCCTGTGAACAGCTCCTTGTTTATATTTACACAGGTGAAACAGGTACTTCTAGCAGCCCTGCCTGTGAACAGCTCCTTGTTTATATTTACACAGGTGAAACAGGTACTTCTAACAGCCCTGCCTGTGAACAGCTCCTTGTTTATATTTACACAGGTGAAACATACTTCTAGCAGCCCTGCCTATAAACAGCATCTTGTTTATATCTATACAGGTGAAACATACTTCTAGCAGCCCTGTCTGTAAACAGCATCTTGTTTATATCTATACAGGTGAAACAGGTACTTCTAGCAGCCCTGCCTGTGAACAGCTCCTTGTTTATATTTACACAGGTGAAACAGGTACTTCTAGCAGCCCTGCCTGTGAACAGCTCCTTGTTTATATTTACACAGGTGAAACAGGTACTTCTAGCAGCCCTGCCTGTGAACAGCTCCTTGTTTATATTTACACAGGTGAAACAGGTACTTCTAGCAGCCCTGCCTGTGAACAGCTCCTTGTTTATATTTATACAGGTGAAACATACTTCTAGCAGCCCTGCCTATAAACAGCATCTTGTTTATATCTATACAGGTGAAACATACTTCTAGCAGCCCTGTCTGTAAACAGCTCCTTGTTTATATTTACACAGGTGAAACAGGTACTTCTAGCAGCCCTGCCTATAAACAGCATCTTGTTTATATCTATACAGGTGAAACAGGTACTTCTAGCAGCCCTGCCTGTGAACATCATCTTGTTTATATTTACACAGGTGAAACAGGTACTTCTAGCAGCCCTGCCTATAAACAGCATCTTGTTTATATCTATACAGGTGAAACAGGTACTTCTAGCAGCCCTGCCTGTGAACAGCATCTTGTTTATATTTATACAGGTGAAACAGGTACTTCTAGCAGTCTTGCAGTGATCAATATCATACTCCTTCCAGTGTAAAATAGTATATGTGTGTTCTTTAGATTTTTAATGTAGCTTTAACAAGTTTTCAGTTATATCACTAAGATGTCTGCAATTAGACAGTTTATAGTGATGTTTGGCTATGTAACTTAAACAATGAAAGTATAAACTATATATCATAAAAATAAGTTTACTAATTCTTTAAAAATAAAAAGGCAATTTAAAATTAATTTTTAATATATGATGATTAATTATTTATAAAATACTTTTTTTTGATTATAAGTATTATGCACACCATAATTTTTTTTATTATAGAGTATGAGTTCTGATGAAATACTGAACAATAATCAATAATATATCAAGATATATTTTTTTAAATGTGCATTATACATAATAAAAATAAAAAAACTGATCTCTATTCATATATATATATATATATATATATATATATATATATATATATATATATATATATATATATATATATATATATATATATATGTTCACAGAGATCTAACCCCAAAATTTACAGAATTATTATTATTAAAAACAGTGAACTATTAACACATCTGTTCCTTGAAAACATAGACATGTCCATGCAAATATGGCTGCCATGTTACTAAAGAAACTCCCATTTGATTTGAAACACCAATAAGTTGACAATATTCTGGACCTTCATGTTGCATTTAATTTAGAACTTGTAAATCAATGAACACAATCACTCACTAAGTTCATTTATTTTTCGGATTTGTGATGCCTTTTGTTTTTAAAATTGGTAGTATGTACAAACAAATGCAAATACTAGATTAGTCTGCCTGCAAACAGTGACTAGTTTCCATTAACACAGGTAAGACAAGGTTTTCCGAGTAGTGTTGCCTGTGAAAAATACTTGTATCCTTAAAGATAAAAGGGAAAGATGTTAACATTATTTAAAAGGTATACAAAAAATGACAGTGTTGGAAAGGATCCTTAAAAGAAGGTCAAACATTGTTACATAAACTGCATTATTTTAGGAAGGCCATGATTTTATCTGGAGGTACATCATCAAAAGCTGCTAAATAGAGTTCACAATAAAAACTTCTGCCTCACAGACCAGATTCATTTTGTAAACAAAAAACAAAATGAAAACACACAAAAGTAAGCAAAAGAGAGAGAGAGAGAGAGAGAGAGAGAGAGAGAGAGAGAGAGAGAGAGAGAGAGAGAGAGAGAGAGAGCAAGTATATTGAAGGGTGAACAGATAAATGATTGACTAACCTGTGAAGGATAGATGTATCTTTATCATCCAAAGCTCCACTAAGCCAGAGGATCTCTTTCAACCCCACCTTGTCTGTTGCATGGAACACTGGAAACATCCTAGCTGTCATTATTGTCTGGTCATCCACAGGCTGCAAAATATGTCAATTCAATATGTTTTTATGTCTTTCTAAAAAGCAAATACACTTCAAAGTTAAACATTTTAAATATGACATATGGATTGTAATGTTTTGGCTGGTGTTTCATTCTGCTAGACACATTGTATGTGTTTTACAGTAAAAGTTACAAAAGCCAATAAGATAAATCTGTAATAACCTTAAAAACATAAAACTTGACTAAGGCCTCTGCCTAACAGTATAAAAAGGATCAAAGGGAGATGCATGTAGTTACAAAAAAGGAATAGAACAATCACTGAAAAGCAAATTCTGAGTCTTATACTTCATGTTTCTATCATTGATATATATGCTTAATAATAGCATAAAGTAACAGTAGACCAGTCTATGTTTATTTTCATTAAAAGCTCATTTTCACACTTCTTGATTCCAATTATAAAGTGAATAATAGTAATAGTAAATAGTACTGCTAGATACAAAATCTTTAACTGCTGGCCTGCCAGCTAAAATTTAAGTAATTGCTGCCTGTGACCTTGACATTGCACACAAATGATCTTTAATTTTTTATGATTCATGTCCCCAAAGCTTTTTGTGGACAAAGTCAGGCAAATCAGATGGAGATTAACCTTCATAAATATTTTAATCAACATGCATATGTCAAAATTCAGATGGAGAGACATACTTTCTGGATGCTGTGTCTCACCTTTTGCAACATTCATCACAGGTGGGAGCATATATTTTGTGATGCTCGTTTTTTTTCAATTTGATTTAAGTTTTGGTTGGTTGATTGAATTTTTACTTTACGGCGCACCAGAACAATGTGGCTATTTATATACAAGTGGTAAAAGGTTTTGTATCGACCAGTGATACGAAACCAAAGAGTTAAAGGTAAAAAATAAAAATGGTAACAGTGATAAATAAATAGTTTCCCAATCAACAGGGAGTGCAAATAATGTATGACAACGAAAACAGATGAATGAGAATTAAAATCTAGCGACCGTACATATATAGCACATAAAAATGTTCAAGATGATAACATAAAAGCTGTAACTTAAGATAAATGTTTACTTCCTTAAGGAAGTCTATAATATAAGAAATGCTAACTGTATCAAAAAGCTCCTTCATGTCTAGCACAGTGTAGTATTGATTACGTGTAGATTGGAGATTGAAACACTCCAGCATAAAGTGCTTAACTGTGAATGGTTCATTGCAAGCTGTGCAATCTGGTGGGTCTTCTCTTTTTAGTATGTAGGAGTGGGTTAAATAAGTATGGCCGATTCGAATTCTAGCAATGACTACCTCCTCCCTATGGTCGGCTCTGTAAAAAGGAGTCTATTCTTCTAGGATTGGCTTGATGGCAAGAAGTTTGTTATTCACGGCATCATTCCATGCCTGCCATTTCTGATGTAAACAGTCTTAGACACTACATTTAAAATCAGTATATAATGTTTTAAAATCAGATGGTTCTAATGATAGGGCCATATTAGCAGCTTAGTCTTCTTTATCATTACCTTTAATTCCAACATGGCTGGGTAACCAACAGTATACTATATTGTGCGATGCACTCAGATCAGTATGTTTAAGAAGAATATTAGCTAATAATGGATTCTCCACTTTTCTATTATGAAGTGACAGAAATACTGATAGTTGTTGTAGTTATGGGGCTTAATGCCATTTTTCAACACATGACAGGCTATACATGGTGGCCAGTATTAATGGTGGAGGAAGAAACCGGGAAATCACCAGAAAGAACCACCGACCCTCAAGAAGCTACTGGCAAGCATTCTCACATATCCACATTCGCCGAATCCTAGAATCGAACCCACACATACTGAGGTGAGATGGCAGTGATCCGTAATGGAATACACTTTAGACCACTCGGCCACTCGGGGCCCCCAAGTACTGATAGTGAATCAGAGAAGATTATGCTGTTTAAAATATGCTTGCTTTCAATGTACTGCAAAGCAAGGTCTATTGCTCTGATTTGGGTTGAAAAAAAGTGACATACCATTTGGCAAGCGAACTTTGGTTGTGTGTTTTCCACTAACAAAGGTTGCAGCAGCCTTTTCCTCATCTTTTAATCCATCCATATATATTCTTGTATAATTTTCAAATTGGGCAAGAAGTTCATGGGAAGAGTTTTGGAAAATGGAAGGGTTTGTCTCCGATTTTTTTCCATCATGTAACGTGAAAAGTACCCTTGGTTGATGAAATAGCCATGGAGGTGTTTCGGAGATGGTCGTTTTTAGAATTTTTTAAAGATCAATTTGGGTACATTCAAGGAATGGTGATATTCTAATGCCAAAGGTAAGTGTGATGTTTGGTTTACTGTCATGTAAGGTTTTATATTTTGGTTTAAAAACAGCTGGAAAAGCTGGTTTCAGAGGGTTGGATCTTAATTTGAGAGCATACTGTGCGGAAAGCATTTCTCTACCTTGTGATAAGGATGGTTCGTTCACTTCAACAAGTAGGCTTTCACACAGGGATGTCTTAAATGCTCCCAGAACCAGTCTAATTCACTGATGATGAATTGGGTCAAGCATCTTAAAATAGGACTTCCTAGCTGAACCATACACAATGCAACCATAGCCTAATTTCGAGCTGATAAATATTCTGTATAAACTGAGTATGACTCTTCTATCAGCACCCCAGTCAGTGTGCGCTATTTCTTTAAATAAATTAAGAAACTTAAAAAATTTAGGTTTCAAATTTTTAAGGTATGGAATAAAAGTCAGTTTTCTATCGAAGATAATACCTAAAAATTTTGTTTATTCAACAACTGGGATAGGTGTTCCATCCAGCGCGAGTTTAGGTCCATCATGATGTCTTCATAACTGACAGAAATGCATACAGACAGTTTTTGATTTTAAGAATTTGAAACCATTAATATTGGCCAAATTTTGAATCTTGTTGATATTTTGCTGCATTTGTCTTTTGATTGTATGCATGTGCTTGGATCGGTAACATATTAAAAAGTCATCAACATATAAGGAGCAATCCACACCTGGTGTCAGACACTTGGTGATGCTATGAATTTTTATGTTAAAAAGTGTCACCGATAAAATACTGCCCTGGGGCACACCAGTCTCTTGATCGTGCATATCAGAGAAGGTGGAGCCCACTTGTACCTTGAATTCCTGTCTGAAAGTTTGATATGAACCCAGATCATGCAGGTCATTTAGTATTCTGTACTTCCATGTTGTATCATAGGCAAATTAAAAAATAAAAATGAAATGCTACTAAATGTTCCTTCTTGATGAAAGCATTGCAAATAAATGTTTCGAGTCTAACCGGACGATCGTTGGTACTACGACCATAATGAAAGCCACTTTGGAAAGAAGGAGATATTAAATTGTTGCTTTCCAAATACCATACAAGCCAAGAATTGATCATTTATTCCATCGTTTTGCATACGAAGCTAGTTAATGATATAGGTCTATAGTTGGTAGGATCTGCGCTACCTTTGCCTGGTTTGGAAATTGTTATTATTATTGCTTCTTTCCAAATTTTTGGTACATTACCAGCAACCCATAAATCATTGAAGATTTCCAGAAGAACTGTCAAGGATGGTTCTGGGAGGTGTTTCAAAAACTGCTAATGTATATCATCAGGTCCAGCAGATGTATCATGGGCCTTATTCAAGGATTCCATAAGTTCAGGCAATGAAAATGGTTGGTTATAACTCAGAGTTATTTGATGTGAATTTCAACTGTGTTTTTTCTTTTTGAGTTATAAGTCTTCAGAAAGCTTCGGATTATTTGATGATGAGGAATTTTTGAAAAAACAATTTGCAAGTGCATTAACTATTTCATGCTTGGTTTTAAAATTGTTTTTATTTAGCTTCAGATGTTGGAGGCAATTGTATTTTCCTTTTCCATTTATTTTGCGGATCGTGTCCCAAACTTTATTTATTTTGGGACGAAAGTTTAAAGTTGAAACATTTTTTCCATGATATTCGTTTACTTTCTTTAATTATGCGGCGAGTTTTAGCCCAAACAATATGGTACTGAGTTAAATTTTTGGGCATTGGACAATTATTAAACTTTTCAGTGCTGCTCAGCATTGTCTAATGGCTTCCTTACATTCTTTAGTGAACCATGGTTTTGGGGTTCTCTGACAATTTGGTGAGGACTTAGGAATGAATTCTTCTGCAATCTCAGTTAAGACAGATGTAAATTGTCGAATGGGATCATCATCGTTAAGTACGGTATTCCTGTTAAGTCTGGCTGCACAGAGTGTTTCAAATTGGCCCAGTCAGCCGTCTTTAAATTCCACTGTGGAATCGTGTCATCAATTGTGACATTGGTGTTCTTAAGAGAGATTGCAAAGTGATCACTGCTATGAAGGTCATCAGTGACCTTCCAAATATAATCCAAAAGAAGTGAAGGCAAACAAATTGTTAAGTCAATACATGTGTATGTACCCATACCTGGGTTTAAGTCAGTCAGAGACTTATTAAATAGACACAAGCCATGTCTAGTAACATAATCTTCAACCATTTTGCCCCTGTCGCTTATGTAATTTGATCCCCATAAAATGTTATGGGCATTAAAATCACCAAGTAAAACAAATGGTGCTGGATGTTGTTGAACAATTGTGTCTAATTCATTTGGTGATAAGTTGGTGTTTGGTGGTATGTAGATGGAACAAAATATAATCACTCGATGTAGAGTGACACTTACAGCAATGGCTTGCAAATTTGTATTTAAAGGGATGATTCTATGTGGGGCTCTATTGTTCACAGCAATAGAAACCCCTCCTGAGGCCCTGTCGAGGTTCTGTAGGTACGTGTTAAACAGGGAGTCGTTTTTAAGTGTGATGTTGTCTGTATCTTTTAAAAATATTTCCTGAAGGTATAATATAGCAGGATCATGTTTATTTAAAAGCAGGAGAATATCATTGTAATTAGCTTTAAGTCCTTGACAATTCCATTGTATAATTGTGTTCATTATAAGTTTAGGTTCTAGGTTAGAGTTTTTCACAGAGAAAATCTGTAGGGTATTTATCTGGAGGAAGTACGGGTGTGATTTTTTTTTAGGTCTATAGTTACTTTGAGAACACTGAGCAGTGTGTTCTGCATCCATGCTCTCAATATCCCCAAACCTGTTGTAGAGCTTAATGTTGCCTATTTCCTTGGGATCTGTTTTTCTTTGGTGATTTAAGTTGTTGAGTATTATTAAAGGTTGCTTGTGTAGATGCATGGATTTTTGTGCTTGGTAATGTGGGGTGTTAGTGCTTGATGTTGACTCTGGTGCATCTGTCTGCATTTGAACGTCCTTCGATGCTTTAGGATTGTTCTTCACTATAGTGGAGAAGGATGGGCCAGGGAGAGATATTATCGTCTGTACTAGCTTTCTAGCCTCTCGATAGGGAAAGTTGGATGAATATTTAACCCTTTGAATTTCCTTCTCTTGTTTCCAGGCATCGCAATTCTTGGAATTGGTGTGGTGCCTTTTTCCATAGCTGACACAATGCGGAGTGACTCTACACTCAGATTCCTGGTGAGAATGATCTCCGCATTGGCCACATATTTGGCTTTTTGAGCAGCAGTTTTCATGATGGCCATATTTCTGACACTTATAACATAGAAGTGGGTTTGGAATGTATACATCAACCTTCACTTGCAGAAATCCAGGTTTGACCACTCTGGGTACTGTTGGCTTGTTGTTTCGTTAAATTTGTATTCTATGAACTGCAGTGACACCTTCATTTTTCATACCCTCAATGATATCCATGTCACTGACTCCAGCCAAGTCATGACAGTGAATCATGCCCTTAGACGAATTAATTGTTGTGTGCGCGAACGAGATCACTGGTATATTGAAAAAGGATTAATTGTTGTGTGGGTGAACGAGATCACTGGTATATTGAAAAAGGTTTTTAACTTCTGGAGATTTTTTATTTTAACATTGTTGATTACACTCGACAAGCAAGCAGCCTGATTTCAGCTTTTTAACACCTTTTGGTGTACCAATCAATCCCACAATTGTTTTTAAATGATGAACGGGGAGAGTACACTAAGCGGTTTTGTGGCATCTTGAGACCGTATAACCATGAAGCATGGAAATGAATCCACACAACATGGTTCATCATCTGAATCAGATTCTATTTTGGTATGCTTAAGCTGATTTTTTTTTCCCATTTTGTTTTTTTCTTACTTAAGCACTTGTGCTCCCCACCAACCATGGAGACCCACAAGGGGACACTTTTCACATGCCAGGGATACACAGGTGCTATACTCAGTCGGTAAGATTACTTCCCTATCGACCCGTTAAGCCACCGCCTAAATGGAAGTTTTAAGATGTAGGAAAGGGAAAAAGTAAAGGGATAAAATATATGGGCAATAGTGGTACCAAGAGAGATACAAGAAGAAAGATAAAGTGAGTAAACGAGTATATAAAGACCTCCTAGGGCTCAGAGTAACCAGCTGATTTGTTGAGACCGGGACCATTCCGACCACCTGTCTGGAAGAAGTAGAGGCCAAAGTAGTGTATTGCATTGGAAAGTCTCTGCTCAACTACCAGGATTCTTTCCTCCCCCAACACTGTTCACAACCCACGGCAAACAGGTTACCTCTACTTAGTCGCCTCTTACGACACATAGCGAGGCACGGCGGGCCAATTCTACAACCCCGGACCCACAGGGGGAGATTTGTTAAGTAATATATCTCCAAAACATCAAAAAGTTACAAACACTTAAACACATATCAACATCATTATCATCACCACAAACACATTAATACATCTAAGACATTATCTTGGAAATTTAAATCTGAATAGCTTACTTATAGTAAGACAGATACACCTAGTAGTCTTGCCTTTGACCAGTGTCGTGTTTCTCTTTGTACAGGTGAGTAGTCTTGCACATGAACAGTGTCATATTTTTATTTACACAAGTGAGCTGTCTTGACTATGAACAGTGTCATGTTTCTCTTTGTACAGGTGAGTAGTCTTGCACATGAGCAGTGTCATATTTCTATTTACACAGGTGAGCAGTCTTGACTATGAACAGTGTCATGTTTCTCTTTGTACACGTGAGTAGTATTACACATGAACAGTGTCATATTTCTATTTACACAGGTGAGTTGTCTTGCCCATGAACAATGACAGTGTCATTTTTCTCTAGTAGGTTAGCAGTCTTGCCTATAAACAGTGACATGTTTCTATTTACACAGATGAGATAGATACTCCTAGTAGTGTTGCCTGTGAAGTGACATGTTTTTATTTACAAAGGTGAGACAAGTACTCCTAGTAGTATTGCCTGTGAAGTGACATGTTTTTATTTACAAAGGTGAGACAAGTATTTCTAGTTGTGTTGCCTGTGAACAGTGTCATGTTTCTATTTTCACATTAGAGATAATAATTTCTAGTAGTCTTTCCTGCAAACAGTTGTTGTTGTGGGGCTTAACGCCATTTTTCAGCACACAATAGGCTATACATGGCGGCCAGTATTAATGGTGGAGGAAGGAACCCGGAAATCCGCGGAAAGAACCACTGACCCACAAGAAGTTATTGGCAAGCTTTCTCACATATCCACAATTGCCAAATCTTAAGACACAAACACACGCTACAGAGGTGAGATGGCAGTGATCCGTGACAAAGAGCGCTTTAGACCACTTGGCCACTCGGGGCTCCTCCTGCAAACAGTTACTTGTCTCCATTAACACGGGTAAGATAGGAAATCCTAGCAGTCTTGCCTGTAAACAGCATCATGTTTCCATTGTAAAAATTTAAAAATGCAAACAATAATCATTAAACAACATACTGACCACATCGGATGCCCAAAGTTCTTCCTGCTTAATCCCAGTTCTAGCCAACAACACAAGGAGTTGCTCATTACAGAATGTACATACACTCTTCCACTGGGGCATCTGAAATACAAAAACAAAGTTCCAAAAACACTCTCCAATGATTTAAAATCTTACAATACAAAGGATTTAATTTTAAAATTCGATTTCTGTTGCATGAATTTATAAAAAAAAAATGATGCATGCATACAAAAGTTGATTTCTATTAAAATGATTTAAAGGTTTATGAGGAATAATTTCTAAGTGGATATTTCTCTAAATTTTTGGATTGCAAAAGCTGCTAAATCCACAAGGTTAGTACCCCACAAAATCTAAATCAATCTGAAGTATGAGAATTTATTTTTTCTGATTTCCATTTTGTTAGCTTCTTACAAATAATACACACAATCGTATTATGTTTCATGAACCATATTTCTATAAATAACATGACAGAGTAACAGCTGTTAATAACTGGTAAATCCCATTCACTTCAAATTTAAAGTTTCATAAATCATCCAACAGCACAGAAATACAATATTGGAAGGGTATTACAAGAAAATCGTTGTTGGCTCAAATGACCAGAGATATTTTTACTGGTGTTTAAGTTCTGGCAGAATGTTTATAATTTTATTGTGCCTTAGTGATACAGATCTACTAATACGATTCTCCGAGATGCTTGAATGTTTGAATATGTAAAATATTAATCGAATTCAATAGTTCCATTATCTGTCGAAAGCCCCCCCCCTTTATTTGAGACATTTACACTCGCCTGAAACATCCACTGCAAACTGCAAAAACCAGATCTGCCATCTCTTATGGTGCAAACAGATTATGGTACATGCAGTTTGTTAGGACTAATAAATAGAACAAACAATACAGACCTTTATCTGCAGGCACTTTATAAAACAGACAATCAGGGTCTATTTTTTTTGTAATTGGACAGGACTTATAAGCAGGTATATATAACATATGAAAAGAGAAAACCATTGCTCTTTATTATTTAAACAAAAAGTTCAAAATTATTCCAATTTATTTCAGTTCTTGATGATATACTAACAATACATGGATGAGCTAAACCAATCAATACTTCTAGAGTTATCAGTGCACTGTTTATACATATTTTCCACATTTTAGTATATTTTGAAGAACCATGCCTTATTTTGCTAACTCATGCAGGAAGCCCGTAGCTTCCCTAGGCTCAGTCACTAGTAATGAGATAATGAGGTGCTATGTAGGTGTATCAAATAATGACATAATAAGGTGTGGCTTTAAAAATGAGAAAAGGAAATGCTATATAGGTGTATCTAATAATGAGATAAGGAGATGCTATGTAGGTGTATCTAACAATGAGATAAAGTGGCTCAAAAATGACAGTAAGGTGCTACACAGATGTATCTAATGAGATACTGAGGTGAATAAGTGGCTCTAATAATGAGATACGGATGTGCTATGTAGGCATATCTAATAATGAGATAAAGTGGTGCTATGTAGGTGTATATAATAATGAGATAAGGAGGTGCTATATAGGTGTATCTAATAATGAGATAAGGACGTGCTATGTAGGTGTATATAATAATACGATAAAGAGGTGCTATGTAGGTACATCTAATAATGAGATAAGGAGGTGCTATATAGGTGTATCTATTAATGAGATAAGGATGTGATATGTAGGTGTATCTAATAATGAGATAAGGAGGTGCTAGGTAGGTCTGTCTAATAATGAAATAAAGAGGTGCTATGTAGGCATATCTAATAATGAGATAAGGAGATGCTATGTAGGCATATCTAATAATGAGATAAGGAGGTGCTAGGTAGGTCTGTCTAATAATGAAATAAAGAGGTGCTATGTAGGCATATCTAAAAATGAGATAAAGAGGTGCTATGTAGGTGTATCTAATGAGATAAAGAGATGCTATGTAGGTGTATCTAATAATGAGATTAGGAGGTGCTATGTAGGCATATCGTATATCTAATAATGAGATACGGAGGTGCTATGTAGACATATCTAATAATAAGATAAAGAGGTGTTATGTAGGTGAATCTAATAATGAGATAAGGAGGTGCTATGTAGGTCTATCTAATAATGAGATACGGAGGTGCTATGTAGACATATCTAATAATGAGATAAGGATGTGCTATGTAAGTGTATCTACTAATGATATAAGGATGTGCTATGTAGGTGTATATAATAATGAGATAAAGAGGTGCTATGTAGGTGAATCTAATAATGAGATAAGGAGGTGCTATGTAGACATATCTAATAATGAGATAAGGATGTGCTATGTAGGTGTATCTAATAATGAGATAAAGAGGTGCTATGTAGGTGAATCTAATAATGAGATAAGGAGGTGCTATGTAGGTCTATCTAATAATGAGATAAGGAAGTGCTATGTAGACATATCTAATAATGAGATAAGGATGTGCTATGTAGGTGTATCTAATAATGATATAAGGATGTGCTATGTAGGTGTATCTAATAATGATATAAGGATGTGCTATGTAGGTGTATCTAATAATGATATAAGGATGTGCTATGTAGGTGTATCTAATAATGAGATAAGGAGGTGCTATGTAGGTGTATCTAATAATGAGATAAAGAGGTGCATAAATGGTTCCAGTACCGATATAAGGAGATGCTACATAGGTGTATCTAACAATGAGATACTGAGTTGCTATGTGAGTGAATATATATATATATATATATATATATATATATATATATATATATATATATATATATATATATATATATATATATATATATATATATAATAAAGTGAACTGTGCTGCTTTCAGGGGTATATCTTGTCATTTGGCAGAATATGGCACTTATCAGCGCTTAAAATTTGTGGAGAAGTTAATAGATAATGTTACATGTCACTAAACTTGTGGTAATGTATATATTCACTTATAAGTCTAGTCCAACTACAAAAAACAGACACTTATCTGCCCTAACATAACACACTGGTAGATCATTATGTATTATTATGCATTATGTGATGGCAGGTCTGGATACTACATTTTATATATGGACTTAACTTATAAGCATGAACATAAAGCATGTAACAACAACGAAGGGTCATTTCCATCACAAGGGTCATTTCCATCATAAGGGTAATTTCCATCACAAGGGTCATTTCCATCATAAGGGTAATATCCATCACAAGGGTCATTTCTGTCATAAGTGTGATTTCCATCATAGGGTCATTTCCAACAAAAGGGTCATTTCCATCATAAGGGTCATTTCCATCATAAGGGTCATTTCCAACATAAGGGTCATTTCCAACATAAGGGTCATTTCCATCATAAGGGTCATTTCCATCATAAGGGTCATTTCCATCATAAGGGTCATTTCCAACAAAAGGGTCATTTCCAACAAAAGAATCATTTCCAACATAAGGGTCATTTCCATCATAAGGGTCATTTCCATCATAAGGGTCATTTCCAACATAAGGGTCATTTCCAACATAAGGATCATTTCCATCTTAAGGGTCATTTCCAACATAAGGATCATTTCCATCTTAAGGGTCATTTCCATCACAACGAAGTCCATAACCAGAGTGTAATCAACAATTACATTACTCCCCTCTACTTTTACAAGTCTCTACAACCGTTGTAAATATTATCATACCAAAACATAAATTTATACTGTGATCTTAGCCCCTTTTATAGCTTAAGAATTCTGACATTTTTTTCTTTATCAGATAATTTGCAATCATTTTAAAATTCTAAATTTTAATCTATACAGCCTGTAGTTTGCCGACATACTGTAAAACCACCTACCCACCCACTTACCTACTGTGACAGTGTACAAAAGACAAAATAAAAAAGAACATCCTTATCTATGATATCAAAGCAGTTTTTTATAACCAGTTGGAAAAGCACCCAGAAAATTGTGTTCTTGTATAATTCATTTTTCTAATCATTATTTTTACAATCTGCTTTCACAAGTCTTTATAACTGTCAACAATAAAAGCAAAAGTGAAAGTCTCAGGCTTTTAGTAACCTTGGAGTGACAGCCAGCTGTACAAACATAGTTAATGCATCAATAATTACCTTGACTAGCCACTGCAAGTACACACAAACACATACACACACACACAGCGCAAAAAACTAGTTTGTCGTAAGATTAATGCAAAAACTGAACCTAAGCCAGTAAATGTATGTCACAGTGACCCTTTTCTTGTGATGATGGTGTAGTACTCACTGAGATGCATCCTTTCACCAAACTTCATTTATCCCATGCATAACAGTAACTCAGTGCCCAAAAAAAACCCCGAGTTAAAAATAATTAATCATGAATCTACAACTTAGGTACATATATGTAAAAAAGCAGCCAGTTCAGCCCTTTTCCCCTTGTATATCAATTTATCCATACTGACACCAGGTTAGTACAATAGTTTATCTCGACTTCACAAGTGAGCTAAAAATTGGTGTCCTAAAAAAGATAAAACAAAATAGTAGATACTCTTCTCATTCTGACATTAAAATATGCTTCTGTTTTCAAGCTTATGAACATTCAAACTGGTGCAATTTATTTTTCTTAATAAGACGTGGAACTTTTTTTTATAAAACTTTCAACAATCTTGTAAACAATACTATATTTGACATTTTGTATTTCCCATTTTCTGATATGAATAATTTTTATTCCATGATTTTCAATGCCAATGAAATGTCTTCCCATCAAGAGTCAATAACTAGAGTTTTGAAAGATCCAGACTCATTGCCTTGATACCTTCTTGATGCCTAAATGGCATCTGGATTTACTCCCAACTTACCATGCAGTTATCAAATTGCCCATGCACTGTGAGAACATTCCTCGTCATTCCCAGGGTAGGCAGGTTGATGTTAAACCCTTGTACAACAATGGAATCGGGAAAATTAAATAACCGCTGGCTCTGAAAAAAAAAACAAAAAAAAAAGATTTGCATCTGGAGGAGAAAACTGTGCTAGTCTATTGCCTTTTAACTGCCCTATATGAGTGACAAAAAAAAAATTTGTTTCCAACACTGTTTAATATATAAATAGTTATACCAATTATCATTAAAATCAGATTTTATAAAATCTTTTTTAGCTGCCCTCTCTCATTCTGATAAAAACATTCACAAAATAGCAATTAAAAGAGGTTAAAAAATTTCATCAGATTATCGGAATACAACTGATTATATGGAATGAAATATCTATAACATAATTTATATAACTTTCACTTCTATGATATCATAGTTTCTGTACAGTTTTCAGTCATATACACTGAAACAACATAACTCTAGACCAGTGGTTCCCAAAGTGGTTGGTACTGCCCTCTTAGGGCGAAGAGATTACTGGGGGGGGGCACTAATGCTGAATAATTTTTTTAAGGGGTAAGGTAGTGTGTGCTGAGAATAACCAGGGGGGGGTGATGACTTTAAAGATTGGGAACCACTGCTGTAGACAATATTCCTCACACTGAAGATAACTGATGAATTACGCTCAACAAGTACTTTCAAAATAAAGAGTAATCAAAACTGCATGCAGTCATGAAAATGATCATTCAGATGCAAAAGTTAAAACTAGAAAAACCGGCAAGCAAGTTCAATACTTTCATTTACTGAAAATAATATGAGATGTTTTACAGAAGGAATATATGTCCCCATTCTGAAAATCTATTGATGAAGATGAAAAATGTTCACCATTGGATTTTCAATGCTTAGATATTTATATTTCAAAATTTATTAGCATTATTTATCACTCCCATGTTAGTCAATGTTGTTTTCCACACCATCATAGTAGAAACTGCCATTTTTTTGTTTGCAAATCCGAGGACTCCACTGAGGACACATGCTGAAAAAACTGTCTGAATGATAATACATTACAATGAAAGGAGTTCACATTATTGAGGTTTCTCTGTATATAACTTGTGTTAACATTTTAAACTTTTAGTTTTCAGATTTAATTTTATTTCTGTGGTTTTATAACACAGTAACACTTTGAAAGTTGCATCATGCAGAAACAAAAGGTATAAAATGTTCTTGCCTAAGGAAACAGCCAGTAAGCAATCTGTGTTGATTTATGTAGTTGAACCCTATATCATTCTGGTCCCAAGTACAACACCTTAACTGCTGATCCACTGTAATTTGCCTTTTTTCCATGAAAAAAGATTTCTTTTTCATCAAAATTTAATAATTAATTCTGACTTTGTTAAAATGTTAAAATGAAGATTACTATGAAAGATAAGAACTTTCTGCACAAAGTCTAAAACTTCAAATGTCAAACTCCATTTTAAAAAATTGGATCTTTATCTAATGTATCATGTATATGAACACAAGCCCTGACAGTTAAAACTCTGCTAATACAGAATGTAAGACAATTTACTGGTATGTTAGCTGCATGCAAAGAAAGACAAATTTTTTCTACATCCAAAACAGACATCTTACCTACAAATATATGCATAATATATGCACCAAGAAAACTTATCTGGAAAACTGCCCCTTTCTGTTCATGCATGGAGCTCATGACACAATTTAAAGAGAAAGCCATTGTAATCTGAAAGTTTACTTGCCCAAAACCAAATGAATTTCAGATATTTAATACCTCTTTCATACTGTCTCATCTCCTGCAAGAATCCTACAATGCAACTTTTCCGATTTATTTCAATAAGTTCATCATCTTCAATGAAACCACTTTCACAAACATGAAGCTGGAAATGACAGGAATCTCAAGCCCATGCCCCAAGCTTCAATAAGGAAGATATGTACTGTAAAAACAATTTTATTGTCATGTGTGTACATCTTTATGGTTTTGGAAATAATTACATTTTATAACCCCACCCCCAAATTTGAACATTACGGTTAATTTATTATGTTGATCTATATATACATGGAAACCAAACTGACTCGTATGTTAAGTTTGCACCAAGACAGGCAAGACAGACATCAGGCCATTCAATATGCTGTTCGGGTTTTTAACTAGTAGAGCTAAAAACATTTTGAAAATATATGCCTATTTACTAAAGTTGATCCAGATAGGACAAAAAATACAGTTTCAAGAGTGATAACATGTACATCCAATTAGATGCATGATGATATTATTAATATGTATGGATTCCGCTAATTAGAAAATTCATCTGAGAGCTTGTTGATATATGCTTATATCCCAAATTTGATAAAAACCATGAGAAATATAGCCTCTAAAAATGCAATTAGCTCAGCCAATCAGATGTAATATCAACTAAATTTATTTGCATTAATCACATTCATTATCAATTCCTCTGAGACTTTGATGATATAAGCTCACATCCCAAGTTTGATCAAAATCTGATCAGCAAAATGGCCTCCAGACAATGGACACAGGGCTAGATCACTAAGCTTTTCAGCAAGGTGAACTATATACCAAGCTATGAATTAAGTAATCTAAAGTAAATCCACTATAGTTTTATTTACTCCAGAATGTTCTGGAAATGATTGCCAAAATGAATTTTTATTTTTTGCTTGCAATAAGCATTTTTAAGATTTGTAAAAAACTCTAATACCACTTTTGGAAAAGTAAACATGGCTAAACAAAAATGCAATGCCTGGCCTACATTTATTATACATAAATCAAACACCATTAATAGCCTATGGAATGGAATGTCAAAAGCAGGTTGCTCTTATAGTTTTTCAAGTGCATTAAACTTACCCTGTCCTGAAATGTTACCACAAGCAATCCAAATTCAAGAGACTTATAAAATGACAGATGGTTGTCATAAAATGCATAATACGCTGACATTATAAAAATGACAGAGTATAAAAAAGAATTTTTGAATAATTTCTTTAAAGTTGGCAGCTGGTGATGGTAGCAGTATAATATGGGAATCAAGAGATAGGGAAATCAGCTGTAAAAACTTTATAGGCAGTAAGCAAATGTCATGGTGGTGGGATAACACAATGCATTGAAATGAGTTTGGACTGTACTAAATTCAATTATATAAATTTTTAAATTATATAAATTAAAAAAGGTGTAGAGATAATGTCTCAGTTGAAACCAAGTATACTCTGTTTCATCTCTAAATTTTCCTTCTTTGGATAACAGAACCTATAAAATTCAATAATAATTTGTATAGATAAATTACAGTAAAACATGCAATCAACGAGTCAGTTCTCATACACTAATGACAGCTCAAGCAATGAAACTATGACTTGCAGCATGGCAGGAAGTTTAATCAGCAGGTGAATACAAAAACTAACAAAGGGACTAGCTCCTGATCTCACCTTCTGTTTATGTACAAACAAACATTTGTATGTACAAGTAATTGTACACATTCATTGATCATGCTCCACTACTTACCACTCTCAGTCTCGTAACAATCTGAAGATGGATATATTGAATTTATGTTTTAATTCTTTTCAAAACATATAAGAGGACACTTGTGACAGAAGTGCTCTTAAAAATAATGGAGTGAAAAATTAGCAATAATATCAACCCTTTCATGAAATATACAAGTCAATCAATCATTTTGGTTGCAAATTTAATCAAATCTACTGCATCAGAAAAACTTATATCAACTTGTATTTGATTGAGTACATTATGACAGCAAACAGAACATAAAATTATGCTTGCTGTCTTCAGGTAGATGTGGAAGTACATGAAACAAACACTGGAAAATGTCAAAGTAAACCAACAAAACATTAGCATATCTGTAATCCTGGTATTGATGGTTCAAATATAGATAGTTCCATAAAACTTAATAATAGTAATTATATTTATTAATTATATTATAATTATAATAATAATAATATATAATAATAATAATATAATTATAATTAATATAATTAAAATAATAATTATATTAATATTATTAATTATTATCATCATCATCATCGTCATCATCATCAGGTCCCTCGCTATAAAATGATTCATAATAAAACCTTCCTTTAATAAAATATGATTTGGATCCCATTACAATATGTAATAGTAATACTATGTATAATCTACCAAAGTATTATTATTATTATTATTATTATTATTATTGTTGTTGTTGTTGTTGTTGTTGTTGTTGTTGTTGTTATTATTATTATTATTATTATTATTATTATTATTATTATTATTATTATTATACCTCTGCATCAATAACTAATACACAACAGTCTAAAACCATGTACCATAGAATAAGCAAGAGTTCAATTAACTTAATGTCTTCTGAAACATTAAAAAGAGTATGCCATCCAAGCTGGACATAAAAATGAAAATGAAAAGACAAGAAACAGGTACTGTTTAATGGTTTTATATTCGTTTTACTGCTGTGTTGGGAGTATCTGCCAAATACACTGCTTCTAACTTAAGTTGTTTGCTTTTCTGTATAAATGACCTTTATTTTTAAGAAAACCAACCTCTGAAAGATTGTTAAAAATATTACTCGCCACTGATATGCATGGAATCTCATGAAATATAAAAATTTAATTAAAATTTCATGCTGCTGATTCCAATTTTCAAGGCACACATTACTGTTTTTGATAATAAAATAAGTGCCAATTTCATTTACAAGTTTTGATTGTTATTTTCTCCACGTTCAACAAATATAAGCCAATTGCCGTCAAGTTTATGGATAATAAAAACAGGATAAAAGATGACCCCGCATTATATGCAGGTTCACAAGTTATCCAGCCATGAGTTATTGAGAGAGAGGTTGCTTTATTATTATTGTCTCTTGGCCTGTTACATAACTGTTGGTACAATACTGGAAAAAGCATGCAGTTTGATTAGGGATATAATATCCAACTGTGAAAAACACTTTCTCTGAATGAAAAATAGGAAAATTTGATGGTGAAAGAATATAATGATGTATGACAAAGTTCATTATGTGCGTAACATTTAGTCTAGAATTGACTTGTGAGCTTTTGGACTAATTTTTGCTAGACAAAGTAGTGACAATACACAAAAAATGAATTTAGTAGCATATATTTTTCTTTAAAGATCTACCTGCACACTTCACAATCTTCATTCAATGAGGTGAGAGTAATTTCACATTACAAAAATGAACTATGCTGCTTTGTACTAGACAATGCTGACTCAAGAATTAGTTATCAATAAAACAGAATATATGACAGTCCAGCACAACATACATTAAAATAATACATACATTTACAAGCTCACTGATATATGCTTATAATTTGCATACACATACATATACATACACATAAATACCTATTCACCTATACACACACAAAAACAGATTGATATATGATTACCATATATGCATAAGAATTTGACAGATTTAGTATAAAAAAAAATAATAAGAACATATCAAGCTTTATTCATATCAGTGCTGTTGTTTTTTTATATTTTCCCCATCTGTTTATAATTTTATCTGCCTTCTATAATTAAGACAAAATAAGACAGTAACTACTTTTCTTTTAACATTCTTTGAAACTGAAACTCACTTTAATAAATGTATTTTCACTGAATTCCAAACAGATGAAAATAAATGTAAGCATTAAACAAAATGGAAAAATGCAATTCATAATGCATTTCTGGGACATTAAAGAAATAATCAAATGATAGCTAAGCTAATCTGATTAAAACTGTGATCCACTTATTATTCGATCTAACTGGCACTGATATAGGTTCAATGTTCTAGCAGCATTTGGAATTTCCAGTCCAGCTGTGTTTTGTATCCTATGTGTTTCATTACATGTAAGGGAGAGTAAAGTTATAAAATGCAATTTGGTAAGACTACCCATTTCAGGGTCTGTGATCTACAATAGTCTTGGACTCTCAATCGCTAAATATCAGGGAAACTGGGAGACATGGACTTGTAACCTCTTCATACCAGGGAAAATGGGAGACATGAACTTGTAACCACTTCATACCATGGAAAAAAAGTGTCATGAACTGTCAAATCCATCATTCTAAAGAAGCTGAGAGTCATGGACTCTCAAATGTTTCATATTTTGATAACTAGTACAAGCTGTGGTAAAAAAACTATTACTATAATTGCATTAAAAGCACATGTAGACAACAGCAAAGGGCATGGACCTATATCTGCCATTTCATTATCTACACTGTTCACAACTAATCATGTCATAATATAATCAACTACTGAATTACATGACAGCAAATCCTGATCTACTTAGCTCATCTGAAATTCATCAAAATAGACTAAACAGTATAAACTCAACTTCCAAAACAATATTCAACTATAGATCTGGGTCTACATTGTTCAACCAAAATCATAGTTAAATAAGTAGAAAAGACTGTGATCAGGTGGCACATTATATAATAGTAGGTCAAGGTCTACAATGTTCATCTGAAATCACAGTAAAATGAACATAATGTACTGTGACCAGTCGGGGAATTATGTGATAGTAGATCTGGGTGAACACTGATGAATCAGCAAATTATGTGCCAGCTGATCAACGTCTACACTACTCATCTGAAACCATAACAGAACGAACATAATGGACTGTGATCTGATAGTGAATTTTGTGACAGACGATCTGGGTTACACTGTGATGAACCAACAAATGATGTGCCAGCTGATACAAGTCTATACTACAGATCTGCATTCATAATAAAATTTACATAATGAATGTGATCAGCCAGTTATGTGATAGAAAATCTGGGCATACACTTTTCAGTTGAAACTATTGCAGAATGAACAGAAACTACTGTGGTAAAGCATTGAATGATTTGCTAACAGATCTAAGTCTACAATGTTCATCTGAAATCAAAGAAAAATGAACATGACAGACCATGATCAGCCAACATACTATACAACAGTAGTACCAACATTGGCTGAACCTAAGATTCGAACCCATGCTGACAAAAGGTGAGATGGCAGTAATCCCTAATGGTGAGTGCTTTAGACCACTCAGCTGTTTGGGGCCCCAAATGAGAATGTTATATCCAAGAATGTAATAAACAATATTTACTGTGGAATGAAGAGAACAGACTTATCAGCTGGCATCATTATACAGCAGTATCTTAGGTCTACAGTGTTCACATGAAATCCAAGTAGAAAGAAAAGAAACAGACTATTTAATCAACAGCAAATTATTTAACAGCAGATCCAGGTCTACTATTCACCTGAAATCAAAGTAAAACTGATCAGCCAGCACATTAATGGTCCAGTTTGCAGATGGGTCTCCCATATATACAGGTAAAAACTTTAGACAGGTCAAGAACATATATTTTATTATTATTTGTTTTACATCAATTACAGTTTTTCCAAATTATGCAGACATGCTCTGGATGACTCAGATGTCAGAATAACATGGTCAGACAGAACCATGAGGAAACCATCAATCTTTGCTGGGTGACCACTTACCTCTGAACATGTCATATCCCAGGATTGAACCTGGGAGTGGTATCTCATCTTCTTAGCTATGGCATAATTAAAACTATGAAAAATCACAAAACAAAATAAGCAGGTGATAATGAGGAATATCCACCTCAAGTTTCAATACCATATGTAGAAAAATGTCAGATAAACTGAGATAACTGCAAATACTCAATGCTGCTAAGTTAACAACAATGACTCTATTAATGAAACTGACAACTATAATAATATCATCAGAAAAATGTGTGTATGAGTTTTAATGTAACTTCAACAATTTTTCAGTCATATATCACTACAATCTATGCAGTGTGAGAGTTTATAGTTATGTCTAGCACTGGGGCATCACGCTGCAAACATGTAGCATAATATCACACCCAGTCACATTATCCTGACACCAGGCCAACTAGTTCTAATACAAACCTCTTAATGCTGAGCATCAAGCAAGGCAGCTGTTAGTACCATTTTGTAAGTCTTTGGCATGACTTGGCCAGTGTTCGAACGCACAACCTCCTGCATCCAAGGCAGATGCTCTAACTGCTAGGCCACTGGAGCGTGATCATCTAAAAAATGATCCATACACAATGCCTTGGCATTTCATAGCCAGTTTTTAGCAAACTTCTAATCTGTTTATAGTATAATAAAGAACAGAAAATTACTTTCATGGTTTGGGCCACTAAAAGTTTCAAATATGCAAATACTTGTATAGGAAGATGTTATTTCCAACTTTAATTCAGAAGATCAAATAATATAAAATTAAGTTTTGGAAAACAAAGTTAAAGAGGATGGGAAAGTTCAGATCATAATTCCTGTTACACAAGGTGAACAAAACTCTGAAAACAAAACTCAACCAAGGCCTAATAAATTTAAAGCTGCATACCAAAATTTGATTGGAATATAATACCCAATGTAAAGCTCTCTTGCAATAACAAAATTATTAATTGGCAGGTGTATAGTAGGAATGAGGATCATACAGATGTGTTCAATATCAACCTCCACAGACTTCATCGTACAGGGTCCAAATAATTGCATCTAAATATAAAATGGCAAACACTTAACACTGATAAATTAGGAAGATAGTTAAAAAGATCACAATTCACAAGTCAGTGTACATGCAATCTTAAAAAAATGTAATTCCATGACTCTCCAAAATTTTTCTAAGACCTTTTTTAACAATTTCATTAGTACCTACTACATAAATTTATCACCACTAATACTTACTTAACACATAAACTTAACACAAAAAAAAATATTTCACAGCATGCTTTGGTCATCCTTCATTATTTGAGATAGGTCATTCTCTTTTGAGTGCCACTAGTACAATGAATTTGCATGGTTTTAAAATCCCAGGATGTAGTGTGACCTTTTCTAACATATCCATTATCAAAGTTCGATAAGTTGGTAGAACTTTTGCATTGGAAATGAAAATGCAACTGGATAATGTAAAATAACCGGATTCCAAGACTTTCCAAAACTTTGAATGACTTATGAAATTTTCAAAACTTTTCAATACCTAGAAATGCTTTTCTGTAATTTGCAAACTTTCCCTGGAATTCCATGTCTACAGGAATCCGGACATGTATACAATTCACATTTATACATAACAAATCACATTTATGCACATTAACAAATCATATACATACATATTACTAAATAACATATATATATATATACTAAAAAAAAAACAAATATACATATTAACAATTAACAAGAATACATTCAAACAATTCACAGATATGCATATTAACAATTCACAATTATACATATTAACAAATCACAATTATACATATTAACTATTCACAATTACACATCTTAACAATTCACAATTATACATATTAACAATTCACAATTATACATATTAACAATTCACAATTATACATATTAACAATTCACAATTACACATTAACAATTCACAATTATACATATTAACAATTCATTTATACATATTAGAAACACTTCTGAGGATCAAGCATATATTAGAGATTCAGCACCAAACAACAGTTACCACTTAGCATATCAAAACATTAGTTTAATATGGGTTTTTTTACCTTAGAGTCCTCCATATTCAGTCCTGAAATAAAGCTGTCCTTCCCAATATTAATGTTTCCCTTAAGATGACAGTGTGAGATGATAGATTTTGGTCCCACATTCACTTTGCCCTCTATGATAGAATTGATGAGGTATGAGCTTTCTTCTACACTGCAACCAGTCTGATGGAAAAAATGTTTTTATCAATTCATTAAAAGAAAAAAAAATTTAAAAAATGATAACACTGTGCTTAACTTAGTCCATAAATAACTTTGCTTTTGCCAGTCAATCAGATGAGATTTATTTTACAAAGAACCACAATATCATAATATGTTCCCAACATAAACATGACAATATCAAATGATCACATTGTGACTTCACCAAAGAATGAAAATTATCATGTATCAGAAATGGTCCCACTGTCTACAGTCTGCATGTCAGGGCCTTAAACAGATCACTTTGGCCAGAAGCCCCAAGGGAGTAAAACAAGGGCATTCTGCAGCCATAACTCTACCAAATGATGCCATGGAATGCAGAAAATGTGTGCATGTGATTTGGACTTTTTACATTGCTTTAACAATTTTTTAGTTGTTGTTGTTGTTATAGTGTTTAACGCCATTTTCAGCACAATATTGGCTATACATGTCGACCAATATTAATGGTGGAGGAAGAACCCTGGAAAACCCCGGGAAGAACCACCGACCACGATAAGCTAATTTTTTTAGTCATATTGCTATTATGTGTGCAGTGTGGCAGTAGCATCATGTCCCACTCAGTCCCATTATCCGGATGCCAGGCCAACCAGTCCTAACACTAACCCCTTAATGCTGAGAGCCTAGCAAGACAGCTGTTACTGCCATTTTTATAAGTCTTTGGTATGACTAGGCTTGGGTTCAAGCCTGTGACCTACCACACCCAAGGCAGACGTTCTAACCACTAGGCCACTGAGTGGTAACCATAACTTTTAGAAATGAAACCAAATTCATAAAAGGCAGGTTCATGAGGTATACCAGTTACTAGCAACACCCCAGGGGAAGGTCAATGAATTATGAAGGGACATAACTGATGAGACAAAACCCACAAATGGCACATGTTGTCTATGAGACAATGTACACACAAAATTGCATTAGAATATGCTGAATGGTTCCTGAGCTTTGTTGGTTATAAGGATATGTTCAAGTGGGATGCAGTATTAATAGGAAATGGGGCAATAACTCTATCAAAATTTGACTTGTGAAAAAAAGAAAACATTAAAAGCACATTTAATAGCAATTAACCTACCAAATGGTGGCATCCAATTATATGTATGGGTAGGACGGCTATGGTAGTTAGAAGAGAAAACAGATGGGCTAAAGGACAGAGACAGACGTATGGAAAAAGTACTTATGACTGGGTTCCCACATGTCAATGTGGGGTCCTAATTAAAATATTTCCAAGATAAAAATTACACAATTTGAAGCAAATAAAACAACCCAAACCTCACAATCAAAAACTGAATTATGTGTTCTCAACATCATTTAATAAATTTTAGCCCAACTGCTCTCGATCCATGGCATACAATCTGGGTAAAGAAAACCGAGAATGACAGCATAGCTGAATTGCCAAGCTTTGTCTATAATACTATTTATGATAAATCCGATGCATCATGAAACATAGTTACAGTGACCTGACAGCGGTAGCACTCTCATGAAATAAATACATGCAATAAATAGTATTCAAAAAAAGGCTTAATTGCAAAACACAACTTCATTGCTGATGCTTTAAAAATGGATGGACAGATAGATGGAAGGACAGATGACCTTACAAATTTCAATCCACAAATAAATAAGTGAGTTGTCAAAATCTCAGAAAAAGCATGTCTTGGTTGTTGTTGTTGTTGTGGGGCTTAATGTCATTTTTCAGCATAAGAAACTGGGTAATCCGCGGAAAGAACCACCTACCACGAGAAGCTACTGGCAAACTTTCTCACATATCCACATTTGCTGAATTTTAGACTCGAATCCACGCAGACAGAGATGAGATGGCAGTGATCCTTAATGGAGAGCGCTTTAGACTCTGGGCACCCTTGTCTCGATAAGCAGCATCTGAATTTTGTACATGTACAAATTCCCAAACTGCCTGAATATATTTTTAACAACTTTTAACGATTTCAAGAACAGAAATTTGTTAAGTGTTTGTATGCTTGTGATTAGAATAGAGCCAGTTAACATATTAAACTGGACAATAAATTCATGCCTGAAATATTCCTATCCAGTCCACTGTCATTTAATCTGCTTTATATAATTTTCTTTTGTAATTTAACTGGTTAAAAGAAATCTGAAGATGTATTCATGGAATTGAAATACCCCACTACAGCACCTGCAAACTCACAATGTAAAATCTTAACCAGATTGATTGATAAACAGACAAAAAGAAACATGCTTTGCCATACCCCATTCATATAGGGGGATAAAAAATCCAACAGCATAAAAAGGAAAGGATTAATACATAGCTAGCTAAGTTTAGCTTGATGATTACACAAACTGCCTACCGCTATGAAGGAATGTGTCTGCTTGCTCCACGTAAAGATTCCCTTGGGACAGTTTGGCCACAACATTTTTTGGAGAAAATTGTTCCTGTGCTCCGTAATAGTGTAGGGGTAAAAGAAGCTGCCATTTTCAATCATACCTGTTAAAAGAAAATCATGATTTTTCAAAAACACCATTTTTCATGACTTTCATTTATTCATATAGTAGTAGTAATCTTAGTAGTACTAGTACTAGTACTATACCAGTAAATAGTTGTTGAAAAGTTGAAATAAGCAAATGTTAGTTAATAATGCTCAAAATCAAAAGAATAATGCATGATGAAATGACATTTGCCAAATACTTGGTCATACCATAAGCTTCTTCGTTCTGTATACTGCCTATCAAAACCATGGAAGAATTATAATGGAAACAAGACATACTGTCAGTCTGTATGGTTTATTACATGTATAAATTGTTTAAGAAGAGAGTCTAAAAATAAGATATTTTTAAACATCTTGCAAGATGCAGCTGGGTCATTTGGTAAGCGCTCAGAACACCTGTTAGCAACGAAAAGGCCTGCAAAGATTTACATCAATTGTGCAAAATATATTTTTTCAAACATATATACTCGCTTATAAGTTGATCTGACTATAAGTCAACCAACCCAACCCCCTTTTTAAGGCTGCATAAAGGAAATTTCTTTATGACCCTTCCATAAGTTGAGGTGCCTTTTACAAGTCAAATCCATCTTCAAGGGGTGACATGTAGTCTGCGAGTTGAAGTTGTGCATGGGGAAAAAAATAAGTCAAACTGGATAGATGGATATGCACAGAGATAGGCCAAATAAAGATAAAATCAATGTAGTATAAATACATCTGTATTATTGTGTTGAATATGTACAAATAATCTGACAATTTACGATTTGTCAATCTTCATGAAATGAAATCTCTCATGCTTAACATTTTATTCCATTTATATAATAAATCCACACACATAATTATATGTAATATACGGTATAAAAATCCAGAATGATGTTATTGATAGTATCTTATAAAATATCAATTCCAACAGTATCATAAAAACAAGTCCACATTTTTGTGATTCAGAATATCCTGTAAATGTCACTGATTATATCTGGTTCAAAACAAGAATTCTTCATCACCAGAGTTGCCAAATAAAGTTCTGAATTCATCCACTGTCATTTGATAGTCAAAAACATCATCTAACTCAGAATCCTCATCTGATTCTTTGTCTTTACTGTCATCTGTTGGTACTTAAGTGTTGATCTTGTCTCAAACGAAATTACTGAAGAGTCTGTCATCCTATGTCCTATCTCCTGTGCTGGAAATACATTTCTAAAATGATTTGACAACCATCTCATCTGAAAATGTTTCTCCCATGCATTACACACGCATTGTGATACTAACTCAATCCCTAGATGCTTCATATTTCTTCCAGTTGTGAATTTTTAGAGCCTATCTACAATCTGCTTGTGCCTTTTAATGCATATTTGCTTTGAACAGCTTTTTTATTCAAACATCCGATGGTTGTTCCACCGACTGCATCAAATGCAACACACCACTCAAGACCCCACTCATTCAAACCAAACTCCCAATCTGTATAAGGACTCTCCATTATCTGAATGTTTTAAAGATGTCCAACACAATGAACTAGAACTGACTTTGTCTTGTGCCATTCATACATCTGTTTCTCCATAATACCGAATTCATGTTCTGCAGTGCTAGTTTTGTTTTTCTCTGCAAAGTACTTAACATAACCTATAACTTATCCATTGTATGCATAACCTTTTCTTTTCCCCACATTCCTGAAAGTACTTAAGTTTAGCATTTTTGAATCTATGATATCTAACTGACAAAGTACACTTTAATTGACAGAACACTATTTAAAAACTCTGACCAATATGTATGAACAGGTTAAGCTTGGGGTCTGTAATAGACATTCTGATCATACAGTCCTTGAATAGATGTCAGTTGCAAGGTATAATCATATGAATTCAACATGGTACTGAACAAGTATCAAATTCATGGCCACTAGTTACTTACTTTACAAAGAAAATGAACAATAGTGCTGCTGATTGTCCAGGTTAAACAAAGCAATCAAGCCAGTTACCATATGTGTTTAAACCCTGAATCTGGCTTATGTAAGAGGAAAGTATGTCTTGTGACTAAGTAATTTATGTTTAATTCCCTTGAACTCCATAATATTAGCATGATTACCATTCCTGTGTAAATGGTCACTAACATCAAAGCAAACTAGAACTGAGTTTTGACAGTATTACATTTATTTTCAAAGCATTATTTCTGAAACATCTTTTTTATATTTTTATTACACAGATCAATTAATAGAAAAAAATGTGGGTGTCCCAAGATTAGTAATACATGAAATATTATGTTACAAAATTTATAGGTCATAAAATAATTAACCAAAACTTTTGAAAATAATTAAAGGTATCCCAAAATTTACAGTGTCCGAAGACATACTTTTTATGGTAAGGTTTGAATTTAAATATTTGTATCTCACTTAAAAGATGATCGCTACTCTGCAATAGAGTCCTTTAGTAAAAACAAGTAGACTTATAAGCAAGCATGTATATACAGTTATGGAGCCTTCCATATACAGAATATTTTTCTACCCCTTTTACCATCATGTAATATATTTCATACACACTTTACTATAAAGCAGTCAAGGCTGCCTATGAGAACTAATTATTAGCTATTAAAACTTTATTGCACTAAATTAGTTCATACAGGCTTTGATCTTGAATCCATTTAAATCTTTCCACAAAATGGCCCTAGCAGCCTGCATGGTCTTTCGGGAGACTGGGTCAACATTCTCCTTTCCATAGGATCCACTCCTCTTTCCAGATACAAAGTCCTCCTCAATGACCTTGGTTGTCATTGACAACATAACATCAAAAAACAGGGAAAGCTACAATCATAAAAACAGATTTCATGCAAATTTATCTTTAATTCTGCAGCTATATCTGAAATATAATTAATTTTCTTCTCTATATATTAAGGGAAGCAACTCTTACAGGATAAATTCCTTCTTTACCCACTACCTGACCACCATTATACCTCAGTGATTAAGCTTCAGTGAAACCTTAAAGGATGCTGCCACTGAGGAGACAGGTGGGAGGGAATATTTCTAATGTGATCAGGTAATTATTATTAGAGAAACAAGATTAACTAATAAATTTGCTTTCTCCTACATATACATTACCTGATCACATTACATTAGGAGAATAAGTTAAAGGAGGAGGAAAAACTGAACGTCCTACTTCTACGTGTATCACCCTGGAGAAACAGGATTGTTTAACTAAAAGGATTAAGTTTTTCTAGAGTCAGTTTACAAAATGAGTGACAATCTGTTTATACATGTGCAAAGGAGTTCACTGTGGGATTCCACACTGGATTATTGTCTCACCATCTAAAGTTTCCTAACTGAATCCAGAGAAAGTGTTAAATCCATGTCTAGGTCTAAACTTGTCTTTCATGAATGGGGAGTGGTGTCTAATCTGTGAAGCTACCACTAACCCAACATGAATCAGTTCTCTCGTTAGCATGGCCATGTCATGTAAATGGAAGCTATAGAAGGCAGACTGGGCATGACAGCCAGATAACTCTGCTGCTATGTCCAAAAGTGAAACATTACAGTCAATGCCAGGCTCATGTAAGTCACTCATACCTAAAATCATTAGTGAAACTGATCCTGTTAGAGTTCAGTGTATATTGGTTTTAGCCAAATTGCCTGTGCTAGTGGTGTTATGTCTTGCATTCCTGCCTTCAGCAGTAGGCATAGTCGATGCAAAACTGATAAGTTAAAAGAGTTCCTTATTTAGATGGATAAAATGTCCAAAAGCAATAAGGTCCAACTTCTCTGCATTGATTATCCACAATGAACTGTAGAGGGCAGTAAGGTTACTGATGTCATGAAACAAAAGCTATACTTACTGAATCGTTTTGCATGATGTCATCCAGGAAAACTGCATTTTCCATTGGTATAAGAAAGAATGAATCTGATCTGTTAAGACTGATTGTGTACTCATCATGTTTATATTGTGGGTCTCAATTGCCACAAAAATGTTCTGGTGTATACGCCCTGTGTGTGTGATTTTGTATTATGTGTACTGCCCTTTACAAGCAGAAAATCTAGATTTTCTTATGTAAAAACGTCATACTCCATTAGAATGCTTGTGAGTTTCTTCATGAAGCCTGGACAATGATCATGGAGTAAACATATCTGGGGACTCTCTGACACTGTTTTGATCACAATTTTCTGATATAGGTGGGACAAATGTAATGAAAAGGGATGTAGCATAGTCTGGTACCTCAGGTGGTATCCATAGAGTATTGGTGACAGTGTATCCCTGACAATTTTTTTAAGACCTAGGTAGAAAGAAAATGTATTTCTCTTTCCTCCGCCTGGAAGAAAACTGAGGACAAAGAAAAATCTGTATTTGTTTAGAACTGTAACTGTCAATTCTCTGATGAAAATTGTCTTTTTTCATGCATGCTCCCAAACAGGGCCATGCCGAAATATAAGATGGTGCTGAAATTAAAGGAAAACTCTTGATATTCTTGCTCTCTCTTCACCTCAATTCAACACTACAATGAGGGAGTGATGGTCATTAGTGGCCTTTTTGGCCAGACAAAACAAAAGTCCCTCTAAGGGACTTGTACTCTACTGGGTGAAAAGAATTTCCAGGAATTCAAGATAAGACCATTTCTTTCATTTAACTAAAAAGTGTTAAAACCATCTGATATTCTACAGCAATAAAAAGATTTTCAAATTACTTGGTGTGGTACACATACTGGATGTAGCTTCACACTATTTTAGTTTAAGACAAAGTGGACATCATCAGAAGTCTGTTGATGAAAACCTCATTTCATAATGATCATATATTGGAGAGGGAAGACATTTACTACAAGATTTATAAGACAGTCTTCAGAAGAAAAAAAGTGGCAGTCGTACTGGATGTATCACTGGCACATCTACATTAAGAATAAACTAGGTATCATAAGAATTCTCATGCTGATATTGACATTCAATCTGCGATGAGTAGAGATAACAATATCTTCAAGACATGACTTTCCATTCAGAAATAACAATAACAAGATTTTTAAGATGGCTGCCATGGCAGCAATGCTGCATGTCAGACTGGCACCATTTTGATTTAAGACCAACTTGACATAATAAGAAGTCTTCTGGTAAGAACTCTGCACCAATACAGCATTCTGTCCAAGACAAGTTGTGATGACAAGATTTAAAGATGGCTTCCATGGTGGCCATATTGAATGTCAAATTTTCATTAGAACCAGCTAGAAATCTTAATTAGATCTTTTGGTTAAAACCTTATGCTGATCTGACCATCCATTCAGGAGAAGTAGTGATAGCAAAAAATCAAGATGGCTGTTATGGCAGCCATATTGGACATCAAATAGACACCATTTTTATTTAGGACCAACTGGACATTACAGTAAGTCTTTAAGTGAAAACCCCATGTTTATATAGCGATCCATTTGGAAGAATAGCAATAACAAAATTTTAAAGATGACAGCCATGGTGGCCATACTGAATGTTAGATTGGCACCATTTTCATTGAGAACAAACTATACACCATAGGAAATTATTCAGTGAAAACCACTTCTAGATACAACCATAAAATCCAGAAGTAACAATAACCAGATTTTCAAGATGGCTGCCCTGGTGGCCATATTTAACATCTGATTTGCACTATTTTTACTTAGAACTAATTAGACATCAAAAATATCTTTTGGTGTAAACCCCATGTTGCTATGACCATCTAATCAGAAGGAACAACAACAGAATTTTCAGAATGGCTGCCCTGGTGGCCATACTGGATGTCAGACTGCCACTATTTTCACTTAGGACCAACTAGACATCATAAAAAGTCTTTTAGTGAAATTCTTATTTGATATGACACATTCAGGAGTATGTGACTTTTTACCAGTGGGGTGAAAAAGCTGCATGCAACAGACTCACCATAAAGAAGGTCACGTTACTTGATCACAAATGCTCCAAGAGATGACCATTAATTTCCTTAAAACCTGTAACAATTGTGGCAAGATTCTGAATGTCAAACTGTCATCATTATAATACATATCCATATCAACTGTACAACTGACTGAAGGTGGAGAAGGACATTCCCAAAAAAGAAAATATTGTAGATTTCCTTTACTGCTGCTGTGAAGTAAATTCTGCAAAAACCCTTGTTGGATTGGCATGTTCAGACTTTCCATTTCATCACCTTCATCAACGAGAATTAATGATAAAGTGTCATCAGCATGCATCATTATTCTGCCAGTGATTAGTGGTGACATTATGGAAAGTCGGTCTAGCATGGTCATTTTGACTTGATCAAACAGCTTCACAAGTAATGGCAGTTTACTATGAATTTCAAAGGAATTGTCAGTCAGGTTGATTTGTCAGCTGTTTCACCAAAAGAAGATAACAGACTCCTGACCTCTGTAAACATAGCTCATTCGTATGGCTGACCTTCATGGTCAGCAGTCAGTACAAGTACAGCATAAAATTTCTCCTGTGAAATTGAATGTTACTGACTGAAATCAATTGTATCAATAATGAACAGTATGATAACTGAAAAACTACGAATAAATTAATCAGAATTTACACAAATGTTTGCACCATATAAAACAACAGTTTAATACACTATACCACTGAAAATAAGATATAGATAATTCAAAAATTTAAGTACAAGATTAAATGGATTCTATGGTTGACATCTTTATACATGAGAGTAAATGTAAAAACTGGTACACCTGGGTACAATGTTTGCCACCTAGCCTGTAGATGGGGTGGGTATAACCTGTGTTGTTTCCCTTTATATATATATATATATATATATATATATATATATATATATATATATATATATATATGTATGGATGTATGGATGTATGGATGTATGTATATATGTGTGTATATATATATATATATATATATATATATATATATATATATATATATATATATATATATATATATATATATATATATATATATATATATATATTGGTCTTTCCTGAAAGGTTGCATTTGGAAGTAGCAGAGAAAATTATCCTGAAGTAATGTGATCAGGTAATGCAACTGAAGGAGAAATGGAGAATAAATACAAAGTGAATATCAAACTCCCCTAAATAAATTCTGTGACACTGATACTGACTCATAATCTACTAGAAACAAACAGGACTAATATGCAATATTAAACAAGTAATTTATGACATCATTTATCCTCTTATATTATGACACATTCAACATTTGTACTAAAAATATTGGTCTCATTTTAAATGTTCAAATTTCTGCTTAAAAAAATCTTGAAGCTCGATTAGATCCTTCTTCCTTTGATGTATTGCCCAAAATAATAACTATAAATACTAGTTTTCACCACAATTTATCTACATCTTTCTTTTCTCATCATCTCTTTCACCATTTTAATCTATTTAGACCAATCAGTCAATTAGTTTCTTGGTATCTATGTTATACATGTTTAACTTTCTACAATCACTTCTGATTTTATTGACTTTGCATGGACCCTGTATGCTTTAATTCAACTGTGACTTAATTGTCATTATAATCATTCTGTGAAACGCTGCGTCTCACATGCTGACTATAGTGCGATGTACCCCAATGTTTATGACTTACAAACCTGAACTTAACATTACCACTGCTAAAATGATTGGAAAAGTAATAAGTACATCTCCAAATCTGCTAAAATAGCAGACGATGAACAATGTCATCCAATGGAATTGCAGAACAGAATTCAAAGCTATAAATACCCCACATATGTATGGCAACTTAATCATATTTTACCTGGATGGGTGGTTCTCCACTATCCACTCCAAAGTATGTACAAGCATCCAAAGGCGGCTTCATGTAAAAAGACATCATCTTCTCTACCACTGCATCAGACAGGTACACCAGACCTGTGACCTGTGTGTAATCAAACAAAAATCTCCATCCAAGTTTGCATTTGAACACATCTGCAAATAACTCACAAAAATTATCTGATTATCTTCAAGTTCAATTTTGGGAACTATTGCCCTATAGTGTTTCCTGCCCTACAGTGCCCATGACAAGCCAGAAACATGGCACACAGTTCTCATTGGGAAGGTAACATGTTTGTCTTTTCACTTGGCTGCTCTTCAGAATAATTTCCAGAATCTACCTTTTCAAACTGCTACACTGACTACAAAACAACTGTACCATCTTCACTAGCCAAGGTGCCAATATGATAACCCTATCTACACCTTGGTGGATTGAAAATATATTTTATTGATTTGTCCAAGCGACATCTATTGGATTTCCATGAGTTGCCTCCCTTAGAATGTGATTCCAACTAACCAATTGCATGTAACAGCAGTGCATTGTACATCAGCTGAAAATGGCAGAGGCAATTTACTTAAAAAGGATACTTTGCAAGTTTAACATCGAACATATGATTGTGTACCAGAAGGAAGCCATTATACATGTATTTGAGTGAAAAGTATTTGTCCAAACACAGACTGGCAGTATTAAATTGCTTATTTATCAGTCCATTCAACTTGTATACTCCTATTGTCTCAATCATGGAGAAACAGTGTTCAAATTTGAACAATTAAATTTTGATGAAATTTAGTGGATTACTGCTTCTTCATCCAATGAAATTCACAAATCCAAAGCACATAAATATCTGCTCTGTAAGCCAAGGTGTAGATATATATATATATATATATATATATATATATATATATATATATATATATATATATATATATATAAAGAATACAAATCATATGGCGAATAACAACCCTCTCAAGCGTACTGGATCCACCAAGGGATCACGTGTGTCAGGGATTAATTAAAATATATGCAATAAACTGACGACGAACAGTACGAAACTAGTAACTAACTAGCCTAAGCGCTTTCGACTCTTAATGAGTCTTTTTCAAAGGCAAATACAACACATAGTTATGACAAACAAATAAACACAAAAACGTTGTGTTTGTAAACCTCTACATTTCTGTCTTCACATGTGCTAAAACTATAAATACAACCAGCTTGTATAGACTAGTTGCGGAAACTGAAAACGTTGTATAATTCCCTAAAAGTCTACAAGCCAAAGCGACATCTATTTTTACTTTGTGTACATATGTAACGCAGATTATATCCCAGATATTTGATTCTATACCGGTTATTCTTATAGTAAAAATTGAAGGATAATAAGAAGATTTAGAAAATGTTAAATTCTACTAGTGCATAGTTTTCATTTTATAGTCTTCTTGGTTTAGACCGCTTGGTTTCAATGTTCTAAGGCGGCGTATCCAGTATGATTCCTTTTCCTTCCTGTCCATACTGTCCAGACCCATATCTCCTGTCACATAATGTACTGCCATGTCTGAATATGTGCAGTCTGTTGAGAGTAATCGGTAGAACAAACAACAGACCCTGATCTACAGCAGATCAATATGTTTGTTGTTTGCAGACTGACTCAACATAAGTCAGTACATATGGTATCAGATTTATCAAATATACAAATCTATCAGTCATAAAAAATACATTATGCTGACATCTCCATTTATATTAAACACATGCAAATCAATAAAAAAAAATATATTCTAAATCTGAAATTTACATCTCTCATACTGTCATGTTCATATGTCCTTAATCACAGGAACAAGATACAATTCATAAATGCTACACAATTAATATCTGGTTTGATATTCTGTTAAAAATTAAAAATGATATTCCCAAAAATTTTAATACTGCTAAATTCAATGTTTTTTTTTTAAAAAAATTAAAAGCCAATAATTTTTTTAGTTAGAAATGTACTTTATTTTAATTTACATTTTTATATCATTCTTAGCATAAAAATGACTAAAATTTCATTAAATGTAATTTAATTTCTGACAAAAAAATTAAAAGAATCCCTGACAACCTCAATTTCAAGAGATCTTGGTATTAAATTAGTTTTTGTTTTCTTGTCCCACGAGAGAGAGAGAGAGAGAGAGAGAGAGAGAGAGAGAGAGAGAGAGAGAGAGAGAGAGAGAGAGAGAGAGAGAGAGAGAGAGAGAGAGATTTAGAGTTTAATGTAGCTTAAATAATTTTTCAGTCATATCACTGTGATGTCTGCAGTGTGGCAGTTTATAGTGATGTTAAGCACTGGGATATCATGCCAGAAACATGTAGCATCATGTCCCACCCAGTCACATTATCCTGACACCAGGCTGACTAGTCCTAACACTAACCTCTTAATGCTGAATGCCAAGTATGGCAGCTGTTGTTATCATTTTTTAAGTCTTTGGTATGAATCAGCCAGGGTTCGAACCCATGACCTCCTGCATCTGAGGTAGACACTTTAACCCCTTAGGCCACCACAGTGGTCCCCCATGTAGCACCAAATATGGAAAATAATGACACATCTTTGGATATAATGTCATAAATAACATTCTTCTTTTTTTTAAGCTTTTTCTTCTCTTTGAATATGCAAATATGAACAGAAAATGTGGGTATTAGTCTAAACTCTACAGACATTACATTACTTGAAAATGGTGACTTATAAGTTTTCAAATCAGAAGAAAAACATTTGTGAAAGAAATGTTGCTTAACGCTTGATTTTCATCTTTATGATAGTAAATATCTGCTTGTTGTACCAGTCCATGCTATATAAACATTGAATTACCCAATTTTAGTTATGTAAATGGTCTTGCTTTAATGTAGTGCTCAGCAAAGCAAGAACAATTTTCTTCATTTCATTTCTCTCTCAAAACATGGGGAAGAACCACAGTGGCTATGTGGTTAGTATGCCACACAACTACCACTTATACCAAGGGTGTGTCATTTGGCAAGGCACTTTATTCCAATATGCCATAAAACACCAAACCAAACCAAACCAAACCAAAAAACAAAATAATGAAATAAAATCACATGTAGACAAACAATTGGAAAATTGGGGGACAAAGAATTTGTAATTTGATTTATTTATATAACATAAAGACAATGCAAATACAATTAACTGCTCTATTAATTACTCTAAAATCTAAGCTTAATGTATGAAAGTTAGGGGAAAAACATAATGTGCATTCCCACTGTGTGAATATAAACAATACCAAAATAAACATGCATATGTATGCCTCTGTACAATAAACATCGGATCTGGAATGATTTTACACTTTTTGTTCCATATTTTACACATCATTGCATTGAATATGTCCGTAATTCAAAATGTTTCAGACTTGTATGGTAAACCATAACATTTTAAATGAATGGCATCTGACACATTTAAAGATTACTATCTATCTCATCTTATTTGGATGGGAAAATGGCACAAGGATTTAAAAAATGTTTTTGTTAAAATATCAAACAAGAGGTTAGAAGTAATCAACAAACCAAATGGGAGCCAAATATGTCCGTTAAGTTGTATACCTGCCAGTACTATACAAGGGTACACATAATTTATCAAACTTTTCTTTAACCACTCTACTTCTGATGCTGCTTGTACAGTCGAATTTGTATCTAAAACCTCTCCAGGAATCATCCAATATTGGTTTCCAGGCAGGTGGTCTTTATATACAGATAGAAATTAAATGTATTTCTAACTAGGACATATGAAACAAAGTCTTACACAGTTTTGGTCCTTCCATGCAAATGGTCACAAATATATTAGAATAAATATTTAAAAACATGACAGATATTTCATTTACTTATATTCATGAGATTTTGTTATTTTTACAGCCTTAACTATCAATTATTATTAACCTTGCAGAATTTTAGGCAGTGGGAATTACCTATTGGTGAAATGCTCTGTATCTAATGTTTTAATATTTGAATAACTAGAATGGAATGATAATTATTGAGATAAAATGTACATGGAATATAACACAATGTAAATATAAATCACCCTGATTTTCCTAATTTATGGAATAAATTTGCTATGAATACTTACAACAGGAACTTTTCCATCTGGTCTTTCACACTTTTCCAACATGGGTAGGTTCTCCCTAAAGAAAATATCTTCAACAAAACCCTGAAAATAGAAAAAAAAAGACATTTGGAATTGTTTAGAATCAAAATTGGCAGATTAAGTAACCAACATTTCTAACATAACTTTGTTGCAAACACTGAACTAAACTGGCATTTTAGTGTCTTCAAATGCATTTATCTTACATACATTTTAAAACTTACATCCAGCACCATGGAGAATTTAGACAGTATGATGAGGTATTCTTGTAAGGTAGGAATAACAAAATCTGAAGTCAAAAAAATTTCAACAAAATTCTTGAATTCAAACTCACTAAGACTTTGGATGTCTAATTTGCTAATAACAAATCCAATAAGATGTCAAAATTTTAGACATCATAAAAAAACCATATAAAATCTCTGGTAAACATAATGCAAAACAGGAAAAAGGTACATATGATATGCTAACATCAAATCACTGGTGAATGAAATGAAATTCTGGATATCTGTTGATTAAAATAAATCTTTGTTAGAATTGTGGACATTTGATTGGCTAACATCAAATCCTTGACCAATAAGATGTCAACATTTGGGACATCTGATGAATGAAAATCAAATCACTGGTCAATAAGATGTCAAAATTTTGGACAACTGATTGACTAACATCAAATCCTTGACCAATAAGATGTCAACATTTGGGACATCTAGTGGACTAACATAAATTCACTAACCAATAAGATATAAGAATTTTGGACATTTGATTTGCTAACATCAAATCCTTGGTCAATAAAATGTCAACATTTTGGACATCTGATGGAAATCACAGGTCAGTTGGCTAATATTGGCTAACATCAAATCCTTGGGCTATTAAAAAGATGTCAACATTTGGGACATCTAGTGGACTAACAAAATCGCTGACCAATAATCTGTCAGAATTTTGGACATTTGATTGGCTTGCATCAAATCCTTGGCCAAAAAAGATCGAAGAGATTTGAGTGAAATAGAAGACAGAGCATGAGAATTAATCTTCAGGCCTGTTATTATAAACATTTATTGTTGTTATACATATAAGCTATCAGATATCCAACCCAGACCCAGTAGTCATAAAACAAACTTTAGCCTATGTTCAAATTAAAACAGAAAACTTCAAAATATATATATGCCAATTTGAATATTACTAAGAAGTAAAGTATGACTTTACATTTGTAAATTTGTAAATTTTGTGCTTAATTTCATCACTTAGGTACCAGGGCATGCAAAATATGTACTGCAATTAGAAACCACATTTAATGTTACAGCAAAACTATCTTGATCAAATTTTAAAATTCTTGTGATTCTCCTTTTCTTTCAAGAAGTAACTGTCATTCAAAATATATTTACAAATCTAAATTTTTAGTCCAATTAAAAAATTATGTTCTCAAGGTGTTTCATGACTGATGTCATGCGTCATGTTTCTTCAATAAATTTAAGTCTCAAAATCTTTTGTGCAAGACTCGAGTCCCAAAATTCTGACAGTCGTCAACCTTTAATTAGAATGACATCAGAATCATAGAAAGTTAAAAATTTTATTATTATGTTTCCCTTATCATGATAAGATATATAGCCAGTATAATATCTATTTTGGGGATTTTCCGACTAAGTTTGGGTTTTTTTTGCTCAAAGAACTTTGAGAATAAAGGGCCAGAACTTCCAGCTAAAGTTCTACTGAGATCTGAAGATGTGACTTATTATTAGTAATTGTTAATTCACATTGGAACATGGTCAATTTTTACTTAGACTTAAGATTTGCTGCTTTTATCTTTCATAAATAGAAAATAAAATGTATATAGCAAATGAAACTTAAAGACACCAATTTCCCCAGTAACCTAAAAAAAAACCACACACAGATGTAATGGACATTTTCAGGAATTATCACAAATTGCCAGTGATTACACCACTCATGGGTACAGCTCATCAGTAATTTTTAAGGATATTGTAAGAAAAAGAACATATATGCAGTAGTAGTAATGCTGCCAATTTGTGTGATGCAATAATTATCTTTTTATGAATGCTTCTTGAACAATATTAACTGCAATTAAAGACAATGGCATTATGCATCATATTTACGTTGTTGACCTGCATTTAACAACATGGCAAGTTGAAAACATTTGTAACTTTCCAGCAAGAAATCAAAATTAATGAAAGGGAGACAATTTGTGATGGTTTGCTTGATTGACATATCTTATTTAGAGAGTGTTATTAGATCTGCAACATTTCACTAACCAAATGATGAAAGTATTTTTTTGCATGGTGTTAGACATGGGATATTTCATAATGTTTGAGAATGCATGTCTGATATCTTCATGCAGCCTTTGTTGTAAAACAAATATATGATTAGAATACAAGCAATTTCCCTAATCTAAAATTAATTAACTGAATTTGAAACACCACAAACTGAAGCCAATCAATTCATTCAAAGTGATTTTTCTTTATTAACTGCCATTAATAAAATTTTTATGACATGCATTCATACAGAGTTAACTACTTGTGAAGTTTCTGGAAGAAACAATCAGCATTTGTATACTACTCATATTTATGGCAACTTTATGAAATTTGCATAAGTGAATCATGATATTTCTATATATATATTTTTAAAAAATACTACATGATCTCCTTTAACAGAATATCTGAACAGTTTTAATCTTATGGTAGGTACAAGTAAGTCTGTGTGTGTGTGTGTGTGTGTGTGTGTGTGTGTACGCACAAGATTTGGATTTTGAATGTAGCTTTAAAAATTTCAGTCATATCGCTATGGTGTCTGCAGTATGGCAGTTTATAGTGGTGTCTAGCAATTGAGCATAATGCCACAAACATGTAGCATTATATCCAACCCAGTCACATTAACTTGACACCAGGCCCACCAGTCATTACACAAACCTCCTAATGCTAAGTGCCTAGCAAGGCAGCTGTTAGTACCATTTTTGTAAGTCTTTGGTATCACTCAGACAGGATTCAAACCCATGACCTCCCACATCTGAGGTGGATGCTCTAACCACTAAGCCACTGGAGTGGTCATAGGTACAAGTAAGATGCAAATATTGAATGAATATGGACAACATGCTTCCTACATAGAAAGACAACATGCCCATGAATAACAATCTTCTACTCTTTTCTTATCCTTTACACAGAAATTTCACTCCACTTACATCAGGATCCAGTTTATACACACCATGGGCTCGACAGTATTGTGGGGTTGAAGGAACTGTTATAGCTGCAGCATCACAAGGTTCCCAAGGAATTTCTGCCAAAAAGTAATTTAAAAAAGAAAAGAATTTAAAAACAGGATCGAATATGTATAAAGCACAATGCACCAAAGACAAAATGTTATTACTAAAAGGATGGGACACTGACATCAGATTAACCAAACTGTATGTTTTTTTTTCTACACCATACTTTTGTAAAATGACTCTTTCAAGGAAACAATTTATCCATTAGCATATTTAAAGAAAACACTCATTTTGTTTGTTAGAGATCCAGAGCAATAAAAACCGACTGTGAATGTCGTTCATGATCTGATAGCAAGAACCCTGACTGGTAAAAACTGTAAATAGATCTAGATATGTGAAACACTGACATTGATCTGTTTCTAACAGCACTTGCATTGCTGTATATGGCTGTCTCATACTGGTGAAACAAGAGTTAAGAACCCATCACAACCAAACCAGAATGATACATGGATTATGAGTAGATAATGCTTTAAGAAGAGACATGTATCAAATGCTCAGATCCATTAATTCATAAGTTCCAAGGTTAAATGGCACTATAAGTACAAGTAAACATCACATGATCTGAACAGGACATGAATTCTAGTAAAAGGCCAAGCTAATCTAGTTATATAATGGTGAGTGTTATAACATTTGATCTGTTAACTAAAAGAGTGATTTGGAAATAGTGACTCACTAAAAGCCTCATAGTGCATTCTCGCTATTATGTTAGCATCTTATATAAGATAATTAATACTCAGATTTAGGATTCTTATTTGTATAACAAGTCTTAGAAGTTATACTGAGGAATTCATTTATTTAATATAATCATTCATTGGAATTAAAGTGCTCAAAATTCTTCAGACTAACTGAAATAATAACTGCACAGAATTACTATAAAACATTCACAGACATTTGGATTAATAACTGTATCAGAATTACTGTGAATTCATTTAAAGACAATTTGAATAATATCACAGTTATAGTTATTTTTTCTGTACTGTTGACACCTGAGTACATTACAATCATTCAGAATACCTTTGGAACTCATTTGGATCACTCGAAACTATTGGAATTGATAGAATTATTAGGATTTTAGGGTTTCATTCACCATACTGTAAGTTATTTTTAATTCTTTCACTTTGTATTTTAGAGAAAGAAATTAGCATTTTCAATTATACAAAAACTTGTTGGTTTTTCTTTTTCATTTCACTTATTTAAAGATCATATAATCGTAACAATTGTAATGGATAAGCAAAGACAAAACACTGGGCATCAACCACCATATCAAACAGTCATAACTGAATAAACCACAAATAAAAAAATTGGCATAACATGTTATTGTCAAGCACAGACACAGTTTGCACCTATCAGGCTTGTCAGTAAGTGGCTCCATTTTGACAGTATATCAAATAATTTGTTCTCAAAGTAATGACCACTTACCTGCATTTTCTGGAACGGTGAGAAGAACATCTGTACTGCAAACCCAAACACCTGGCCCTGCTTTCACTGCAATCTGTTAACATATTAAATGTTTTATCAAATTGTGTTCACCAGTATTTGCATCATCATGAGTCAAGAATATTATATATCACACATTACTTTTTTAGCACCATGAAGAGACGTTGAAAATAAATAAATGTCAAACTGTAAAATAACAACAAGCCAGTATCACATAGCAATGTTATAAAGTATAATATCATATATAATAATATTGAAAGTAATGCAAAGTCCTGATGCAACACCAAGTCATATCACACAGTAATGTTGTAAAGTAATGCAAAGTCCTGATGCAACACCAAGTCATATCACACAGTAATGTTGTAAAGTAATGCAAAGTCCTGATGCAACACCAAGTCATATCACACAGTATTGCTGTAAAGTAATGCAAAGTCCTGATGCAACACCAAGTCATATCACACAGTAATGTTGTAAAGTAATGCAAAGTCCTGATGCAACACCAAGTCATATCACACAGTAATGTTGTAAAGTAATGCAAAGTCCTGATGCAACACCAAGTCATATCACACAGTAATGTTGTAAAGTAATGCAAAGTCCTGATGCAACACCAAGTCATATCACACAGTAATGTTGTAAAGTAATGCAAAGTCCTGATATTACACTAAGCCATATTGCCAAGTATTATAAAGAAATCCAAGGTCCTTACATAATACAGAGCCAAATTACATAGGAAAGATATAAGGAGTCTTTTAAGTGAGATAGTAAACACAATCCAAAATTCAAGTTCAGGCTTGTTGATGTATAGTAGACTCAGTGCACTCTTCTGCATTTTATAAGAGGGTACTATTGGAGGCAGGAACCATGGTGTCTCATTGGTAAACATGTTTGACAGGGAACCAAAAAGGTGCAGGTCTGGGTTTTACCAATATATAAGCCTGGATTGATTACCACATCCTTTATCAAGGTCCTTTTTTCCAATGCCATGGTATCATATGTCCAACTTGTGTTGCTGTGCTGTAAAATCCCAAACAATCACCTATGCAAGCTTGACAACAATCATGACAACTACAACAATAACAACAATGCCAGTGACAAGACTTACCTATTTCTTGCTTTGGTTTCAATGGCATGACAAAATACTGAAACAATTTTATATATTTTTATTATCTTCAATACATAACTCTATATGCATACCTTGTCTGTCACTAATTTTAAGTAGATGTCAAGGACTGTAAGTAAACCATCACAATGTGGTGCCTTGTATTTTATTGGCAATGTCACAAAAGGTCGTCCACAGGGATCATACAGGTATGTTCTTCCCTGATAAGACAGAAAATAGTAACATAGTACACATTTCATATGAAAAGTTAGTGGTATTAAATGGTACCATAAAACAATACCATATGTACTTATAACACAAGTCCAACTCCAAACTGCACAGACTCAGATTGGCTGTTACATAATGTGCAGGCAGATCTGGCTCTGTACAGTTTGTTAGGAGTAATCAGTAAAACAAACATATACCCTGATCTGCAGATGTATTATGTTACAGCAGATAAGGATCTTTGCTGTTTGCAGTTTGGCTGAACTTAAAAGTACACACAGTACATACATTCCTACTTGATCCTACTCAGATAAACCAGATGATTACTTGCCTTTACTTATTTTAAACTTGGTCCAGAAATCCAGAAAATGTCATTTTGACAAATGATTTGCTACCACCACATAAAATATCTCAAACAGAAGGAAGGAGGCCAGCTGAAAAAGTTTTGTTCTTGTCCCCATTACATCATCCATGTCATTTTCATCTCTATGAAATTTACAAATTAAGCAGTGCAAGAGGCAATTACAAATCAAAGTACCTAGAATACTGATTATTTAAAGGGCTGACAAAACAGAACTGGGTCAGAGGTTTTCAGATTTATTATAGCTCAAGGCACTGAGTAACACTGACTGATGTTTGCAATATTATTATATTAGGTTGTTACTAATGCTCCTCTAAAGTGTCAGAAATACACAAGTTTAAAAAATCTTTCTTAATCTCATATCCATATTAAGAATTTATAACATTCATAAAATGATTTCAGTGGAAGCATTTTAGCACATATCAGAGTTTTCTCTACTGAAAATATTCTACCACTAGTTGTGAACCTATCAATTAATGTGTCATCCTGTGGTAGTTGCATTTCCCTGGTCATCAATGGAATTTGTTACAATTATTAGAAGCATAGAAGTGTTTTAGTAACATAATAAAAGTATACCACTGTATGCAAAGGGATTTCAAATCATTCAAACATGTGGTGACACAGTCTTCTTAGCATTACGTGATGTAAGGAGCTCTAAGTAAACAGTGAACATTACAAACCACCACTGCTGAGTATGTAAAAAAAAAAACAACACAACAACAAAAAAAAAACAACAGAATTAACTAAAGTCATGACCCAATATGTGCTCGGGGACTGACAAAAATTCAAAAAGCTACACACTAATACAATACATAACAATACACAAGAAAAAGAATTATAATAATACACATATGCAGGCACTAATGCACAAGAGATATTTGGCCATCCCTTACTAATGTTTGAAAAAACAAAACAAAATTCATAACAATAATATACTTACAACATGAAGAATGAGAATTTTTGTTTTCTGCAATACATCAGGATTCAGCACCTAAAGGAATATAAATAAAAAAATGGCATTTTTGTCATATTAAAATCATAATATATAACAATCAGGGTTTCTCACTGATTTATGGCGAAAATAGCATTGCAAATTACCAATGTCTTTGACACTTATCCCAGATAAAATTGTACTAGCTTTATGATGAACCATCCCAAATATGAACAATATCAATTAAAGGCTTGGGAAATAACAGCAATTTAACCAAAGCCTTACTACAATATTGATGATGACAATCACTCCACCAGAAAAGCTATTGCTAAAATGTACTTTCCCCAATACTACAGAATAGCAATATTGTACTTTCTCCACTACTATGGGATCTACAACAAAGTTATTTTACTTGTAAGAGATTTACAGATACAGGCAACACAGCTATTCCACTTAAAATCACTTTTGACTATCACTAAAAGCTTTCATTTTAATATTTTCATTTGCCTAAACTTATATCTTCAAACTGAGAACCATCGCAAAAGATAATTGTATCTTTGACAGCTGTTATAGCACATTTTTTCTCAACTCATTTATGACCATTTTTTTTTGACAACACCAATATTTCTTAAATAGAAGTTCAATACAGTCTCTACTGTATTTATATCACCACCTGAAATTGATACTTTTGCATCATCTGCAAATAAGAGTAATGGTCTTAAGACTGATACCCATGGAACACAATGCCAAATTTTAAATAAGAACAATGGGCCTAAGACTGACACCCAGGGATCGCCCTGCTTAATTTGAATTAGGCTGATTGTACATTTCCAACAGCAACTTTTCTGTTCTGTGAAACAAATATGATGAGAACCAAGTTTTTGTTAAATGTTTGCATAAGTATCAAATCAAATATCATTTTATTATTGCACCTTTTTTTGAAGGTCATTTAAGGGTGAACTTATTTAATTCTTTAAAACAAGCATTGATGTATGCAAATAAGATCTAAAAAAGTGGAGGAAATATTACTTAACCAGAGTATAATCAACAATTACATAATAGCTCATGTCTTTTATTAACCCTTCTCCAGTAGCAATTGTAAACATTATTATGCAGAAAATAATTCAGACTAAAGTTATCTCGGACATTGTTATATTGTTGTTGTTGTTTAATGCCATTTTTCAGCACAAGATAGGCTATACATGGCAGCCAGTATTAATAGTGGAGGAAGAACCTGGGATAATCCTGGAAAGAACCACCGACCCAGGAGAAGCTACTGGCAAGCTTTCTTCCATACCCACACTGACCAAACCGGAGACTCGATCCCACACAGACAAGAGGTAAAATAGCAATGATCTGTAATGGTGAGCACTTTTGACCACTCGGACACTCAACCACAGACCTTGTTATAAGTACAATTTTTTGGCAATCTTGTATCTTCATATTTAAACATGTAACCTTAAAATTTAAACATTTTTTTAACTCAATCATCACTATATAGTCATACTGTGCTGGCATGCTGTAAAACCTCCAAGTTTCAGGAATAAAATCGTATTATTAGGGGGAAAGCACAAAACTTAACCAAAGCCAATAAAATGTGAAATGTAGGTAGAGGTGTGGCATTAACAGCGGTGTGCAATTATCAAAGTCTGACAATTCTAGCATGAACAGAGGTGAAGAAATAAACTTATAACACAAAATTTAATCAATGAAGCATGAAATACAGGTCATAATTACATTTATGTTGAATGAGGGTGTAGTTCTCATTAAGATGCATCCTCTCACAAAGTTTCACCTTTCAAGGTATAACAAGATTTACACAGTGTGCAAAAACCCTTAGCATAGTGTAAAAACTTTGCCAACAATGTACAAGTAATGCACATGTACTCACCAATATGCATCCACAAATCTTATGAATTTTCAGCCAATAATGCAGGAAAAATTATTCAAGATGCAAACAAAAGTGTGATGGATCAGAAGAGAGTAGAATGGATGGACTATAGGAAAATGAATGACAAATAAGGTCAACACTTTATGTTATTTCCACATTCGTAACTGGTAATTAAAAAAGGTTTTCAGAATTTGTAATGACCTTAGCCATTCTTCAGGGTTAGATGAAGAATGGAAGTAGAAGCATATGAAAGATTCATGTTCCTTAATGCTACAGGCAGAGGCCAAACATCAATTTTTCAAAGAAGTTTGGAACTTGTGACAATATATGGAACCCAAAATAAAGGCATGATTTCCAAATGACCTTGACTGAGCAAGTAGATAGTGCAGCTGCATAAAAATAATAACAATGATAAGAAGAAGACTGATGACATTTAATGAGGGTAATACATTTCTCATAATAAATGCTAAAACCCCTGTGGCCCTCTTTATAAAGGGCAATACTTATCGATTTTTTATTCAAATATGAAAGCAATCTTTTTAAGGATTGGGGATATAAGGTTCTACAAAGAAACTTGAACTAAAAATCATTTCCAACATAAATGACACCAAGACACAAGCAAAATGTGTGGCACCTATATTTTACATTTGTTAAAACAGACAAAATTATTAGCAATATATGTGCTTACAGTATAACCATGCTGTGCACTTATGTACTCGGCAACGGTCAACAATGCATTGATTGAAGCGCCACCACTTCCTACATTCTGTTTGGGATCTTCCACAGTCAGGAGAAATACATCTTTGTCTATGTACCCCTTCTCTTGTCTTATTTCCAACTCTGGAAACAGAAACACAATTTGCATGAATTTCAAAATTTCTTATTTCATTTTTAATTCTCTTAAAATTTAACAAAATAATGAATAAATTGATATTCTACTTATCATAAACACACAAGAACAAATACAGGAAACTTAAAGTAACTCTTCCAAAAATAATACTAAATTCATCACTACTTGTTGCAAAAATCCATTTAAGATATTTTTCTGGCAAACTAACTACATGCTTAAATGATTATGCCAGAAGAACCACTTATATTTTTTAAAAAATTTAAAAAGTTTTGGTGAAATGTTTTGAAGTCATCCTGCTTAACACATCTAATTTTAAGATTCTGTTAAAAATTAATAGGACCATCTGGCAAGGATCTCCTCAGACTGACAGGGTTTTATTTCCCATGGGTGACTGATTATCATAACTCAAAAATTGGTCAAGAGTAATCAATAACTAATTCTTATAATCTATGCAGCTTATCAGCAATATTATGCATGCTATTATTATTTAAACTCATTATTACACTGATCAGCTGACACAGGTGTTTCCTGGTGTTCTTCAAGATGTTCCAATTTCCCTGTGATATTTTACCCTTGCACTTTCTAAATATACATTATACCAATTATCTGTTTTGGATCAATGGTTTCTTGGGTTTACTTTGTTTAAACATGGTATGTAATAGCTCTTGTAAAATTTCAGTTTTACTATACAGTACAATTTACTACTGAACAATTATAAGTCACCAGACATTGTTAACACACAAATCAGGTTCCAAAACATTGTGTACATGTAGAGCATTACAAGATTTCAATACAATCTCGGTGACAAGGATTATCAAAAACTAAACCAACTGATCTATGCTTTCCTTGAAGGCTGTGAAGTCTAAGCCTTTACAGATCATTCATATCTCACCTCTGTCCAGGTGGGTTTGAGTCTAGGCTTAGCAAATGCAGGTAAGCAAGAAAGCTTAACATTAACTACATGTTGGTAGGTGTGCCTTGGTGTCCACCAATGGCATTAACACACAAATCCAAAAGACCATGTTTCAAGGACTCACCTGTACAGAATAAACATTTAAATGCATCACAAGTCATCAGTACCTTTTTTAAATGCTGTAGAAATCTTCTAATTCCCACATATTTCTTATTTCTGTATTAAAGCATTTTTTCACAATGTCATCACATTTTTCAACATAAGATAATTCACTATCACATGTCACTGCCTAAAATTTTAATGTTCAGGATTTGGACTAAAATTTTGTTTAAAATTTAGGTATTATTTTTCTTCTTTATCTTCATGCTTAGTATGGCCATTAATGTTCCTTTAGTGCTGAATTTTCAAATGGTCTAAAAGTAAAGAACATAAACCAGATTACCAGGTTCAGCTAAATGTAAAAATTATCTTTAACATTTCTCTCAAAAGTTGATTGTTCAGAATCAAAACAGTCTGGACAAGTGGCCAATTTAATTTAATTAAATTTGGTTAGTATTTTGATTGCAGTGAACCAGAACTTGTCATACATGCTGGACATGTCCAGCAGGCCAACTTTCTATATGACTGTAGATGTCAAAATCGAAGCCATAAGAAAATCAAAGCAAATCATTTCAAATGAAGCCCATATATCTGTGATGACCTAATCTTATAAGTACAATGTACAATAGGCATGAAACTGCCTGAAACATAATAATGTAACCTCAACCAATGCAAGGTAAAAGTTCCCCGTCCACAACCAAGTTTGGGGGTAGACCATTTTTTTTTTCATGGTAATATACAGATTCCCAACATTTAAGTCATGATCAAAAAACTTCAATGAAAAGAAGAAAAGGAAATAAATTAACTGTTTGAGTTAAGTCATATCGCTACAATGTCTTCAGTGTGGCAGTTTATAGTAATGTATAGCACTGGAGCATCATGCATCATGTAATATCATGTCCCACCCAGTCACATCATACTGACACCTGCCCTAACACTAACCTCTTAATGTTGAGTGATTAGTGAGGTAGCTATTAGTACCATTTGTATGACAAAACCAGTGATCAAACCCACTACCTCCCACATCTGAAGCTGGCACTCTAACTACTAGGCTACCACAGCAGTATAGTTAGTTAATTAACAAATTAAAATACATATGCTGGTAACTATCCCCTTATGCTGATGTAAAACAAAGTTGGATAATAGAAACATAACCTCTAGATTCCTACAATTAAACAGTTCAGTTCCGAAGTTGTGTCATCTGGGACATAGAGATTTTTTTTATATGGAGCTGACATCTGTATTACAAACTTTGAAGAAAATAAAGAAAGGAATAGTGTCAGATTTTAAGCACATTGGTAATTCCATGGGTGTGTGTTGACAACATCAAAACTTAAACTAGCAAATGTGGAAATATGCTGCAGTTAATTTTCTGATGTAATATAATCAGGGGCTGGTAATGGTATGTGGGATTTTACTACAACTGCACCAGAAAATATGAGTAAGGAAAGTGATTTCAGTCTGATAATTGTCTATTCAAACATGTTTTGGACTATCGGTAATACATTCCCTAGTTAACATTCCAACTTTTCATCAGCAAAATAATTTATACCTGGTTGCTGGAAAATTTGTATACCATTGAAAATTATTACAAATGCTGAAAATATGATATTGGGAAAATTGAACTGAGAGAAAATGCAGGTTAATTACAGTTACTTAAGGTACTTTTAATTTTGTTTTAAAGTTTCAAAAAATACAATAATAAAAAAAAATAAAATCCTTCAAATACAACATCAAACTTTGCTATTTTGCATTCTTTTTGAAAATCCATGACTAATTCCTGACACATCACCAACATGTTTTTTTTTAACTGAATTCACAAAGCTTCTGTTCCAGCAAGTGGAAGTTGAAACATCAATGGGCACTGTCAAGGTATGCCATCTTAGAAGGTTTCACTGTATATCACATCTTGTTAAGATTCACGGTTGAGGTCTGCATACATCTAATACACAATACAGAGTATGTGTATCCTACATGTAATTTGCACAATATCACCACATCTTGAACTGTATGAGTGGTACCTCTATCTAATGATGGGTTTAACTTCCTAGAACTTATTTGTGGAGTTTTAAGTACTATTTTTTATTTTGCAATGTTTACAGAAAACACCAATTTACATAATATTTAAAGTCAGTAGATAGAATCTTTCCTTTAGAAATGTGTGACTGCAGGGCAGCATTAGCCGCATCATCTGCCATTTCATTACCTGAAATACCAGCATGACTTGCCAGCCAAGTACACCTATTTTACAACATTTTACAAGCAAGTCATGTTCTAGTCAAACTTGGCAAATATAAGGTTTTACAAGGCTTTCAATGAAGATATGAAATTCATCTTTTGAAAGATTTTAATGAAGTTTAAGCATCTGAGTATGGCTGTAACTTATTCAGTAAAAACTTGTCTTTATGCAAAAAGTGGTTCAAGATGGTGCAATATGGTGCTATAATGGCAGTAATAACCTTGTCACCATTGAACAAAAAGTCAATATACATATATAGTAATCGTTAATCCACTACTCAAAAGTTATTCATCTTCGAATGAGTTGACATTGGCATTCATGAACAAATAATGATGTTAAACTTAATCCAGTAGTGTAGCAAGAAATCATCCCCACCCACCCCACCCCACCCCTATGCTAAGTTAAATTCTTGGGCCCCTCTCAATATAAAAAGAGTTGTTTCATGTAATTTTTTTGCACACACCCCCACCTCCTCCACTGTTCCTGCCTCCATCCCCCACCAATTGCATGGGTTGCTTGGGCTCTTGCTATACCCCTGACTTAATCCTTCCTTGGGAGATAAGGTAGTTATGAGTTCAAGATAAATGCATAAGGATTTTCCATGGGAGATAATCTTGTCCTCCATGATTATCAATATGTAGAGCACCATGTCCCTTCAAAATTCCATGGTGATAATACCTGGTAAACTGGGACACTTTTTATTCTTATTTTTTTTTAATTGCAGTAACACTCAGTTTTTCTTACAAGTAGATCTAATCACAGAATTCATTTCTCTGAGGTGAAAAATGTATTGCCTGGCAGGCTAGGACACCCAAAATTAGATTCAGGCAGCTAGATTTTGATTGTCTGATATATCTCAATAGTTTGATGTCAAGTCAATTGCATAGGTTCCCTACTGATCTTTTGCAAGATGTTAATCTGACCAATGATCTGACAGGTACATGTTGAAATCAATTACACCTAATAACTGCTTGGGATCAAATAGTGGTGCAAAACTGGCTAATGCAATTTATGCTTACAGTGATTAGCATATTGTAAAACATAGCAAATGCTTTCCTAAAGGTAATTATGTTTTCTTTTATCACCATGAGCAATTTTAATCCTTCGTCCCAAAAAAATGCAGTAGAAACTTTTTTCTGGCAATTGGAACTGGAGTCATGCTGGTGGAATTTGAGTCAGGATTGTGATTATTATTAAAGTCACTTGCACTGGCCTGTGTCAGAAATTTTTTTTTTACCACTGATGTAAGTTCACCTTTTTATTATGACAAGTCTGGTTTTCAGCTGGATAATTGTAGATAGGTTCACCTGTTTCATATGATCAGTGTGATATTAGAGTTGTATATTTATACAACAGGTGTTATGTATATTTAAAATCTGTGCTGTTTGTTGGCTTTCCTAAACAATTATAAAATAAAAAACCTGTATTTTATACTTCACCTTTGTCCATATTCAAGTTAATAGTGTACCTGACCAGTAACATTTTGTAAAAAATAATCCATTAGCTAATATTTCTCCACAATTATAGATTAAATATTTAGATCATTTATAACTTTGAGTTAAAGATACAGTTTTGATTCTGACCCAAAAAAGTTCCAGAAAAGAAAATTTCCCATTAATTTGACAGAGTATTTCTAGAAAATGGAAACTGCAACCCAGGTCAAGTGGAGGGGTGTACCAAAGTTTACATTTGGCTTATTCATTACTGTTGCAACATTCAAAGTGGAATCAGTGTTATTCTATTGTTGTGGTTTTTTTTATTTTGGGTGGATTTATTCATTCAAGATTATTCACTGGAATTACAAAGTACCCAATAATATTTCTGAACTAAAAACATTATTTGGAATTTTAGTGAATTCATACAAGGTCACTTTGGATGATATTATTGTGACACATCAAAAGATTTTAACACACCACCACTTTCCAGGCCAATGGCACATTAATACAGACTACAGGCACATCAACACATTCAGTATTGTAACTTTTTATGGAGTACCACTGGAATTTAATTGAAATTCAATTTATTTAGACTTGTGATAGGCGTGTTAGGACTATCTGGAATTAATTCACAATACTGTATTATTTTTAACCTTTTACTTTATAATTTTGGGAGATAACTTATTTGTTCAATTATTACAAACCTGTTGGTTTTTGCTCTAATCTGTTACTTAGTTTACAACTAGAGTCATAATACAAAGTTCACCTGCAAATGATGATCAGTGAAATTTTGAGTTGTAGATCTGTACCTGATTATCAATACTGGATGCTTGTAGCACCAATATATTTTCTCTGGACTTTGCTGCAAATGAAGTGCTGAAGAATGCAAAGACATAAAAAGAAAGAAATACATGACTAATTAATGTGCTGGCATGTCACGGCCTGTATTGTTCATTCTGCTTATGATTTCAGGAACCATATATATTTGCTTAGAAGTAGAGTCAAACTTCAATGAACAAAGATCTTGATCAACTGGAGCTTAATGCCCATGCAGACCATAGTAAATATTGATGGATAGAAAAATTCCATGAACAGTATCAGAATATTACCTCAGACAATCAGCAAAGCTTAATGTCTTACACCAGGGGTGCACAATATGTCGCTTGTAAAGGTAGTATGAGTACATCACATAACATTAAAACAAAATAGATGTCAACTTATATATGTTTTGCATTTGTGTGGTAGGTAGATCATTTTGGTTTGGTCATTTTATAAATAGCTTGCATGCTGAAAAAGTGTGTGCACCCATGTTTTACACAAACTTCTGACCCTCAGAGTTTATGTCATATACCAATGTATATGAAGGATTCCATTAAACTCATTCTTCACAAGAGAATTTGCAGGATCTCACTATAGATGTGAAAAGGATAAAAAAAAAAATCTTTAATTTTCCTAATTAAGTCCAAGGAAGGTAAATTTTCCAAGACTTCTGTATTGCTAGCTGGCTTGATATCAGAGAAAATTGCTTGGGATTAGCCATTTCATCATGAAGTGCAGTGGATAACAGCTTGGGATTGGCCATTTTATTATGAAGCAAAGTGGATAACAGCTTGGGATTGGCCATTTTATTATGAAGCAAAGTGGATAACAACTTGGGAGTGGCCATATCATCAGGAAGCATTGTGGATACAGGTTGGGATTGGCCATGTATACAGCTTGGGATTGGCCATTTCATTATGAAGCAAAGTGGATAACAGGTTAGGATTGGCCATATCATCAGGAAGTGTTGTGGATACAGGTTGGGATTGACCACCATATCATCAGGAAGTGTTGTGGATACAGGTTGGGATTGGCCATTTACTCATGAAGCAAAGTGGATACAAATTTGACATTTTATGTGTACAAGATTAGATTTTTGACAGGTTTTTTTTTGTTGTCAAATTAGAAGATTAAGCAAAGTATTGCAAAGCTTGATCTTTATGTGTACATGTACTTTGACCATGATGTGTACTACATGTACTTTGACCTTTATGTGTGCTACATGTACTTTGACCTTTATATGTGCTACATGTACTTTGACCCTGATGTGTGCTGTATGTACTTTGACCCTGATGTGTGCTACATGTACTTTGACCCTGAAGCATACTACATGTACATGATGATCTTTATGTGTGCTGTATGTACTTTGACCCTGACTGTGTGCTACATGTACTTTGACCCTGATTTGTGCAACATGTACTTTGACCCTGATTTGTGCTTCATGTACTTTGACCCTGATGTGTGCTACTTGTACTTTGACCCTTATGTGTGCTACATGTACTTTGACCCTGATGTGTGCTACTTGTACTTTACCCTGATGCATGCTACATGTACTTTGACCCTGATGCATGCTATATGTACTTTGATCTTTAATGTGTGCTACATGTATTTTGACCCTGCTGTGTACTAGTGTACTTTTATCTTTATGTGTGCTACATTTACTTTGATCTTTATGTGTGCTACATGTACTTTGACCATGATGTGTGCTACACTTGTACTTTGACCATGATGTGTGCCAAATGACCTTTTTGTGTGCTGCATGTACTTTGACCAAATTAGTTCAGGTTTTATGAGAGAATTATTAATAACAGGATCTGACAGTTGAAACCAGTATTAGAAATTCTTTATTCTGAAAATAAAAATGAACCTCAAAGTTTCCTTAAAAGCTTAAAATTTTTAGTGCCCACTGCTGGATATAATTCTTAGTCTTTAATCTTAGCTAAAACTTTAAATTTATGTCATCAAAAACTGGAGTGAAATAAACATTCTCTATAATAAGACTAATACCCAATGCCGCAACATCACAAGGACTGAATAGGTAAACTACTTGCATATAGGGGTGAAACGATTCGTCGATATATTGATGCAACAATACTTTTGCTGAAATGATACACATCGATCCAAGAGAAACGATACAAAAAGATACAGTATGCATGTTATAGTCTCTAACTGTCATGAATAATTATTATTAGTTGCCTTGTTATTTTGTAAACTTATAATCCATCTGAAACAGCATTAATTCACTCACAGGCACTTATGGTTTTTTTTAGCAAAAACAATGAAGATTATTTGAGAATACCCACTCACCATCTACAAGTTAACACAAAGTGACATGGTTCATAATCTGCACACACACACACAATTTCATGCTAATTATCTTAACCCAGAAGTATGTTTAACATATACATTCTGAACATGTTCCACATGAAATAATCAAGTACCTTATTCATCATATAATAACCACTTTCACACGAAGTTTCTACTTTGAATTTTATCTTGACTCCTTCAGTGAAATTTGAAAGCATCACTACCAGTGTGATGCTAATTGAAATATGTTACACGGAATTCTCATTTGTCATTACTGCTTGTTGTGCTCCAGGTTAAACAACCACCTATCAGACATCAATGTAGATTATTCTCTGCATGACAAACAGGAAGTATTGGCTGATGGAATAAATTATATCATCATAGAACAAGTGTTGGTGCAAATTTCAAACCGATTATCACCTTGAATAAAAAAAAAAAGAAAATTGTTGGGGTGTTGTCAATAGCTTTCCTTCTACACTAACAAAGACAAGCACTTGTGGCTGCAGCAGTATTTTGCATTTGCAAGAAATAAACTGTGATTGATTTTCTTGGTATTTACCTTATTTCCATGCCCAGATTTGTTCTATGGAAGATTTTCTTTGCACAAGGAAATTATATTCTTTTTTTTTTGTTTTGAACATAATATTGTAATGTCTTCCAAGTGTAACTGAGACACGAAATCAGTAATATGTTTTCAAATCATTCATTTTCTACAAAAGAAAGGGGGTTAAATGGAGCTACCATTAAATGACCTAAAATAATGGATAAAAACTCACTGTAACCAACAGGTAGTATGTTTGAAAGTACTGTTATTATCTCATCAATAAGAACTGGATATAAATATATGATAACTGTGCGTCTATCTGTAGTCTGCATACTGGAAACACAACCAAGAATGTAAACATATATGAAAGGGCACCACCTACCTTCCAAAGATGGAAAGACCATCAAGTTCATATGTGTATCGATATGTATCGTATCACAGGCTGCATATCATAAATCATATTAATATGTGGCACAAGTTTATCGTTTCACCCTACTTGCTTACCTTTTTGAAGTGCCTGTGCCCAATCCTTGTTAGTGCAGGTCAAAACAATGGCTGTCCACTTGACTGGTGAGGCCATAATATGTAGTGTTTATCATAAGATTTTCAGATTACTGCAATTCTGTAAAACAAAACAGACTTAATAGTATGTAAAACTAAAGACATCAGTATCTTCAGTCTATGAAGGTCTTTTTATAGCCTCTTTAACTCCAATACAACATACCAAGCAACAGTATCAATACTGGTATCTACTATGGTTTTTACAAATCTGTTGATGAAACACAATGACTTAAAACAGTATGGTACATAACACAGCTTCCAATGTGTCACAATACTGCTTCCACACCTTTCAATAATACTCAGTAGAACCATTGTCTTTTCTGTCTATTATCTCTTCTCTTTAAAAGTCAATTAAGACCAGTTATAAAAAGAATTATCCACTGACCTGAAGCTTTTATCCTCACCTTAAAACTTTCATCATTAGACTGATTTAATCTTTACTGACTGTTAACATCACTGTTGAATGGTGAGCCATGTTAACAAATTGTCCCAGATATGCAGCAGGCTGTAGAAGACCAAGTTGAAGCTCATCTGAAATATTGCTCATCCACAATGTTTGCCCTGGCCATACTGTAACCTGGAAAATCTTAGATGAGAATATGCCTTGTTTGAGCAGGAAGTTAAATAATGGATCCACATTCATGCATACAAACTGACCCTGAACAGGGACAGGGTCTGGAAACAATCTGTTAACATCACTCTCCATTCCACTTAGTGATGTTAACAGTCATTAGAGATTAAATAAGTCATGAAAGCTTAAGTTAGCTTTCTATGTTCTGTTTGTATATGTGATTGAACAGTTAAAACATTGTCAAATATAAGCAGTATATGAACAGTTAAAACATTGTCAGATATAAGCAGTATATAAACAGTTAAAACATTGTCAAATATAAGCAGTATATGAACAGTTAAAACATTGTCAGATATAAGCAGTATATGAACACTTAAAACATTGTCAAATATAAGCAGTATATGAACAGTTAAAACATTGTCAAATATAAGCAGTATATGAACAGTTAAAACATTGTCAAATATAAGCAGTATATGAACAGTTAAAACATTGTCAAATATAAGCAGTATATGAACAGTTAAAACATTGTCAAATATAAGCAGTATATGAACAGTTAAAACATTGTCAGATATAAGCAGTATATGAACAGTTAAAACATTGTCAGATATAAGCAGTATATGAACACTTAAAACATTGTCAAATATAAGCAGTATATGAACAGTTAAAACATTGTCAAATATAAGCAGTATATGAACAGTTAAAACATTGTCAAATATAAGCAGTATATGAACAGTTAAAACATTGTCAAATATAAGCAGTATATGAACAGTTAAAACATTGTCAAATATAAGCAGTATATGAACAGTTAAAACATTGTCAGATATAAGCAGTATATGAACAGTTAAAACATTGTCAGATATAAGCAGTATATGAACACTTAAAACATTGTCAAATATAAGCACTATATGAACAGTTAAAACATTGTCAGATATAAGCAGTATATGAACAGTTAAAACATTGTCAAATATAAGCAGTATATGAACAGTTAAAACATTGTCAGATATAAGCAGTATATGAACAGTTAAAACATTGTCAAATATAAGCAGTATATGAACAGTTAAAACATTGTCAGATATAAGCAGTATATGAACAGTTAAAACATTGTCAAATATAAGCAGTATATGAACAGTTAAAACATTGTCAAATATAAGCAGTATATGAACAGTTAAAACATTGTCAAATATAAGCAGTATATGAACAGTTAAAACATTGTCAAATATAAGCAGTATATGAACAGTTAAAACATTGTCATATATAAGCAGTATATGAACAGTTAAAACATTGTCAAATATAAGCAGTATATGAACAGTTAAAACATTGTCAAATATAAGCAGTATATGAACAGTTAAAACACTGTCAAATATAAGCAGTATATGAACAGTTAAAACATTGTCAAATATAAGCAGTATATGAACAGTTAAAACATTGTCAAATATAAGCAGTATATGAACAGTTAAAACATTGTCAAATATAAGCAGTATATGAACAGTTAAAACATTGTCAGATATAAGCAGTATATGAACAGTTAAAACATTGTCAGATATAAGCAGTATATGAACACTTAAAACATTGTCAAATATAAGCACTATATGAACAGTTAAAACATTGTCAGATATAAGCAGTATATGAACAGTTAAAACATTGTCAAATATAAGCAGTATATGAACAGTTAAAACATTGTCAGATATAAGCAGTATATGAACAGTTAAAACATTGTCAAATATAAGCAGTATATGAACAGTTAAAACATTGTCAGATATAAGCAGTATATGAACAGTTAAAACATTGTCAAATATAAGCAGTATATGAACAGTTAAAACATTGTCAAATATAAGCAGTATATGAACAGTTAAAACATTGTCAAATATAAGCAGTATATGAACAGTTAAAACATTGTCAAATATAAGCAGTATATGAACAGTTAAAACATTGTCAAATATAAGCAGTATATGAACAGTTAACACATTGTCAAATATAAGCAGTATGCAACTGTACACTGCACAGACCCTGAGCTACTGTTGCATAATCTGGTGGTATGCAGTTTGTTAGGAGTAATCAGTAAAACAAGCAACATACACCCTGATCTGCAGGCATACTTTCCAGTGGCAGATCTGGGTTCAAGCCCCTTTTGTTATGACTAATCAGCAGAACCAGCAACCATGATTTGCCATCATATAAGGTACCAGCAGATCCGAGTCAATAGTGTATGCAGTTAGAAATTACTTATTTGCAAGTATAATTGGTATTCACATTTTACACTTTTTGGACCAAAGCTTGCTGACACAGTCATCTAGCCATACATAACATGGTATCATGAACATTACTAGTAAAAATGCAAGAACATGTATTAGGATATGCTTCAAATAATACAACTAACAAAAACATGGTATGATGAGCATCAGTAGCAAAATTATTAGGATATGCTCTATATAACACAACATCTATCAATGAGACATCTGCAGGTATCAGGATATGCTCCAGGTAACACAACCTCTGGCAAAGACATGGTTAATAATAATAATAATAATAATAATAATAATAATAATAATAATAATAATAATAATAATAATAATAATAATAATAATATATATATATATATATATAATATATATATAATATAATATAATATATATATATATATATATATATATATATATATATATATATATATATATATATATTACCCATATGGTCAACTGATGAATCTTCCATTATGCCTTCTACAATTGGATAATTGATATACTGCTACAATAAAATATGCAGTATAAAATATGCACAAGGCTTTATGGATGAGTACACACTGGATTCATACAAAGAGTAGTAGTGAACCTTCGTAAAACATTATAGGTGAATACATGATAACAACAAATGTTTTAAAGAATAGTATTAAACAAAATCACATAAATGATTGTTTCTGTACATGGAAACTCAAAAGCTTTCTGAAGCTTGGCACAAGTCAGCTAACTTTTATTAGGTGGTAATTCCAGTTTGGCTCCAGAAAACCAAAACTTTTATTATAAAACTCTGAATTGGGTGAAGGTAAATATACCTTGTTGTTTCAGATGGATCTTGGCCCATATGTACATTTTCAACACATTTAAAGATACATTTAAGATAACCTGGAACCAATCCTGCAAGGATTTATAGACTAGACTAGACTAGACTATAGACCCTTTTGAAACTGGATTCTCTGTGAAATGGAAGCCACTTTAGGGTTTTAAAAAGATTTGTTGATGATGTATCTAAGTCAGCATAAAGAATAGTTCTTGCTGTTCTTATATGAAATGTCAGCAATTTTTCCTGATTTTCTGTGCCGCTATTACTCCAGACAGAATAACTATATTCTAGGTGAGGCATGAAATATGCATTATAGAATATCTTTCTCTGTCCTTGAAGGAGATAAAATATTATTCTGTTCATGAGATAAGGCAATGAATTAACTTTTTTAATGACCTTATAAACTTGCATCTTCTATCATGATGCCAAGTAGTTTTCATTTTCAGACTGTTGTATATCCATTCCTTTTATCATTAATTTGAAATCATTGTCCTCAACTTTAAGTCTTTCTCAGCTATCTATGATTGCTGTTTTTAATTTGGCTGTACTTATCTTCATACCAATATGCTCACACTAGTTATTTATTTTTACCAAATCTTGATTTAATATAGTGCTAATTTAATGCCTGTTTATCCAGTGTTATATAATGCAGTATCATCTGCGAACATGTTGGATGCTGATAGCTCAATGTAATATAGTAAATCGTTGAGGTATTGTAAAAAGACTAATTGTCCAAGAACTGATCCTTGTGGAACACCTGCCTTTATCAGTTTCTTATCTGAAGGTTTATTTAAAATAGAAACTTACTGTTGTCTGCCTTCAAGATCCGTTTAACTGAAGCTAAGCTTTCACAGTTAACCTAATCATCAGCATCACTAAGAAACAAGCAGGTATTAAGATATGATCTGAGTAACACAACATTTAGCGATGACATGATTTAATCAGCATCAAGATGAAACATGGAAGAATAAGGATGTGCTCCAAGTAATACAATCCCCAGCCATGACATGGTATTGTCAATATCACTAACAAGCAAGCAGGTACGTACGAGGATATACTCCAAGTAACACATTACCTCTAGCTATTACAATGTATGATCTGGATCACTAAGAAACATGCATTTATAAGGATATGCTCCAAGTAACTCATTATCTGATAATATTGAATCCACAAACTCAATTCATTACATATTACCAATCCAGTGTTCACATTTCAGTCATATACTGTATATACATTACAAATATGCTTCTGTAATACAATACATTTTACCAAATAAGAATAAACAATTTGTATTTTTACACACTTACTCTACTCCTTTTATTCTTTTTCAGTCATCAAACATGCATGCTTCTATTTATAGTCTTATGGCCTTTCTTTATTATGCAGTCCTCTGAGATGAGTGTGGTCAAATGTGCAAGCTTCAATATATAGTCCTTTATTATATGGTCCTCTTAGTTGAGTCTATGTGCCTGACATCAAAGGAATAAAAACCCTAAGGTATTGATCAAAGATAAGTTGTAATCAATGAATAAAACAGCCAATGGTTATGGTACTCATATTTTTGACCATTCTGACACACAAGCCTACACTTTTGTGTTAAGCCATGTCATTGCTCTGAAAATTAGGTACCTGGTGGAGTGAAATGATATCTCTAGCCAACAAGGCCATTATTTTTGCAATAGTATTGGTTCAGTGCACTTAAATTTTAGTAACAAAGCAAATTTCGTCTTGCTTATTCACCTGAATCCAACTGTACATTCATTTTATTATAAGCTCATACTTGGCAGTTCTAATATGAGCCATGTTTACAAAGAAGAGTTTCAACAAAAGTATGAAATGCTGATAGATTTAGATGAATAAAAAAAAGAGATTAAATAAGCTTAACACAGCCAAATAACAGATTGCCAGTAAATGTCAAGCACTATCTATGATCTGGGATGTGAACTATAATATACTGATTTGTATTACAAGTCAAACACTCTCTAGGATCTGGTATGTGAACTATAATATACTGATTTGTATTAAAAAACTGACAGTATCATACACCAAGAGTTTTGACAAATTGCATAGTAACAGATGTTGTTGTTGGACTTAACGCCATTTTTCAGCACATGATAGGCTATTCATGGCGGCCAGTATTAATGGTGGAGGAAGAAACCAGGAAATCACCGGAAAGAACCACCCACCCACGAGAAGCTACTGGCAAGCTTTCTCACATATCCACATTAGCTGAATCCTAGACTCAAACCCACACAGACAGAGGTGAGATGGCAATGATCCATAACGGACATCGCTTTAGACCACTGGGCCCCTAAAGAGTAACAGAAAGAGTTATGGTATGTACCACATCTGCATCTAATTTCAATATTCACTTAAGAGCATTGTTGAACGAACAAAAAAATAGCACATCTCATAACTACCTTTACAGTGATACAGATAAAAGAATATTCTTTTAAGAAGTTAATAAGTTATGCAACCCCCAAAAGCAAAACATAATTAGAGCATGAAGCTGACAATACTGAAATGACCTAAAACCATGCAAATCAAAACTAAAGACAGTTACTGATGTAATGAAATTATAATGCTTGTTCTGAATGTTTCAAATATTTCAAGAATAAGACATGCTAATAATATCATTTCATAACAAAAAGTGGTTTCAAGAGCACATGATTTTAGGATTTTATGTTCAGTTCTATATTGGCCAAAGTGAATCAAATATCACTCACCTGTATAGTTTCCAGATGTAAGCTTATGAATGAACACACACACGTACACATGTGTGCATATGAGTACACACACACACAGACTGAAACTATAGTGGAGACAACGAAATTTGAAGCACATAAATTGCTACATTATCTATTGTTGGTTGTGTCATGTATCTTCTTTCCTATACCATTGTTAATGGAAGGATCACTTTTTCAACTTAAAAAGGCATGATCATTTATACAACCAGAATTTGTTTCCTGCATCTCTCCTTGCTTACTGGGGACCAAGTACTGAATTGTAACATAGAAACTACAAATAGCAACACCCTTCAAGTAAATACACTTACCTGACATTAACTGATAAATAATTGTATGCATTAGAAATAATGTTCAAAAGTGTTCACTCAAAGGGTACAAGGTGACCAAGATGCAAGATCCACTGGGTCATAATTTGTGGAAAATCCATTGCACAATAATGGATATCAGATAGATACCGTTTTCATTTAGAATCAACTTGACATCACAAGATATCTTCTATGAAAACCTTATGTCAATGACTTTCCATTCAGAAGGAGCAGCAATAACAAGATTTTCAAAATGGCTGCTGAATTGGATGTCAGATCAGTTCCAAGGTGTATGTGGTATCAAATTTGTTGACACCAGAATAACCTCCCAAAATTAGTGGTCATTGAACATTCAGTAAATGCTTTCAAAATAAGTTAAATACAGGCACAATTATCATTTCCACAAACCAAAACATGTTCAATGCATAATTGGAATAAAAATGTATCTTAATTCTTAAATTACCTCAAATCTTAGACCATGATATATGAAGATCTTCCCCGTTTTCAATGCCACTATGACTTTCTGCTTGTTCTCTCTTGTATTGATAAAAAAAAAACAACATAATATTATTTAGTGACAATAGACTTTGTTCCCTGAACTACCCAATTATGTTATTACCTTTCAGAGTAAATGTTTCAATGCCATTACTCCAGAATTCTAAAAACCTATTTCCTTCCCCTACAATTCTAACCAACCTAGCTTTTGATGATGGTAAAAATGTGAATAGAGATCATGTGAGTGAAATCAATCCAAAGCTGTAACAAATCTGGAAACAGCAATTTCTATTCCATGCAGGTTTTATTATTTTATTTCCATGTAACAACATTTATGTTTCCTCATAGAATCCACAATGGGACAGGTTTACATAGAAACTGACACATTTATCAGTCTTCTGTGACCCAATAAATGTAAAAAATTGTGGAAAGCAAACACTTCCATGGTAAGCATAAAAATATTTACACAACATAGCATTTCCCAGTTATGAATTTACTTTTGGACACCAAATCTCCCTCAGATGCAGGAGGTCACTGGTTTGAATCCTGACCACGTCAAACCAGACTTATAAAAATGGTATTAACAACTGCCTTGCAAGGCACTTGGCATTAAGAGGTTAGTTTTAGGACTGGTTGGTCAGGTGTCAGAGTAATGTGGCTGTGTGGGACATGATGCTAAATATCTGCAGCATGATGTCCAAGTGCTAGACATCATTATAAACTGCCACAATGCAGATATTGTAGCAATAGAACTGAAAAATTATTAAAGTTAAGTTAAAATCAAAATTTCAAATCCCTTAGATATAAAAATAAATCAACAATAGTTACATATTCAATGTTTTAAGTTCCAGACATCAAAAAGAGAATTCAATGAAAAATACAATTTGTATCAATGCACAGAAGTAATGTCTTGAATTGTGCAAACCTAATGTTAACACAGCAGCCAGAACATGCATCATAAATAATAATAACATCAACTATTTTTAAAATGAAGACTTTATTTTCTAAACACTCATTCAGGGATTATGGTCTTTAATTTCTTATGAGATTTTTTTTTCTTCTCCTGTGTAGGACCATGAACACATCTTAAATTAGAACACTGTTTCAGAAGTTGAAACATCGTCAATTTATGCAAAAACCTCTTTCATGTGTACTTAATTGTGTTGACCATAATCTAACTGTTGATTTCCTTGCCTTCATCAGGATTCTCTTGTTTTTCTTGATAAATTGTTCAAGCCTGAATGTTTTTGATGCTGTGAATGATGCAGATTTTGAAATGTCTTTATTGTTGTCTACTCAGATATTTAATCAAATTACCATGTAAGAAAATTGACATTATCCCAGCTTTCCTAAACAGAAATACCACAAACTCCATGAAGTGGTACATACAAATACCAGATTGGTACCCAGGGCAGTCATCCATATTACCCACCCATTGCAATAGCCCTTGACACATGCCATTCATTAAGTACAGAAGAACCTGTCTTGAAAGGCCACTGCTTCTGCCAAATAATAATGGCTTCTCAAGACAGATGGTATCTCATGAGAGGTCATAAACCTATATTATGAATAAATCCATGCAATGAGAATTTGGTCTTCCAAGGAAGGTGGTCTCTCATATCAGTGGTCTTTCAAGACAGATTTTATGCATTACAAATATCATATTTAGCCACCATTTGCCCTGATTCTGGCACAATAAAATCTGGCATTCTAGTTACTTTCAGTGGTGCAAAACAACTAATGCCCTGAGGGTGAAACAGGAGGCTGCAGTGGAACTGTAAATCAATCAGCAGCATGTTGTTCTCTCATGCCCATTATGTAACATCATAAGGGATAAAAGCCTTGCTATTCTCACCTGTGACCAAGCTAATCATAATTTGTGATAATGTTCTTGAAGATATCTTTGAAAAACAACACCATTAGACCAGACAGATTCTAAAATATTACATGTAACACCTGGTGCCCAACCTTCCATCAGATCATTATCAGTTTTTCTGCCTTTGAAACAAAATCAGGGTTAACTGTTGTGCCAAGTGCATTTCCAAGTTTAAGTAGTAATTTCTGATCCTTGTGTGATTTTTTATTTATTTATTTTTAGTGCAATTTTTATGAAATGAAAGTGACTCACACAAGAATAGACCCTTCATATACCTGATATTCAAAAACATTTTCGACAATGCAGACAAGAAGGACCAGATACCTAAGTGTCAACTCCAACTCTCCCATAAACACTATCCTTTAGACTTGTAATAAGCACACTAAAATTAAGGACAGCTCTGAATGCTTATTCAAGGATTTTTCTACTATTTTCATAAATGAGGCCTGGAGACAATTTAATTCTAATTTTATAGGTTAAAGGGTCAAATCGGGATAAATACATCTGTCTGAGACTGATCAGCAAGGGAAGTAACTAGTCCAAACAAGTTCCTCTGCATTATGTTTTCGGTTAGTTGTCTAAATCTTCTGTGAGGTACATTTTCTACACAAATTGCATCAGACTATTTTAAAAGTTCTGATAGGGAATTTTTGAACATTTCAACTTGAAAAATGGACCGTATGGGGGCATTAGGAATGGGAACAAATTTTTGCTCCTAACAGCTCAGGAAAAATCTCCATTAATTTGGTTTTAATAACTAAATTATATGCTTTCTTGATGAAACAGGATAATAGTTTTGGTACTCGACCTTTTTCTTTGAAGACAGAATCTAAAACAAAAGTAACAAATAGGCATTATACTATCATAATGTTTAAATATAGAATTTTGCTAATAAAAATTATGCGAATCAAATTAAATCTTCAATATATAATCAATGTCATGATTTCTTTATGAAGATATTTTCTTATTTATTATTTATTATAATTCCATACATATTTATCTACTGTACATTTATTTTATGTGGAACATGTACTTCTAATTTAAAAGCAAAAAAGGTAACAATGAATTTGCATTGTTGATACCTTCATCTCAGGGTCAAACTTTTCTACCATGGAGAATTTAGGTTATTTATTGATAATTTAATAGCTCCATTGTTTGCAAAGCTTTCATTACTTCAAATCTTGACTATATTATTAGACCAAAACAATCACTACCGATCAATCAAATTGAAAGATGTGAATTCAATGCATGCCATAACAGAAGTGCATCTTGTAATCAAAAGTTAAATATGTGAATTAAACTTGCTAAAATTACCTTAAATGTATGTGGATGTGTATGATGTGTAATTTTAAAATGTGATTTGTAATTTTAAAATGGCTTTAACATCACTATGCTGTTTGCAGAGTGGCAGTTTATAGCAATGTCTGGCACTGGAACAAATATGAAACATCATTCCCAACCAGTCACATTATCCTGAAACCAGGCCAATCAATCTTAACACTAACCTCTTAATGCTGAGCATTTTTATAAGTCTTTGGTATGACTCAGCCAAGGATCAAATTCATGACCTAGTGCATCCAAGGCAGATGCACTAACCACTAGGCCACTAGAGCAGGAGTCTTCATATCTAGCAAAGCGATGGATACTATAAGACCTCTTTTGGCACAAAAAGTTTCAAAAATGTTTTTCTGGCAAAAATTTATTAACATTTGACATAAGCATGTGTTAATGATCTCACATTTGGCTAGAGCATCTGCTTCGTATGCTGGAGTTCATGGGTTCAAACCCTGACCAAGTCATACCAAAGACTTTATAAAAATGGTACTAATAGCTGGCTCACTTGGTGCTCAGCATTAAGAAGTTAGTGTTAGGACTGGTCGGCCTGGTGTCCGGATAATGTGACTGGGTGGGGCATGATGCTAAATGTCTGTGACATGATGCCCCAGTGCTAGACATTACTATCAACTGTCACACTCCTGACATAGTAGCGCTATGACTGAAAAATTGTTAAAGCTACATTAAAAATCTAAATCACACACACACACATACTAAAATTGGAGCTATTTGTAAAACTTAAGGTTGTCTACATGCGGCAATCAAATTTATATTTTTACAGAATAGAACAGTCTGCATGAATAACCTTCAGCTAGAATATTTTTTTGATTAACACGTGTAGACCAGGTAAAACATATCAAATTTAGCAGCAGCACTCAATGGTACATTGCATCTTTACAACAGACAGATATTCACTACATCTAAACTGACATTTTTGCTATAGTGATTGCATAAATCAATTTTGATATATACTACAGTAACTATGTATCCAATCAATGCTGGATATGGGCCTTACAAGACCCCAAGCACTGAAAATATTATGATGCTACATTCCTACAAAATATGGGGGCCCAGTGAGGCCGAGTGGTCTAAAGCGCTTTCTGTTACAGATTACTGCCATCTCACCTCTGTCTGTGTGGGTTCAAGTCTAACATTCAGCGAATGTGGATATATGAGAAAGCTTGCCAGTAGCTTCTCGTAGGTCGGTGGTTTCTTCCTCCACCATTAATACTGGCTGCCGTGTATAGCCTATCGTGTGCTGAAAAATGGCGTTAAGCCCCTAAACAACAACAACAACCTACAAAATATGAAACTCAAAAAAAAAATATTAAGAGCAAAGAAAATGGGTAACTACCAGTATTGCCATCATTCCGAAGAAAAATATTTCTACATGCAGAACAAAATGATCATATATAATTCATTCAATTATATCATCAACAATTAATTTGTGTGTGTGTGTGTATGTGTGTGTGTAATCTGGATTTTTAATGAAGCTTTAACAATTTTCTGACCATACGACTATGATGTTTGCAGTGTAGCATTTTATAATGATGTCTAACACTGAGGCATCATGCCACAGACATGTAGCATCATGTCCCACCTAATCCAATTATCCTGACAGCAGGCTGACAGGTCCTAACACTAACCTCTTAATGCTGAATGCCTAGTGAGACTGCTCAAGTACAATTTTAAGAAGTCTTTGGTATGACTCAGACAGGATTCAAACCCATGACCTCCAGTATCTGAGGTGGATGCTCTAACCACGAGGCCATCAGAGTGGTCAACAATTAAATCTGAATTTGTTCTGGTGCTCATTTGGCTGGTGCAAAACATGTGCTAAGTGTGCTTAATGGGTAATCCCACACTGTGTCCACTATAATATATATACATGCAGTAGAGTGAAACACTGAAATAAACTTCTTTTTGTTCACAAAAAAACATTAATTTTGCAATATTTCTTGCATGTTCAAATGACATCAGAAACTGCCAGTGCAAGTGAGAACATTTTATTTTTTGACATTAGTCAATATTATAAAACCATCTAACATATATGCAAATTTCAAATAAATTCTTATCTGCACTCCTTAACTAAAATAAAAAACCAACCATGTACCTAGCCCACCCCTTATGTCCTTCTCCATTTGGGACACAAAATTCATGTATAAAATAATACAAAAAGCAATGGTCGTCTGAAAGTTATGCGTTGGTACATTGTTGTATTTTGACAGGGAAATGAATAGCTTTTCAGTCTTTTGGCGATTCTGATGTGATAAAAGACGCGTGAGGAAAGTTGAATCCAGCTGAGGCTACACTCCTTGTGTTAATTTATAGTATCGATAAGGTTATTTCATGTTGCCAGAGTTTTCATCGTACTTTATTAATAAAACGTTAGACTTCTTTGTTAGGACTATACTACTATAGTAGTAGTCCGAGTTTCCTCTGACCCTTGACACCCCATTTTTGATATCTGGTTTTTTATGTTGGGGTAAAACCAAATATCAAAACTGGGGTGTCAAGGGTCAGAGGAAACTCGGACTACTATAGTAGTAGCGTCTGATAGTACGTCAACATTTTTTAACACTTTAATAACAGTACACGCATATCATACAACCGAAAAGAAAATACTTACAAAAGCATTTTCCTGCATTCATATTTATACCTATCTTAACTCTGTTGAAGCATGCATGCAAACAGTTCAAGGAGTGCTACTGTGTGTCACACACCCTCTAACATACCCACTCAATAAACAACACCGGATCCGTTTAATATCTGATTACATACAGATCACCACAATGGAGGAGAGCTTCTTTTCTTGAGTTACCTAAAATCTCATTGCTAAGTTTGTATACAATGCGTCCGGATACACTGGTGTTTTAACAGACTAGCCTAGGGTACCCGGATTGTGTACAATGTAAATTCTAGCCGCGATGATAACAATAATAAACATCCAACTAGCTGAAAATCATTTGTTTCGAGTCTACGCTCTTAAAATATGTAACAGAAAGAATGAAAAGCAAAATGCTTCATAAAATTCAACGAATAATTTATTTCCCTAGAATATAAAGTGAAAATGAAACCACACGAGTCTGCAGTTTTATCAATAAAAGACGACGAAATTTTAGACTACATGAAATCACGTTAACGGTATTATAAAATAATATTATTTTATAATACCGTTAAGGTGATTTTACGTAGTCAGAAATTTCGTCGTGCTTTATTGAAAAAACTACAAACTCCTGTTATGAAGCAAATAAAAGAACTTACGGTATTGCGAATTAAATCCCAAATTAATCATAGACTCACAGACACAAGTCATCATAATAAAAGTTCTGCATAAACTTGAGGGGAAATCAAAATTAAGTCCAACACAACACTGAATGTGTTGATGTGCATCGGGCGGCCTGTATTGTGTTTTCGTACCAATATTCTTTTGTTGAAACACAGTAATATAAATCCAAGTTTCAATTCACTATAAATTCCAAGTGAATGTCTCTGTCAAAGAATATTATTTGTATGAGCTCTCTGTCTTCCCAGAGAAAGTAAGCTGTTGTTGTTGCAGGGTTTTATGCCATTTTTTAGCACAAGACAGGCTATACACTGCGACCAGTATAAATGGTGGAGGAAGAACCCGGAAGAAAAAAAACGGGAAAGAACCACAGCTCCACGAGAAGCTACTGTCAAACTTTATCACATAACCGCATTGGCCTAACCAGACTCAAACAAACGCAGAGAGAGAGAGGTGAGATGGCAGTGATCCGTAACGGTGAGCGCTTCTGACCACTCAGCCTCTCGGGGCCCCAAAGTAATCACTATATTAAATAATCTGAAGAAATAAATTCCACCTAAAATGAACACAAAATTGATGCTGATAGATCATGAAGCACGAATAAATAATTTAACCAGTAACAATATTTTATAGCCTTCTGCTTGACCTCATGTCACAATTAACATTTTTTTTAAAACAACAATTACCTTAGGAAAATAACGTTCTAGAACGTTATTAATATTTATTTTTAAAAAATATGTTAATTATTATTAGATAGCATGTTACTAAATGTATAATATATGTAATTGAGCAAATTTTTATGTCGATCTCTGTAGGAAACATCTAGTTGGACACGTATACGATTAATAAGATGTGGAGACCTGCGAGTGTTTAATCGCTTTAATGCAAGGATTGGTACAGGCTCTGTCATGAGTTAACGATTTTTGATTACGACTACGTTTGTTTAAACTGCACCGGATAGGGGTAAATTCTTATCTGTGTGTAAAACTGTCATTCTTCAACGTTACCATGAATCAGTTGGGTAATCGATGTTGTCAGACAAACTGCATTGTTTTATTCCAGTTCAGGAAGGATATATAATTCATCCACATTGGATACGCTGTGAGAGGAGGAGTGGTTTCACACGAAAACTCTGTTTAAATGTGCTAATAGTAAAACTGAAAATTAATCTACGCTTTTTCTGCAAGAGAAAATAAACATAAAAGACTACGAGTAATTTAAGAAGTAAATTCACTCATAAAAATCAAGGGGAGACGATTGTCTGGAGAAATTGACAGACATAAAAGCTTAAAAGCTCGAGGTATTTTGCATCAATTCTTTAATATAAATCGTTGATGATTTGTAAGATTTATTGGCTTGTATGAGTATGGAATATATATATATATATATATATATATATATATATATATATATATATATATATATATATATATATATATATATATATATATATATATATATTGACGGCTCACATGAAAGTATAATCTCGATTATTCTAGGAAAAAACGTACCTAGGATATTGTGCCTTCTTGTACTTGTATATAGGAAATTATGTATCTAGAATTTCGTTCCTTATTTATATCTAGGGTTAAGTATCTAGAATTTAATTTCTTATTTTAGTTGAGATTGATAGAACCAGCAAGAGCTCTCAGATATGAGTTCATATAGGATAACCACTTGATTGTTGTTATAAATACCGTAGTGTAAGGAATTTCATTCATTCTTTTGTGTAATGAGACTAGTCTGGAACTAATGTCTCTGTGGTGTTAAAATGCCATTAGCCGACCATTTATTTTTATGTAAATAGCTTTCTATGGTCTGTAATAACCAATCAGACTAGATAGCCGTGGTATGTTTGAATTCTGATATAATGCCATGGAAGATTTAGGGTGCTCTTGTTTATATTTTTTACAAGGTGGGATAGCTACAGGACGTTTAACGTACTTACGAACGCAAGGGTGTTGAACAAATTTAGAAGAACCAAAAGTGGCATGTTACCGGAGAATTAGGAAATGGAAAACAGACTTAACTGCACAAGGAAGTCAAAAGGAACAGTCAGTATGTAATTGGACTGAAGTCAATACACCAGGTTATGAATCGATACAATGCAGTGTTTTCGATCTTTGACTCGATTTGAGGATGAAATAATTATATCGTGTAACAGATCGGTTATTGATATAATCATAATTGTAATTAACATTCCTTGAATAAGTTGATTCAAAAAGAAAGAAGTTAATCTTTCAACTTGTAATGCTCATCACACTTGTTTATAAATTTTATTGTTGGGAATTTTGATTAAATTTTGTTTATATTTCTGCTCGTGTTATTCTGTTCTATATTCCACCTGTAATGTGCATACCTTTTATTGACATTTCATATCTTTTATTGACATAAGTTTCCATACCTTTTATGGACATTTGCTCGTTCCGGGCAAATTACACCGTCGCTAGATAACAATAACCAAAACCAGGTAACCCACCATAACAAAGTTAATGAATGTTTACCGACAATATACGGCCTAGAATATGGCAGGTACACCAGACAAATTATTGGGGAATCCTAATAACCTAGATCTAGACTTAAACAAGTTTGCTTATAGTAATTATGATTCTTATATTAAACACATGCACACAGCATATTTAAGTGTGCATGTTTACATAATTCTTAAAAAATCAATAATTCAGATCAGGTAGATAATACACTGCGTTTTGCACAAGGTTATGTATAATACAGTATCTTACATTACAATAGCATATAATGAAATTTTTAATACAAAATTAAAAGAACCAACAAACAATGCAAAATAATTCAACAAAACACATTCTTACTAGAGCACTATGTTTGATGACAAATAAACACAATAGCATCTGCTAGTATTTGGATTTGTCTTCCCGTCATGCTTTTCGCTCCTACCACTTAATACTAACATATCAATCACTTCTGGCTGAAGCAATGTATTATATGACTATAAACCATGGTTGAAACCATTACCACAACAGTACAGAATCGTTTGTGTTTCTCCCCAAAATCACATACTCCACCCAGAAAATTAAATGATATTGTTGAAAATAGTTTAATTTATAATGTCAAAGCAGCCAGTATAGTTATATCTTGGACCGTTGATTTCACATTTTAGTGAAATACTACAATTCTAGACTCGTTAAAGCGAATGTGTGCAAGAACCCTAATGGTAAACACAAAACCCTAATAGTAAACACAACTGATAATAAGCAAGCAGTCTCTTTTGGATACCATTACTATATTTATAAAATCTCAACGAGAGAGAGAGAGAGAGAGATAGAGAGAGAGAGAGAGAGAGAGAGAGAGAGAGAGAGAGAGAGAGAGAGAGAGAGAGAGAGAGAGAGAGAGAGAGAGAGTGTGTGTTAGTTAAATAAAAGAATTTGTAAACAGGCTTGCGTACTTTTAAACACATTTTTTTTTAAAAAAAATACATGCAAAATAAATGAACTACATGCAACTGAAAAAAATATGAACGTTGATACAAATAGCTTATAAGTCAATTTCGCGTCTTTAATAAGTGAAACTTACCTCACAGTCTACAGACTTGCAACTATGTAAAAAGGACATAAAATATACTACACCGTTAGGAAATGTATTAAAGATATGCTAACAAAATACGCGTCATATATGTACATTACTTGTTGGATGCACAAGGACCACGTGACACGCCTGCTACGCAATAAGCTCGATAAAAAAAAATTGAAGGTAAAAAAAGGATATGCAAATAAAAAAAAAATTGTCTAACACACAAGGCTGCGAAAAAATCACACTGAGAATGCATTAAGTATCAAGTACTTTAGATAAACATCTGATATAGAAACTGTGTACGGGAAAAACGAAGGCCAGGTAATTTGTACAGTTTTGCTGTATACTACCGCCGAAGGAAGAAATCTATTTACAGAGATGTGATCATTTTATCCAAAAGATATAAAAACAAAATTTAGATATTTAAATATACATGTAAATATAAAGAGAAAATATTTATAGTTAATCAATAAAAATAGTGTTATATATATATATATATATATATATATATATATATATATATATATATATATATATATATATATATATATATATATATATATATAAAGAATACAAATCATATGGCGAATAACAGCCCTCTCAAGCGTACTGGATCCACCAAGGGATCACGTTTGTCAGGGATTAATTAAAATAGATGCAATAAACTGACGACGAACAGTACGAAACTAGTAACTAACTAGCCTAGTTTCGTACTGTTCGTTGTCAGTTTATTGCATCTATATATATATATATATATATATATATATATATATATATATATATATATATATATATATATGTATGTATATATATGTATATATATATATATATGTATGTATATATATGTATATATATGTATGTATGTATGTATGTGTATATATATATATATATATATATAATAATTTTAATAATTCAAAAACTGAAACCGATTGAAATTAAAAACAATTTACGGTCCTTTGAATACAAAACGAACGAATTGGGGTGTACGAATAAGAAAACATTCAACAGAATTACCCCCAAAACTCTGGGTTTCGTTTAAAGCAAATTTTGTTGTGAATTTTAAACTATACAAATGTGACAATAATTTTGTTTATTTTTCTCAATGATGTTAAATCAGACTTGAAGTAGATAATCTGTCAAAAAATTCGACAACAATTTAGTTCTGTAAAAACTACACTAAAGAGTATAATTTGATTTAATGATTAGTCGTTGGAAACGCGATCCACCGAAAATATATAAAACAGTACAAGGTTCATACCTATACTGAACAGAGGTGAAATTGTTAATGTCACTCGACAGTTAATTTACCAGATTTGGGCAGGAAATAAGCAAAATATAAAATGGATTTTTCGCAGGATTATATATTTTGCATTGCACATAGATATCGACTACTCAGGCGAAACTTGTACATAGACTTGCCCGAATGGATTAATAACAATAAATGTACATAAACGCAATGAGGAAGAATGGTGTTTCTTTTATGACCCGATTCTGTCTTAAATAAGTAAAGTGAGAATATAAATATATCATTTAAATCAAATTAAAATAGACGCAATCAATCATTTAAACGATGTCAGGTTAAAATTGAGAATATGAAAACTGAATAAGAATTTCATATATTCCTAAATATGTAGAAAATATTGGAACGAGAAGATAACATATGTAGAACTAAGAAAAAATACGTCACTCATGTTCGAACAAATGAAACAAAGACGGAATTACATGTTGACACGGTAATTACTTTTCAACATGACGTACCTAATGATTACATATATAGTATGTACCAATACAATCGAACACAGATTTAAAAATGGCGCTTTATCTCTGCTAAAAGATGAAATATATTTTTAGAATATTTATTTGAAGCACAGTATTGTCTCGGTAATACTTTAATAACATTAAAGTATTAAAGTAGAATATATCAATATAATGAATATTTTACTATACTGTTCGTACTAAATAAGAAAAAAACTTCCTTAAAATGAAAAGAGGTCTCCTGTAAAATCATTATTAGTTACATGGACGTTTTATATTTTATGTATATTAATCAATACAATTCATATTTAATATTTAATGGATTTAATATGAGCGTTAAATTAAGTATTTTCAAATGTTTAAAAGTTTAAAATAAATATGTTTACTGGTTCGAGATTTTATTCAAAAGACAACAATTCAACGATTACATTAGATAAAACAAAACTGAATGAGAACGGCGAGGTATGCTAGTCTTACTCATCAATAGCTCTCTATACAGATTTTGTTGGAAATATAATGCGAAGAAGCGTGCTTGAGAAGTCAATTTATATGCATTACTGTTTGATAGTGTCCATACCGGCCAGATTTTAAACAAGTTAACTTTATATTTCCTTTATTGAAAAATTGGAAAGGTACTTTTAGTATAAAAAAAAATATAAATGCGATTGCTCATATATTTTTCATTCTGATTTTAGCCAGATATTTGTTAATAACTGACTGATATAAATGTAAAAGCTAAATATCAGCCTTTTACGGTTTCGCCATGTGCATACGAAAAGAGTAATTACTGCTACAAATTATCAGGTAGGTGTGTTTCATTGGTTTTCTTTTAATATTCTACATGGTCCTAATCAACATGGCATTTGTGCCGAATCAGCCCGTAACTTGTGCCGAATCAGCCCGTAATTTGGGCCGAATCAGCCCGTAATTTGAGCCGAATCAGCCCGTAATTTGGGCCGAATCAGCCAGGTCGAAATCGATAACAATTCCAAAAGAACGTTACAACGCATATAACTCGATATATTCAATGCATAAAGATGATGTTGTTTGTAAAACTTTAAAAAATAACGAAAGAAAAACACCTCATAACTGTTAACGTCAATTGAAAGCTTAGTATGCTATTTACTGTGATTTTCAACTTATGATCCAACAGGTAAAAAGCTGAGCCAATTTTAACAATTGGCGACATAGCCGTGGGGAATGTACTCATGGCATTATGTCCCGGGAAAACATACGTAGCTCTTAATATATTATTTTGCGGAAGCACAATCTTGGAATAATAAAAACGGCCAAACACGTATCACTTGGGCTTTATTTGTATGCTAAATAAATCCAAAGAAGTATATGTAGATTATGAAGAAACATCTTATTTTGAAGAATTTTACGATGCACAGAGCAAGATCGCAAAACTATTATACAAGAATTCGGACCGAAAAATGGAAACACCATGAGAAAAAAATTGTGTGAAAGAGGTGAGCCTTTCGCACACTCACACGAAGCAACTGGTAAAATAACGCAAAACAAAATTCTCAGTGGAGAAGAGACAAGGTGCATGATGTCGACGTTAGCGTTTACCAAGTTCTCGAAAGGAACACGCAAATACCCAATATGCGCGAGCACAATCACTTAACGGGTAAATATAGTTGTCCAGCAAATAACAAAAGAAATTTTAATGATATATCCAATTGCATGCCACTGTTCATTCATAACTTGACCGGTTATGACAAACATTGGTTCATGAAGACATTTGTTCAATATAATCCAAATTACAAGGTAGAAATAGAACCGAAGAACAATGAGGAGTATATTTGATTCAGCGAGGATCTCCATTTTCATTAGTTCGTAAAGGAAGGTAACATGTTACATGTGAAAAGACAATTGGGTTTGTAGATAGCTTTATATAACAAAAGAAGTTGACTGTTGATTGCATTGCTACAAAACCAGCTGCATCAACACTATTATGGACGTTTGAAAATAAAAAATCACTCAATAAAACAATCTAAACATGCTTTGATTTAAAAGGGTTTATGTTGGAGAAAAGATACATGGATGATGCATATTTTTTTACAACTGTAGTTAAACCTGAGAGTGGATAAATTCGAATTTGAATTTAAACAACAAATCACAAATAACAGTGTACTAACTAAACAGACGAAGCTCATTAAAATAGAAATTTATTTTTTTTACTAAGTTTATGAATAACCCTGTATATCTACATATGAAAATAACTTGTTTAAATGTTCATAAGATTTATTATTTATCAGTACAACGCATACTGTTAGTCAGTTTGCAACACATGAAAATAAAATTAACCAGACCAACTTGCGATGGATTTTCATCGTTAGAGTTATCAAAATGGCTAACGTATGCATTCTACTACAAATTTAAAAACAAATATGGTGAAATATTGAAGCTGGTAATGACTGATGCATATTCCTTTTCTATTTATCTTGAGATAAAAAAAATAATTGTATAATAACATGCAGAATAAATAAGAAAGTTCTATGACACTAGTGCCCGTACCAAGAACGACATATCGGGCATCCCACAACGAATAAAAAAGTTTTCTGACACTGTTGACTATCCCAAGAACACCATATAGGGCATCCCTCAACGAAAAAGTTCTCTGACACTAGTGACTATCCCACAACATATCGGGCATCCCATAAACGAATAATAAAAAAGTTATATGGCACTAGTGACTCCCCCAAGAACAACATATCGGGCATCCCACAAACGTGTGGCGGTATTCATAATACCTTGTATGGTTTGTAAGAAGTGGTGATGGTGTGTTCCTAATAATTATTTAGATGTAGTACCCACCAGGCTCGATTATGGTTCGGAAGTTAGTAAGAGTTGTATTAGCTCTGACCCATCGATTCGACAGTTAAATAAAAGTAAACGAGTGAAATTGATACAACATTTATTGACAATCATAGTGAGTTCTCAAACTTACATGGCCTTTTGCTTGATCCTTAAGTCTATCACATATGAACGTTGTGGAGTTTCGCCGTCTGGTCGTACCATCTGATTTTCTGCTAAATTCTTGGTTACTTCCCCTTACTCTGATTCTTCGGTCTAATTCCATCTAAGTAGCTTCCCCTTAATCTGATTCAGAAGTCTCTCCACCTCTTCGTTTGCTCGTAGACTTGGACTGCACCGGCAGTCTCGTGCCAGTTCTTCTCTCTTTACCTCTTCAGATATCGGGACTCCTACCTCCAACTGGAAGTTGACCCCTGAAGCTCCTTTTCTATGTTCTCAATCTTTTGTTCTGCGATTCCGCCAAATTTTAACGGGACGGTCCGATTCCCGGAGTAATTTAACAGCGATGTTCTCTTTACGGCTGTCTGGTGCTTACTGATTCTGTGACAGAGACAGTTATTATTTTTGAATCTAGGATTTAGGCCCACCCCCTAGCTGAATTCGATTTGGTGCGGTGAACTAAACCGTTTAACTAAGCAGACAATGGCCTGTGCGATGGTGGTAGACCACGCCCAGTTAAAACTGAGTTTCCTGGCGACCTACATGATTGTTTAACACTCCTGGGGTGATGATTCACACATCAAGCATGTTTAATTAGCCCCGTGCTGTATAACTTGGCTGGGAGAACGTGACAAAAAGAATAAGAAAGTTCTATACACTAGTGATTATCCCAAGAACAACATATCGGGAATGCCACAAATGAATAAGAAAGTTCTATGACACTAGTGACTATCCCAAGAAGAACATATCGGGCATCCCACAAATATAAAAAAAGTTCCCGATTTGTTCCAAGTAAGCTGGATGTTGTTCTAGTAAGATAACTCAGTGAATATGGGTAAACAAAATTATGTTTAAGATTGACAAAAATAAAGGAGCTTTATGAATTAATTTTAAAACAAATTTGTGGTAAAAAGGAACAGAAAATTCAAGCTGTATAAAGAGTGCTTCTTGCATTACAAAGAGAGTACTTTACTCATGTCATGCAATAATGGATTGTACAATATATAACTGAATAAGGTCGCAATGTTTCTGTATGACCACATGAATTATAGTTAGCAAAAGAACATTACATTACCAACACAAGCAATCTGCAGTGACAGGGACACTCGAGTCGCATCAAAAAGTGTGTTTCCTTTGTTTTGATTAAAAGAATCCACATTTTCTCCTTTCACTGCGTCTGAAAAAGCTTGGGTTTTCTTTCCATTGACTTGTGTCCTTGCTGTCGATGACCACTAAATGTAGATATTCTAGTAAAGGTCTTTATAACAAGAGTTTACTAAATATGACCACTCATACAGGTAATTTAAGATGTCTACTGCTAAAGGCTAGTTTATGTTAGGTTATTTTTTTTTCTTTTAAATAAATTGTTACATCATCAAAATTGCTCAAGTCATTGATCACAAAGAAAGTATAGGTCGCTTGACGGACATTAATCAGAAACTCTATCAATTATCCAATTGTTCAGGATTTATCAAAATAACCTTTTCATCACTAAATAGCAAGTTTATGTCATACGTTTTACTGTACATACAATTTGGACAGAATAAAGACTAAGTCAGAAAAAGTTATTGCATTCAGTCTTTGCCAGATTTAGTACAAACATAATTTTTTTGTAGTTTGTCACTGCACAGCTTATTCTTTTGTGAGGCTCTTTCAAATACTTACGCATGCATTTTGATTTCAGATGCCTGTTTTGAACGTTAACCTGAGCATCAGACAAAAAATAAATATCTATATCCTGAGAATAAATAATTCTTTGATGTTGATTTGTTATCTTGTGTCATTCACAGAGCAAGCCAGATACACTTGGTACTTATTATTTTGTAAATGAACCCTCATTTTTGTGCTTTAGTTACTCAATGAATAAATATTTTGTAACTTCTGTAAGCCATTACCCTAAGTAAAAATCTTAAGAATAACCATATTTAACTGGCCTTCTTTGCTCAGATTTTTTTTTTCTACTGAAGATTTGAAAATAAGCTTTTCATCACTTTCTTATTTTTTAATAAAAAAATTGTACAGTATAAAACAGATCATTTAGGGAAAATTATGTGTAAAGTTTATCAAAGATGTACCAATTTCTGTGTCAATAATTCTCTATAAAGTGATGTAGCAATAAACGAAAGCAATCCCATTTATGTACTTGTCAATTACAACTTGAGCCATAATTCAATGTATAATGCTTAATAATATTTTATGTTCAACTATTAAATATTAAGTTCACAAAATTGCATATAAGCTGTAGATTTTATTTAAACCACATATTTACGTGAATTATCTGATGATTGTAACTTTTTTTCCTGCAAAATATGACGGAGCATGAAAATCTATAACTTGCGGCCAATATTTGTTGTTTTAATGAAACACTATTTTTTTTTTAGCTTGTGGAAGGCTATACATGATGGCCAGTATAAATAGTGGAGGAAGAACCCACAAAAACCCTGATAAGAACCACCAACCCTGAGGAAGCTACTGGCAAGTTTTTTCATATAAACACATTGTTTGAGCCGAAGATTAAAACCCATGTTAGCAGGGGTGAGATGACTGTGTGAGTTCAAATCTTGGCTCTACCAGCATGGGCATGTGAAAAAGCTTATTAGGAGTTTCATGCGACTCAGTAATTCTTCCCAGTTTCTTCCTCCACAAAATATACTGGCCACCATGTATCATGTGTTGAAAAATGGCATTAAGCTCCACAAAAAGAAACATTACAATTTGATAGCATCCATGAGCTCCTGACTTGGTACAATTTGAAAATCATACAACAAATACAAAATCCAAATGGATGTGTTCAGAAACACAGCTTCTTGCCACCAATGGGATTAGAACCTGGGACATTAGCACATAAGGCCACTGTTCTAACCACTAGGTCACCACCTGCTCCAAAATAATATGATTTTCAGAACCTTTAAGACAGGACCTAAAAATTTTGACAACAGTGATGCCAGTGTCCTTGTTTTATTCATTTTTGGTATGCCCATCTGCAAATTATTACTTCAAAGGTTTTTAATTTTTATTTTTCAAGCACAAACATGTTTTCCCCAGAATGCCATTACAGTTAAAAGGAAATCTGCCAAGGTGAAAAAAATGGAATTTTGTTGCGAGTTGGATCAGTTTATGATTTTTATGGTCTAGATTGTTGTTTCGTCTCATCAGATTGAGAGATGTTAATTTAAGTGACATGCAGAAAAATTCAGATAACTTGGAAACGTATGTATGAGAGGGACCAGATGGTTTATTCGTGGATCAAAAAAAGCTTTTGTGTTTATGAGACACTAAAGACCAAAAGGTATAAAAAAGAAAGAAAAAAACAACAAATAATACATTAAAACTATGAAAAATTGCTATAACACTATGAAAATCCAATAAATTTGTCTGCATATGCCAACAAAAATATGCACAACAAATTTGTTTGTCTACTTTAAGGGTCTAAACATTTCTAACAAAAATGCATGGTCTCCAAAGGTACACACATTTTTAAAACAATGGAAAAATACAAAAATATGGCTTCAAAATCTCTGTTAGCTCTACATATTAATACAATTATGCCTACCAAAACTGTCAAGTGACTTAGTTTAATCATGCCTACATGTTTCATGTGAACAAGTCTGATAAGCGTATAAATCAGGATTAGAAGAAAAAAAAAATCTTCAAAATACTGTAGTAATGGCTTGTGATTATCTACATAATAATATAAAATAAATGTACCAAATTTCATTTGTTTACCTCAAGTAAATTTTCCTTAAACATGCTTACAAGTTCCAAAATGCATAAATAAAATAAACAATTACAAATAAAACCACAGTAACCAGAACCTAATCTGATCTAAGGACCCACTCTAAATATCAGATTAGATCAGTTCTGGCTCAATAGTTTTTGAGCTATCTTGCATACAAAAAAAGTGTGACAGAAGGGTAGACAGTATTAAACATTTCTTCTGGGAAGTGGAAGGAGTGGGGCTAATGCTTAGTCTGCATCTTCTGACATTTTAATTTCAGTTAAGTAAAATTCATGGAGAATTTTCAGTAGCTCTTTCATTTAAATTTTTTCTTCCAAAGTATGCTATATTTCAGATACATCTAAAAAGCTGATTTTATTTATGGGTTTTGAGATGGATCTCTATTTTCTGATGATGTTCATTATAGCACAAGTCTCATGGGTCATGTATGCGCATTTATTCATTTTAAATTAAATATAAATTGTCCTTTTAAAATTTAATACTAACCAAAGTCTATTCAATCCTGATTATTGAATGCTCTGCACCTTAACTGTTACCAAGAAACTTCCAGACGAAAATTATGTGGGCTTTTACAATGGTGGTCATGTACTAAACTTAGGTCAAAATAAGAGCATGTCAAGTGGAATCATCACAATTACGGGTAACAAGAATTTGTTTATCAATATGCATAGCTTTCATTGTGACATCACAGCATGCAACATTCAGTCTGACCTAAATTCTCCCATATGAGGGCCATGCAAGGATCACTCCACGTTCCATGATGATACAATGTCTAAAGCTGGCATTAGTGGCACTGAAGTCACAATGTGAACCTGACTGTAGATATATAAATTATGCTGATGATATTGACTTGGATGAAGGGGACATGTTGACATGTTACCATAAGCTTTATAGGTGTACAGAACCTTCCAAGCAGTTTATATATAATAAATGGTGACATAAGTACTTAAGGACAAAGAGACAGCATATGCAAGGCCATACAATGAGCTCCATTTGCCTTCAGGGCCAAAAGTACAACGAAACAAAAAGTATATAACAAGTGACATTTATTAATTTCTCACATTTTACTATAGTCTATCCTATACTGATAATTAATTGTTGGAAAAAATATATTCATGATAAAATATCCAAATCTGGATAAAAGTTTTATTTCAGACTTTATTGCATCTGCATTCTACGTCACCATCATAAAACGTAGTATTATTACTTTTCCAGTAAAAACTGATTGTAAAATGTCTGATGGGCTGGGTTCGAAAAGTTGGGTACAAAGTTCACTTTCACAATCTCAGAGAATCCCTCCTTTAGTTCGGGTGGCTGATACTGCTTCCTTCAAGGTGAAAAAACAGCAAAAAATAAAATAAACAATAGAAAAAGTTATAAGATAACATATACCTTAAGCTTAAGGGTGCATTTTCATGTATTCTGAATTAACAACCTTGAATTACATACAATATATCTTTTGTTCAATTAACCAACTGAACAGCATTCATTAAACTAATAACTACTTTTCTGCAGAATTTTTTTCTTTCTTGGTTTTGTGGATGTAATGTCATATTCAGCACAAGATATGCTATATATAGCAGGCATATATTTGGTGGAAGAAGAATCCTGGAGGGGCTCCAGGTGACTAAGTGGTATTTAGTGCTTGCCTTTATCAATCACTTCTATCTCATCTCTGTCCACATGGGTTCAAGTCTGAGTCTCAGCCTATGTAAGTATTTGAGAATGATTCCCAGCATCTTCCCATAGGTCTGTGGTTCTTTATAAGGTTTTCCTGGGTGCTTCCTCCACCAATTATACAAGCTGCATTGTATAGCCTATCATGTGCTGAAAAATGGTGTTAAGCCCACAACAACAACAACAGACCCTGGAAAACGGGAAAACCACTTACAAACAGGAGGCTACTAGCTTTCTCACATACCAAAGATGACCTACCCAAGGCTTAAACTCACATCAATTGAGGTGACAAGTCAGTGAACCACTAACCCATAGGAAGCTACTGACAAACATTTTCACATACCATAGCTGGCCTACCTAAGGCTTGAACCCACATGAACAGGTGATATGTCAGTAATCTGTAAAGGCATGTACATCAGACCAATTTCATCCAGGGCCACTGCACAACAAGTGGCTTACTAATTGTTTGCATCCAATGCACTAAAGCACAAGACTTTATATACAGTATTATTTCAAACTGTAAAGCATTTTTGGTCAAATGACTTTATATACAGTATTAGTTTCAAAATGTAAAGCATTTTTGGTCAAATGGTTGTTAAAACAATCAGGGCATTTTTTTCATGAAATGGTAAAAGATTAAAATGTGTATGACATTGAAAATTCTCCATTTATCTGCACTTGCGAACCATGTCGTGACACTTTCCATTTGCTGTATGCAGTACAGTTTTAAGTAATCCTTTAATATAAAAAAACACAAGGTTATCCATAAATGATGAAATGATGCATTGAAAATTGCATTAAATTTGTGAAATAAATTAAAAAATTAAATTTGTCCATGATGCCTATAATGTGTCAGGTTAACTAACTTTAAATCTGGATTCCTCATACATAAAAAAAAATGTCAAGTATTGTCACAACTTTTGTATGCAGTTTTAAATTGTTTTTTTTTCAATGAAATCATTGAATAGATGAAATTAGCATTAATTTTACATTCATAATTGACCATATGAACGTACTTTTTCATTTGTTGTATGCAGCATAACTTTGGGTAATGTGCATGTGTGTGCATGTGATTTGGATTTTTAATGCAGCTTGAACAATTTGTTAGTCATATCATTACAAAGTCTTCAGTGTGGTATTTTAAAGTGATGTCAAGCACTGGGGCATTATGTCACAGACATGTAGCATGATGTCCCACCCAGTCACTTTATCATTCGAGTCAGGTCTTAGTACCATTTTTATAAGTAATTTGGTATAACTTGGCCGGGGATCGAACCAATGACATCTCACATCCCAGGCAGACACTCTAACCAGTAAACCACTGGAGCAGTCAACTTTGCTTTTATATTATATGGTAGTTTAGCCTTAAAACTGCATTGATTCATGAAATAGTAGGTGTACATAAAAAACCTAAAAGCAATGACATAACTAAACAATGCTAAATTAAATTCCTTGACCACCTTTGGATCCAAATGAGTACCAGATAACCATTAGTTCAAATTAAATTGTGACCAGTATCCACATTGATATGCTCTGTACATGCATCCAACTGTGACCAGTATTCACAAAGATATGCTGTGTACATGCATCCAAATGTGACTAGTATCCAGACATTCTGTTTACATGCATCCAACTCTGACTAGTATCCACACATATCTGCAGTGTATATGTTTCCAACTGTGAATGGTATAAACACAGATCTGCTACTGGATAAAAGCAAAGACAGAACTGGGTCAATGTTTCTGGAGTATGGATGCATGTCACAAAGCAGCAAATTCTGTCAGGGCTTGAAAATATTGTCTGTAAGTACTTGGTCCATTACCTGTCACCATCTGAGGGAACCAGGTCTGACATATTAATAAGTTTAAGTATGGCCCAATGGACATTAGATTCAACACAAAAGCACAGTTACAAATGTTCCTTGCATTTTGCACAAACGTGAAATGGGAAACCTTTCAAGATAATTCGAACTAGTCAAACACAGCAGTTTTTCCCAGCAATCCAGCATACTCAACTCACAAATAATTTTTGTGTTCTTGGTCGGGTTGTGTTTCAATGTTCTAGTTAGTAGATAATTCAACCTGATGATCTGAGCACAATATCTTTTCATTAGCCATTTCAAGTCTCACTGAACAAGGTTACAAATGGAAAACTGGAATGTTCTGTGGCCAAGCAATAAAATAAAGTCTCTCCTAACCATATCTGACTTTGGAACTTGCAGTTTTGCTATACTTGTGGACAGGTACTAAAAATTCACAGGTAAGAATAGTGCCAACGCTCATACTTTATGTCCCAGTCTGACTCTTTTGCACACAGCATAAAAAAGTACACTTCAAGTGACTTTAATATTTACAGGTGTTTGAAGATGTAAGTCAACATTTTATACTCACTGAAGTAACAACATTGAGACTGCAGATAAAAATTCATTTAATTTCCATTTCTCTGAAAACAGGGAGGTCTCAATGACTTCTGACAAATTAATCTATTAGGTCAGACAGTGAAAACGGCTGATCCTAAACATTGGATCACTGCTATTTCCAGGCCTTGAATGATTTCAATCTATAATTTAAATATTTAAACAATGTTTGGATTTTACCTTTTAGTACATATTTCTACATATAATTACCATTACATGAATCCAATGAGGTACTAAAAACTGCCTTGCAATGTAGTGAATAGCCCTTCAAAATTTTTCTACTGTAGCTATTATGACTTACTTGTATGAATTCATTATCATCTCATTGATAGGCTGGTGAGATTTGTCAACAATTTCTCGAAACTGAAATGGAAAGTGAGGATTATTACAGTACTCTTCAATTCAACACTTACTCTTTCCTCCTTGCATTTATGTACCTTTCTTTGGTTCTCCACCCATCCACCCAACCCATTACCCAATATGCATTTAAAAATTACATAAGTTTGATCAGAGACTAATGTGGCAAAGTCAATTATTATGTTCAGTTAAATACTTGTGTGTGCATGATTTGGAGTTTTAACACAGCTTTAAACATTTTTCAGTGATATCATTATAATGTCTGCAGTGTGGCAGTTTACAATGATGTCTAGCACTGGGGCATCATGCTAAAGACATATAGCATGATGTCCCACTAAGTCACATTATCCTGACACCAGGCCGACCAGTCCTAACACTAACAGCCATTGCTACCATTTTTAAGTCTCTGGTATGACTCTGCTGGGTGTTTAACTAAAAGAAAGTTTTGTAAAGTATTCTTATACTTTAATTACCTCCAGCATAGTTCAGAAACTTTAATTACCTCCAGCATAGTTCAGAAACTTTAATTACCTCCAGCATAGTTCTAAAAATTTAATTACCTCCAGCATAGTTCAGAAACTTCAATTACCTCCAGCATAGTTCAGAAACTTCAATTACCTCCAGCATAGTTCAAAAACTTTAATTACCTTCAGCATAGTTCAGAAACTTTAATTACCTCTGGCATTTTAGTGAGACCTCTCTCTCTCTCACACACAAACACACAACTTACTATAGAAACTATATGTGTGACCCTTTAAGATCTGCTAAGAACCCTATACAATTCAAATGTGATGTCCTTGAGATTCCATAAGATATCAATTTAATGGAAACCCTGTAGAGTGATGACCATCAACTTGTTCATCACACACAACTAAATTCAAAGTCTGGTCAAAAATTATATGTATATTTTGTTTACATTGTTATAACATGCTTTATCAAAATACAAATCTTGATATAGTACAGTGCTGACATGGCTCCCAAAATTGTATAATAATTTCACCAATTTCTTTAAGTATTACAAAACTTTATTGCCAAAATAAATAAGAATTTGAGTTAATCTGGCAAAATGTATTGTATTCCTGAAGAAAGAAAACTATAAAAAAAACCCCAAAAATTAAAAATCACTGCATCTTATTTTTTGAAGCACATCAGACTAATTAATGTTTAAAAATCAACAAAAAAGCCTTTAAGTTTTATTTGTTTTTGACTTCAACGCTTCCCAAAAATTTGATTTGATGCAGAACAAACAAAAACCAACAGATGTTTGTTTAGTTATCTGACAAAAATAACCAAATGCCAAATGATGCTGTGGTCTAAAAACATTTCTCATCTGAATTTTGACATTAGTTAATTTACCAAACTATTTAAGGGAAAACAAAAGAGCACCAATGCCAGCTGAATCAGATATCATACACAGCCATTGAAACAAGTTTATTGCCTTCCCTGCTCTTACTCATTTTTATTTTACTTTCAGAAATGTAAACAACAGCTTCAATTTATTAAATTCACACATGCCACATGTCATTGTAATGTTTAAGTTACATCTACATCTGTACTGTTGCCAACCTTTCATTGAAACTGAACCATTGAAGTTAATCCCTATATACAAGTTTCTATTTTGAAACTACAAAACATTTTTCAGTAAAAAATTAAAATTAAATTGTCAAGCAAATATGTTTGGTAAATTATTGTTTAATAAGAGTGTATTACCAAGAAATTACTTGCACAAAATTGTTAACTAAAGTTTAAAAAGTTGATTCAGAACCATATTGTAAGAAGGGTTTAATTGAAAATCATGTATCAATTCATGGAAAACAAATTTTAAAGTAAGGAATATTAGCCTGCTACACTGCACATCCAGCCATATTAAAAGATGAAAAGTCATCTCTTCTTGTCCATTTCCAATATATAAAGGGCAATAATTATTGCCTATTACCTCCCATTGGCAACTACAGGTTTTATACGTTTTTAGCCAAGTTTAAAATGATGCTTACCCTTTCATTATGTCTTGATTGCATGTGACTCACTGTGGAGACAAAACAGCGACACTGCACCTTAGCCTTCTTGGCACATTCTATGTATCTACAATCATAAAAATGGGTTGTTATGAAAATTGCTGTCTGTATCATAAAATTTTTTGGCACATTCTATGTATCTACAATCATAAAAATGGGTTATGAAAATTGCTGTCTGTATCATAAAATTTTTTGGCACATTCTATGTATCTTAAAACAAAAATGGGTTGTTATGAAAATTGCTGTCTGTATCATAATATTTCTTGGCACATTCTATGTATCTACAATCATAAAAATGGGTTGTTATGAAAATTGCTGTCTGCATCATAACATTTTTTGGCACATTATATGTATCTACAATCATAAAAATGGGTTGTTATGAAAATTGCAGAATGTATCAATATTTCTTGGCACATTCTATGCATCTACAATCACAAAAATGGGTTATGAAAATTGCTGTCTGTATTATAATATTCTTGGCACATTCTATGTATCTTTAATCATAAAAATGGGTTGTTATGAAAATTGCTCTCTGTATCATAATATTTCTTGAGACATTCTATGTATCTACAATCATAAAAATGGGTTATGAAAATTGCAGAATGTATCAATATTTCTTGGCAAATTCTATGTATCTACAATCATAAAAATGGGTTATGAAAATGGCTGTCTGTATCAAAATATTTCTTGGCACATTCTCTGATTCTACAATCATAAAAATGGGTTATGAAAATTGCAGAATGTATCAATATTTCTTGGCACATTCTATGTATCTACAATCATAAAAATGAGTTATGAAAATTGCAGAATGTATCAATATTTCTTGGCACATTCTATGTATCTACAATCATAAAAATGGGCTGTGAAAATTGCAGAATGTATCAATATTTCTTGGCACATTCTATGTATCTACAATCATAAAAATGGGTTGTGAAAATTGCAGAATGTATCAATATTTCTTGGCACATTCTATGTATCTACAATCATAAAAATGGGTTATGAAAATTGCTGTCGGTATCATACTATTTCTTAGTCATTATCCCTACATTTTGTAAAGATCTGACCCTGTCCATCTGGAGTTGTGAGGATGCATATGTAAACAATGAAAACAACCCATACTATGCCAATCAAGACTGACACATTAAACCTTAGGATTTGACATTGTGTGTGTGTGTGTGTGTGTAGATGTACATGGAAGTTTTACATTCCGAAGCACCCTGCAGATGGAGCAAAGTGATAGGGTTTTTTTTTATACTTAAGCTCAAAATATTTCTCAGATTCCCTGATTACAAGACTAATATGTCTGAGAGATTGGGTGTGATTAATGACCCAAGAATCTCATTGTACAATTCACAGACACACACATGCATACTTATTGGAACTTGAAAGATGAATTCAAAGATCAAATTTCATTTTGCTCCATGATCAGAGACCTGATTTTAAGGGCAAAGGTGTTCAGGATGGATGGGACGAAGCAGGAGACAACAGAGGTATGTATTTTACAAACATTTTAGTTGACCAATGCATAGCAAAATCATAAACATGAAGCCCAAATGGGCCAGAGGTTGCTTACCTGGCTGACATTTGCCTAATAGCCAAATGCAATATCAGTTGGACAAGAAACCTGGGTCAAGTAGGATGCTTTCTTTCACTGCTATTGATTTAATATGTTACGAAAACTGTTTCAAGGTTCTCTAATTCTTCTATCTTCATTATTTCATGGCAGATGAGCATCATTTGTCTGTGCCAGGATGTATCAAAGTTAGTCAAATTCCATTCAGCAGTTTTTGTTAGATAAAGCTGTGTATATATTTTTCTAATTAAGTTCTGATTTGGCAACATTTGTACAAATCTAAAATTCCATTATGCCAGGATATATTCTTTCAAATTTGGTCCAGTTACATTGGTCAGTTTTTGAGAAAAATTCAAGAAAATCTTCATGAAAGAATCCCTGATGTCAACTTTGATCCAATTTTATTTGATCCTGGAGAAGTCATTTCAAGATCTAATTTTATTAAGACTATATCTGAGTATAGATCAGTATTCTCTATATAGATTATAAAGGTATTCATACTCTTTCCGTCAAATATGATTTAATTCTGCTGAGTAGTTTCAGAAAAGAAGTCATTTTTGCTATCCTTACATTGGTAGGTCCACATCAGTTGGACAATTCTGAAAGCCTTCATAGTTTTCCATCAAATATGATCAAGGTATGTTAAGCAGATTTTGACAAGGAACTATTGACAGGTTTTTCAAGCTGTTGTTGTTATAGGGTTTAATGCCATACTTCAGCACAAGATAGGCTATACATGGATGCCAGTATTAATGGTGGAAGAAGAACCTGGGAAAACCCCGGAAAGAACTGCAAACCCACATGATGCTACTGGAAAGCTTTCTTACATACCCACATTGGCCAAATCTGAGATTTGAACCCACACCAACAGAGGTGAGATGGCAGTGATCCCTGCATGGTAAGCGCTTTAGACCACTTAGCCACTCAAAGCCCCTCATGTTTTTGTAACAGTGGATATATCTTATGGCACTGTGGATGGTCTTCAATCCAGAATGCTTTCCATATAGTTTGGTCAAATTCTTTTCAATAGTTTTGGTAAGGGTTGTTCCATTTAAACATACATGGTACCAAGGAAAGGCTTTTTTTAAATAATATATGCCTGGGTTCTTTGATCACTGAGTTCATATTAAAATGATAAGAAATTTCAAACTGTATCTATGGGAGAGTGTCTTCCCTGGATCCCATGCATGTCTTAATGTAACTGCCCTGTAGTCATTTTAAAGATTTTCTATTTTTAGTAACAGTAGCCATATTTGATGGTGGATCAGCATAAGTTGTACAAAACTTTAAACTTTCCTATGCTACGATGCTTTCAGTCAAATTTGGTAAAACATAGCTGGGCAGTTTTTGAAAAGAAGTTTCAAAGTTTTTCAAATTTTCTTTTTGTGAACATTTTTGCAATCATATCTGCACCACTTGTATAGATTTTAACAATCTTTATGTGATGGTGCTTTTTTGTCAAAATGATCATATTATACTGCTGACCAGTCAGGGAACAGTTTTTTAAACTTTTTTTTTTTTAAGTAGTCAAAGCAAATCTCAAAGTAGATCAGCAACACTTATACAAATATGAAAGCCCTCTATGCTAGGATGCTTTAGACCAAATAAAATAAAATTTCATTTAAGCAGCGTTTGAGAAGAAGTTGTGTGAAGGTTTTTCTATTTTTTTTTTTTAGTATAGGTGACTGATTGGCTATTTCTGTAGAAATCAGAATGGTTTCCAACGATTTTTTTTTCTTCAAATTCTATTCAATAGTTCTGAAAAAGTAATTTCAAGTAATTTTTTAAAAAATTTTTTTTAGTAGTGGTGAACATATTTGATGGCAGATCAGTATCTGTGTACAACCTTCAGTGCCAGGATGCTTTCTGTCAAATTTGATTATATTTTGATGAATGGGTTCTTGGCAAGTTGTTTAAAGATTTCTGCTTTGTATATAAATATTTTAAAAGTATCTGTGGCCATTTTTCATAATGCATTGACATCTTTTTTATGAACCTAAAAGGTCTTTATGCCTGGATGCTTTTGATCAAAACTGATCATATTCTGTTCTTTGTTTTAGATAAAGCTACTGTTTATCATGTTTCCAATGTCCAGTAATGGTCACCCTATTCTAAGAAGGCTCAGCATCAGCTGTACAAACTGAAAGCCCTCTATTTCAGGATGCTTTGTCAGGCTTGATTAAATTCTATACAGCGGTTTTTGAGAAGTTATTTCAAACTTTCTCTATTTTTAGTAATGGTGGCCACATTTGCATTTTTTGTATGAAAATGAAAGCCTTTCATACCAGGATATTTTCTTTCAACTTGTTCAAATTTTATTAGCAGTATTTTAGGAAAAAAAGTATTTTTTTTCTATTTTTATCAATGGTGGATTTTTATTCCTAGCAAATCTGAAGATGTCAAAAGGTTTCTTAGAATTTTGATAAAAACAATTTTCTAGCTGAATTAATTTTAAAGGGTTTTTCGTATTATTGGTAACAGTAGCCATGTTTGTTCAAATTTTTAAGTCCGTTATGCTAGACTGTTCCACGCCAATTTTGTTCAAAACTGGTCCAATGGTTTTCAAGAAGTTTAAAATAGCAATTGTGATCTACTGAAATATGATTCAGGATGTAGGGCAGGGGTCTCAAACACTTGGCCCAATATCCAGAAAGCTCTGTTTGTGTGTGTGATTTGGATTTTGAACAGTTTTAACAATTTTCCAGTCATATTGCTATGAAGTCTGCAGTGTGGCAATTTAAAGTGATGTCTAGCACTGAGGCATCATGCCCCAGATATGCAGCATGATGTCCCATCTTGTCACTAGGCTGACCAGTCCTGACACTAACCTTTTGATGCTGAGTGCCTAGTGAGGCAGCTGTAAATATCATTTTTAAACATCTTTTTATGACTTGGCTGGGGTTTGAACCTATGATCTCCTGTATCCAATGTGGATGCTCTAACCACTAAGCCACAGGAACAATCTCCAGAAAGCTGCTGACATTACTGTATTTAAGTTATGCAAATTATTTAAATCTGCCTATCTAATCCACAACATTTTATTTTTTTTAAATATAAGCACAAAAATGAAAACCAACTTGAAATGCTGAATGACATTATGGCACATCATGGATAAATGATCCAATTAAACAATGTTGTTTCAAATTAAATAATACTGCTCCAAATTAAACAATATTGTTTAAAAAGTATTTCTGTTCAAATCTATCAGGTATGGAATTAGAAACAAACTTTCCAGTAGAAAAAGGACTTCTATATAACATGTAATTATCAGTTACAACAAAGTTTCACACTTTAATAAATCAGCTGAATACTCTATAGAAGAAATTTAAGAAAGGACAAAAATTTTTATGATTCATTATTAATAGATTTCTTATCTGATCTTGAAGTTTCTAAATATTTCCCTTTTTTTTGTTGAAAGTTTTATGAGTTGAGACCAAGTTTATATGAACAGAAGCTCTTTTGCAACTATCCGTAGATACTACAATGTCAGCTGTACTATTATGTCAGTCACACTGACTATTATGTGAGCTAATGTTCTCACCTGCCTCTCGACTCTGGGTCAGGATTGGTGTTATCAACAACTACACTTTTCCCTGCCTGTAGAGCCTCCATGCACAGTTTAACACACTTTTGCCAGCTGCCCAATGTATCCTTTGGAAATAAAAATGTACATTTTTGTAATTTTGGTAAATGTTTCTGCACCATTCAAGGATTGTATCCTCTTGACTTTATGCTTAAAACTTAATCCAGTTTTGATGGAAAGTTGGGTTCTTTTTAATGGCACTTTGAGAACATGATTGGCCATAATAGGAATCACTCTAAATTTGGGGGTATAAAATTTCATGATTTGGCTAGAAAAAATGCAGGTACATGTGTACTTAATTTTATGCATTTGTCATGTGCAGGGGGAAGAAAAACACATACACTAATGAGGGCCAAATGTATATATCTTTATAAAAGATCAACATTCACTTCCTGCATTTTCAACAGTAAAAAAAAAAACAGGCTTTATGCCCACTATAATCATTAAGTTGATTGGGTAAATTATTCCTTGCAAACGATGATTTCAATCAAATGTCAACAACTTATAGCACACATATACCAGCTTAATTACACTACTTGTATTATATATTCTGTATTTTCAATGTTCTTAGAGAATATTATTAAAACATAGTGCTCTCAACAATCAGGCATTAGAAACTAGAAGAAAGCCAATGACAGCAAAACCAGACCTTTCCAAAACAAAAACTTCTTTCTTTTCCATCAATAAACAGTTTTCTGTGAAAAATTAATTTTAGTCCCTCAAACATCACAATGCTGCTGGAACAGTAGTCATGATGTGGAAAACTTTAAAGGCATTAATGGTTTTTGGTAATTTCATGGTGGGAAGAAACTGCAATCTTGTATACAAGGGTAAAACAGCATCATCCCATTGTTGGTGTCAAATGCATGCAGCCCGTAGATTATTTTGTCATGGCCCAGATTATTGCTCAATAAATTCAACTCAAAGACATAAACCCTTAAGGTAATTCACACAAATCAAAGTGGATCATTTTCATGCATGATACAATGTCACCCTGGACGAATGTTAATGTGTGTCGATACATCAGGAATAATGTGCTCATTGTTTATTCAGCAGTTGAATGAATCATGCTTAGCAATAAAAATGTAATCTCTTGTGTACTGTTTGCCTGGTGGAATTCATAACAAGACATGTGATCAACAAACTTAAAAAAAATCTAATATAAACATTTTAGTTTATTTATGAAACGACTAATATTTGAATCTGAGACGGCAATTGCTACACATGTATATATGATACAATAGATAGCACAGTGCTTCAATATACATTCATGACACTGTATATATGTTCATGGATTAACGTATGTGTACAGTAATACAGACTAATTAAAAATCTACATTTGCTTAAACAATGTGCAAATTCTGATAATTAAATTTGTTGCATTTTAATACCACTGCTTTGTTATGATATTGCCTAATTCACAGAACTGCATTAAATTTTAGTCGCTATTCGTTATTATTAATGGGTATATCGTTATTATTAATGGGTATAATAAGTTCTTTGTAGGTAAAAAAGGACAAACTTTGAGTAATTTATTACTACAGTATCAAACCAAGTTGATGCTTTGTACACAGCTTATAAGCTATTTAAATTTTCTATGAAAATAAATTATAATAAATTTCCATTGTTCATCATGACATATTTCTCAGCACTAGAAATAGCAACAAAACAACCACACAGACTAGTGATTTATTTACATGTATATTATTTGTTTTTAAATTAGTGTTCTTAAGTCTATTTACAGATATTTATGCTGTCCATCCACATAATTTAGATTTTACTATACAAAAGTCACAGATTATAAGCAAGCAAATTTTTCTGTCAATTATTTTCATCTTTCTTGTCTCATATATATATATATATATATATATATATATATATATATATATATATATATATATATATACATATACATACAGACTGCAGACGCTTGCTGATAGAGTGTATCCAGAGTCTAGCAGAGAGGTCCACAATCAACATGATCTACTCCATCAGGCAACTGCAGGAGAAGTGCAGAGAACAACACAGAACTCTCTTCCTGTCTTTTACAGACCTCACAAAAGCATTCGATCTGGTCAGCAGAGATGGACTCTTCAAAATCCTAACAAAGATTGGATACTCTCCAAAGCTGTTCAGCATGGTCCAGTCCTTCCATGACGACATGAAAGGCACAGTGCAGTATGATGGCTTATTGTCTGACCCATTCAACATCCACAGCGGAGTGAAACAAGGCTGTGTCCTTGCCTGCACACTTTTCGGCATCTTCTTCACTGTCCTGATTAAGTACGCTTTTGGGACGTCCACAGAAGTAATCTACATGCACATGCATTCAGACAGCAGACTGTTCAACCTGGCACGACTGAAGGCAATGAGCAAAGTAAGGAAAGCAACCATTAGGGACATGCTCTTTGCAGATGATGCTGCTATAGGCACTCACACAGAAGCTGAACTACAACGCCTGATGGTCCGCTTTGCTAAGGCATGCGATGAATTTGGGTTGACCATCAACCTAAAGAAAACCAACATGATGGCTCAGGACGCAGACCCTCCCAGCATCATCATCATCAACAACTACAAACTAGAAGTAGTCAGTGAATTCAATTACCTTGTCTCTACCATTACCAATAACCTCTCACTTGATGTTGAGCTCAACAAGCGACTGAAGGCAATAAGCAAATTAGGAAAGCAACAATTAGGAACATACTCTTAGTAGATGATGATGCTCTAGTCACTCACACAGAAGATGAACTACAACGCCTGAATTTGGGTTGACCATCAACCTAAAGCAAAACCAACATGATGGCTCAGGATGCAAACCCTCCCAGCATCATCATCATCAACAACTACAAACTAGAAGTAGTCAGTGAATTCAATTACCTTGGCTCTACCATCACCAACAACCTCTGACTCAACATCAAGCTCAATATGCAGATTGGAAAGGCGTCAACAACTCTCTTTAGATTGTCGAAGAGAGTGTGGAACAACAGCATGCTGCCACTGAACACTAAGATCTCCATGTACAGTGCCTGTGTGCTAAGCACTTTCCTGTACGCCAGTGAAACTTGGACCCTGTACGACTCTCAGGAGAAAAGACTGAGCGCCCTGCACATGTGTTGTCTCCTACGCATACTCAGGATCACCTGGAGCAATCGTGTAACAAACGAGGTGCTTGAACATGCCAAAATTCCCAGCATGGTCACATTCCGCCAACGTTGCATCAGATGGCTTGGCCATGTACATCAAATGGATGACGGATGGATCCACAAATACCTTTTCTACTCTAAGCTTGCCTCTGGCAGAAGATCAATCAGACGGCCACATCTTTGCTTCAAGGATGTTTGCAAGCATGATGTGAAAGCTTCTGGGATTGATGTCAACACCTGGGAAGAGCTTGCAATAGAAAAGTCTAGCTGGCAACATATGTTTACTGGTCTGAAAGCCAGCGAGGAAAAGTTACGACAGCTCGCTGATGAGAAAAGATCTCAGAGAAAGAGGATACAGTTCCAACCCAGACCTGACTGAACCTTCAAGTGCAGCAACTGCAGCAAGGACAGCCACTCCTGTGTGGGGCTCCATAGCCACAGTAGACGCTGCTGCACAACAACTGGGACACCTCTCATAGGTGCATTTCCATTCTCTCTCTCTCAACTATGCCAACAACAACAATATATATATATATATATATATATATATATATATATATATATATATATATATATATTTAAATGGCAATAACTCTTGCTTATTACATATTACATCCCCTACAACCTATTCCATGGAGAAAATATCCAGCGATAGTAAATACTCCATATGTTCAAAAATTACTTTGCATATATATGCTTTTATCTGTCTGGAAGTAATTGTCAACACCAGGGATACTACATCAGCTCCCTTCTAGTTAATACAGGTGAGTTAAAAATTAAAAATTCTTAAAGTTTGCACAACAGAAATAAAGGTTTTCACAAGTAACCATTATCATTTAAAGTAAGGACTTTGTAGGCTTTCTAATTTCAATGTAATGCCTGTGGAAAACAGCACCAAATGGCTAGATTCTAGCACCAGTGATGTTCTGAGATGGCAAGTTTACAGATATACCTTTCCAATTACATACACACATAGAAAGACTGGAAATAAATATTCACAGCAGTCACTTGTTTAGCACTGCTATCACCTAAGTATCAAATCTCAAAACTTTTTAAAATTATTATATCAGCATTCAATTTTTTTATTAAAATCATATGGTAACTGAATGGCTAACAGAAACAGAACCTTATAAATCGGCTTTAATTCATAGGAATCTGTAGGAATTTTCATTGTTTTATGGTATTCAGGATTATTATCACTTGTATAATATTTGGAAAAATGTTGAAAAAGTCATGATACAGCTAGGAAAAAGGTAGTTACATGATGTTATAGCAAAACTTAATTCAGCATATACAGAGCTTATTAGATTATGTGCAGATATTACAAACTCAGAAAAACTCAATTTGGGTACAACAATGCATATGCTAGCCCATATACAATATTCTAGTATCCACAGAGCTATGAACAAAGGATCTAACAAAAACCAATTCATCAATATAATTCAAAGTCAGAAGTACATGCAACCCTACCTCTTCATGGCAAAATGAATAATTCTAGGAACCTACCCTACTGACATGAACATATCCTTTCGGCACTAAATGTGTCTTGGCAAAGAAAGATTTCCCAGCTGAAACAAATGAAGCACACAAAAAGTGAGCCAACATCATTTATTATTAAGTAAAATAGAATTATGCCAGTTTCTATGACAAGTCATTGTCATGTAATCGTTTAGTTGTAACTGGTTAGTGGTGTGTAATTTTGCTATTATTACATGATCTGCCTTGTTTTAGCTGGCTTTGATGCGTAATTTTGTCATGTTAACCACACTTGAACTTCAGAATTATATGTGCTATTTAAGTACAGTAAGTACAGTAAAAACCTGTCTTAAAAGACTGTTGCTATGAGAGACCACCTGTCTTGAAAGACCACATTCTCAATGCATGGATATATTCATTATATAGTGTTATGACCTGTCTTTGAAAAAACACCTTTCATGAGACGATTATTGTTTGGTAGAAGAGGTGGTCTTTCAAGACTGGTTCTACTGTACTGGCTTTATTTTGTTTTAAATCTTTTCTCATTTCAGGCATGTGGTATTTAATATACAGCATGTGGTTGGTAACTAGTTCTGTCTATGCTATATGGTAGACGGTGTGCATATTTTTGTCAAAGCAATCTGGAAATACTGAAACCACTCAATATAGCACTCTTCAAGCAAGCCATATTGAGGGTACCTTATACATATTAGTAGTACCACATAATGTAATGTGGATCCATGACCAAATTCACTTTATAAAAAGGACTGTGTTACAATGAGGCACCATATACTGAGAAAACGATGAAACTTAAACCCTCGAGATCAAACTCTTCCCTTGTTTTTAGGCAAAGATATGCACAAAGAACACCATATATGATCTCTATATTCTTCTCAAAATCCTCTGGAATACTAATTGTGACCAAAGGGTTACAAACCAAACATGCACTGTCATTATCTTTTGGTTTAATACCATTTTTAGCACATGATAGACTATACATTGCAATAAATATATCTGGTTGATGAAGAACCCAAGAAAACTCAGGAAAAACCACCAACCTACATTAATTTACTGGCATGCCAAGCCCAAGACACACATCCATGCAGGAAGGGGTGTGATGTCAGTGACCAGTATAGGCAAGCACCTTAGACCACTCAACCACAATGAGCCCCACAAAATACATCGCAAAGGACACAACTATCTAAACTTTGTTCAGCAGAACTGTAAACATAAATTTCTGTTGAAAAGCCAAACTCGGGAGAAAGCTGGCATTCAGGGATCATATGTCTTAAAAATGATGACTTGGAAATGATTCAAATACCCTTGGCTAAAATGCAATATTCCTGCATAAAGTTATGATGCAGAAATTAAAATTTGGACTTGAAATTTGAAGCAATGACTCTTTTAAAGGACATTGTTGAAAATCTGAAATTTAACTTTTTAAAGATTTTAAAGATCATATCAATATACTTTTGCCTGCCAAATTTCAATTAAATCTAACAAAGCTTAGTAAAGTTACACAGTGAAAACTGATGTCAGGAGAACAGCTATCAGGGGCAATAACTCTCCAACATATCAGGGAATAACCAAAAATCTAACTCGCTCAATGTCTCATCAATCAGAAGCTACAAGCCAAATCTGGTTGAAATCCAACACATTTTAGAAACTTAATTCGCATAACCCCAAATTAGGAGAATCATCAAACAAGGGGACATAACTTTCCTAAAGAAGATTAAATTCAAAAAGGCACATACAAATCTAGGAGACAAAATGTTCATAATGTACAGCATAAGAATTTGCTATCTGGTTCTTTAGTTATGCTGTTTACAAACAAAATCTCACATGAAAATATGAAGATGATCATCATTGGCTGTAACACTATTCAAAATAGTTGTTGAGACAAAACTCACAAAAATTCTTGATAAAATGTACACACTAAATTGGCATCAAAATATGTTGGTATCATCCTGAACAATTCTGTAGTGGAGATGTAATACTAACTGAAAGATGATAAGTCCATCACAATTGGGCCCTGAAAGAGGAAACCTTTAAAAGTTGCATCTACGTGTAATACCCAACTCACTTACCACAAACCATCCAATTTTGTGCAAGCATTGCTCTGCATTGCTGGTTACAAAAATGTGTGTACGAATAAACAGACATTAAAGGTAGCTTGATAATGAGTCCTAATTTCAGAAGGTTATCACATTAGTAACCTTGTGTACCATATTTTAATTTCTATCCAGCAATTTAGAAGATAAGAATGATGGATGGAATGATGGAAAGATGCTCAGACAGGGGTATCACAGTATCCCAATGAAAAAGCATGGAAATACAGTAAAACTAGTCTATTGGAGCATATTTCCATTGATTTTTCTTAAGTAAACATGTCTCTCAAGTGTACAGACACCACTGGCCTTAGCAAACGTGGAGCCCAATTTGGATCAGTTAGGTGGGGACCCTGTGAGCATAACATTTGGAAGTAAACTTTTAAACAAGTTTTTATATGGTACTGAACTTAAATTTTCTTTCATTGCTTTAACTTTACTTTCCCTACATATATATATTTGTAAAAATTACTAATGCAGGGGGCCCTGTGAGCATGGAGCCTGATTGGGCCAAATTGGTTGAATCGGCCTAAGGTCAGCCCTGTGTACAGATTTGGTATTTATCTAACTCCCAGTTATCTTGTGTGTGTGTGTTTTAAGGTTGTATGTGCGAGTGGAGAGACTGTGTGGAGAGGTTGTGTGTATGTGTGTGCTGAGACTGTGTGGAGAGGCTGTGTGTATGTGTGTGGAAGACTGTGGAGAGGCTGTGTGTATGTGCACGTCTCTAAATGAGTCAGATTGGTTTTTCATTTTATCTAACTCCCATTTATCCAAATGTATGTGGAGAGGTTGTATGTATGTGTGCTTGTCCCACAAAGAGTCTTATTGGTTTGGGGTTTTTTTTAGCACAGAAACATGTTATTTTTGGGCTACAGCAACTGGAATCAATTACCCTGCCCTAAAAAATAGCACTGTAGCCAATCTGGGTTCATACAAGGGCAGGATTTGAACCTGCACCCTCTCAGTTTATAGTCCAGTACACTAACCCAGGATACATTGCTGTTAATGCCTTCGTATGTTGCCTCAAATGACATTGAGCCTATTGAAAATTCTCATGCTTGCAGTAGTATCCCAAATGAATTTCTAATCTACATTCAGACGTTTATTCATTTAACATACAAACAAGCATGCATGTAGTGAAAACATCTCAATATGTTTACAGACATACAAACAAATAGACAAACATTAAATAGGGTGAAATAAAATATATTGCTGAAAGTTTCTTTAATTTGTAAAATAATAAAAATGTGCACAATTTGTAAAAATGTAAACAGAACTTTTTATAAATTATTAACAAAATTGAAAAGTTAATTAAGTCTGACTGTAATAAATCACTTCTATGTAAAGAGGACAAAATCTGACCCCCCCTCAAAAAAACAAGTATATTTTAGTCAGTGTTTGTCAAGCTCACTTTTTATTTGGAATAAAAATTTTAACAATGAGGTTGGTATGAATGGGCATATCAAAGGACATGTTATCTCTATGTCAAGCCTCCTACAAGCCTTGACAAAACATCAGAAAACTGCAATGTATGTACTTACATGCTGGACATCCCACCAAGACTATGACCTGGAAAAAAAAGATTAAAGAAAGGAACTATTTTAGCATAAATTATGTTTCTCTGAGAATGTTCAATAATTCATATTAACATTAAAAATTAATCTGCACCTTCTCTCAAATCCAACCTTCTCAGAAAGCCAAATATTTACTGTCTGTATATCAAATAGATATTACAAATTGTAATCTATTGGAAATAACTCTTCCAAGATACCATTATAATTATCTTTCTTTCTCAACACCAGGTGGCTGCCATTATACTAATGTGATATGATTATGTGATGTGATTATGATTTTTAATTTTTTAGTCATATTGCTACGATGACTGCAGTATGGCAATTTATAGTGATGTCTAGTACTGGGGCATCATGCCACAGACATGTGGCATGATGTCCAACCCAGTCACACTATCTTGACACCAGGCCGACCATTCCTAACACTAACCTCTTAATGCTGAGCTTCAAGCGAGGCAGCTGTTAGTACCATTTTTTTTGACCGGGGATCAAACCAACAACTCCTGAATCCAAGGCGGATTCTCTAACCACTAGACCACCAGAGTGGTTGTAATGTTTTTCAGTTCAAACTTCAGCAAAAAATTCAATATGGACTCCTGCACTGGTGGAGAAGCATGAGGGTCTTAATGTATTGCGATAGGTCAATTATTTTTGGTGAAACATAATTTACAATACAAATATTCTATCTGCCTTAAATACATTACCAAATCACATTAATGTTATCAGAATTGACAATGGTCTGACTATCTACCAAATGAGCTACCTCTAGTAACCAAACTACCTCATGGGACACACAACCAAATAAGTTCTTTTTGGTCTGATACCAACTGAGTTACTTCTAAACTACCTCATGAGATACACTACCAAATGAGTTCTTTTTGGTCTGATACCAACTGAGTTACCTCTAAACTACCTCATGAGACACACTACCAAATGAGTCACATTGTCGGATGCCCTACCAACTGAACTACCTCATTTGACACTCTACCATTTGAGCTACCTCATTGGGCACAATATCAACTGTGCAACCTCATCTGGCACTCTACCAAATGTACTGCCCCATCTGACATCCTGACAAATGAGCTACCCAATATGATGCTCCAACAACTGTACTAACTCAGCTCTAACAACTGAGCTACTGAATATGATGCTCCAACAACTGTACTAACTCAGCTCTAACAACTAAGTTACACAATATGATGCTCCAACAACTGTACTAACTCAGCTCTAACAACTGAGCTACCCAATATGATGCTCCAACAACTGTACTAACTCAGCTCTAACAACTGAGTTACCCAATATGATGCTCAAAAAACTGTATTAACCCAGCTCTAACAACTGAGCTACCCAATATGATGCTCCAACAACTGTACTAACTCAGCTCTAACAACTGAGCTACCCAATATGATGCTCCAACTACTAACTCAGCTCTAACAACTAAGTTACCCAATATGATGCTCCAACAACTGTACTAACTTAGCTCTAACAACTGAGCTACCCAATATGATGCTCCAACAACTGTACTAACTCAGCTCTAACAACTGAGTTACCCAATATGATGCTCCAACAACTGTACTAACTCAGCTCTAACAACTGAGCTACCCAATATGATGCTCCAACAACTGTACTAACTCAGCTCTAACAACTGAGCTACCCAATATGATGCTCCAACAACTACTAACTCAGCTCTAACAACTAAGTTACACAATATGATGCTCCAACAACTGTACTAACTAAGCTCTAACAACTGAGCTACCCAATATGATGCTCCAACAACTGTACTAACTCAGCTCTAACAACTGAGTTACCCAATATGATGCTCAAAAAACTGTATTAACCCAGCTCTAACAACTGAGCTACCCAATATGATGCTCCAACAACTGTACTAACTCAGCTCTAACAACTGAGCTACCCAATATGATGCTCCAACAACTACTAACTCAGCTCTAACAACTAAGTTACCCAATATGATGCTCCAACAACTGTACTAACTTAGCTCTAACAACTGAGCTACCCAATATGATGCTCCAACAACTGTACTAACTCAGCTCTAACAACTGAGTTACCCAATATGATGCTCCAACAACTGTACTAACTCAGCTCTAACAACTGAGCTACCCAATATGATGCTCCAACAACTACTAACTCAGCTCTAACAACTAAGTTACCCAATATGATGCTCCAACAACTGTACTAACTCAGTCTAACAACTGAGCTACCCAATATGATGCTCCAACAACTGTACTAACTCAGCTCTAACAACTGAGCTACCCAATATGATGCTCCAACAACTACTAACTCAGCTCTAACAACTAAGTTACCCAATATGATGCTCCAACAACTGTACTAACTCAGCTCTAACAACTGAGCTACCCAATATGATGCTCCAACAACTGTACTAACTCAGCTCTAACAACTGAGCTTCCCAATATGATGCTCCAACAACTGTACTAACTCAGCTCTAACAACTGTACTAACTCAGCTCCCGATTCTAAGGATAAAAACCACTTTCCAAGTGAGAGGAAACTAAACCAAGAAATAAGCTTGCAACATGAAAACTTGAAGTCCTAACACATAAGGTAACAAAAGCCAAGTGACGTTTTCTTAACTGTTCCTTCTCATGATTACATCACGAACATGTCCTTACTCATGAGTGAACCCTGAACTTATCCCTATTTATGACAGTTCATGAACTTGTCCCTATTTGTGACTGATCCTGAACTTGTCCCTACTCTGAGCCCAAACTTGTTCCCACTCACTATTCTAACTAATCATTCTCTATTCTGAACCTTAATGTGGCTAAGTGATTGTTCAGCAAACTTCGGTCAAAAGCCAGTCAGAGATTTCATTTGACTACTGATATCAGGATGTGTGTAGTGCTGAAACCCAGCAACTTCAATTTGCAAAATGTCACTATCAACTGTTTGGTTTGCAAAATGCACTCTTTCAGCAAAATCTCTGCCTTTTTTGTGACAACGATCACGGAAGGGGAAGATGAAATAGGCAAAGCTGGATGAATGAATTTTTAAGCCACTAAAAAGCAACCTGGATCACCCCTTCCATTTGTGAAAAAAAGTAAATGATGCAGTAAATAAAGCATCTAGCCATACAAAATTGAGGGTGCAGATGCCTAAAGGTAGACTGTCAGTAACAAGACTTCTATGTCAGACCAAATCAAGCTACTATATGTAATGCTTCAAACAAGCAGATATTGCTTCACCATTCTGCAACTGCTAAAAATTTATTCAGAAAATGCAATGTCGAACAGCAGAGAGGGCATGTCCTATTATCCATACACATGATTTATTCAGGCAAGCATATACGTTTGTACAACAAAAATGGTGGATAGAAAAGGTAAACAGCAGCTGGTTTTCTGAAATAAGTCCTTTAGTTATTAACCTAATATCTTTTCAGAGATATAACTTAACAGCTAATAAATTTGATTTGAACTGACTGAAGAAGCAAACAAAATGATAGATGTTCACATCATTTGACCTTGACATTGAATTCCTTGTTCTCCAAACATGATGGAGGGCACTTGGCCAGACAAAATATCAGATTTCTTTTACTGCTGCTTTAAAGCTCAACTCCATTCTTTCAACAGTAGGGTCAGAATGAATCAGCTGGTGGGTTTTTCCTGTACTAGCCTTGGAGTGGTGGGTGTCCTCCAGTGGGTTTTGCATATTTGTATGTAGCATAATAACAGAAAAGATGTGTTATCCATGGCAGTATCCCTACACCTGCTCAACGTATAAGCCATTAACATTAAAACCTGTTGACTGGCAACAAATATATTTTGTGTAGCTGGTACTGTGGACAGACTGGTTAAACAGGTTCCTGTAATTCACAATATAAGCCAGGATGGATGGTACAATTTGCAAAGCAAGGGCAAGCAATCTGAATGTTAGGCAGACAGATTAGTAGATCCATTTCTTTTATGTAGAAATAACATCACTATGAACAAACTAGTTTCTTCTCTCAGTCAGTTACCCTGACTTTGGATCTACTGACCCCAAAATCAGACTTTTCTTTACCTAATATGCAAGTCATCCACAAAGTTTGTTCCAGGTCTGTAAGACAGAATGTTATTGTACTGAAACAAATTTTCTTCTTTCAGTCAAAGTCAGTGACCATGACCTTTGACCTTGAAATTTATAGCCTTCTTCATAACCAACAGTGTATGTATGTGTGTGATTTAAATTTTTAACGTAGCTTTAACAATTTTTCAGTCATATTGCTACAATGTAGTGTGACAGTTAAGTGATGTCTAGCACTGGAGCATCATGCTGCAAACATGAAGCATGATGTCCCACCCTGTCATACTATCCTGACACCAGGCCGACCAGTCCTAACAATAACCTCTTAATGTTGAGTGCCAAGCGATGCAGCTGTTAGTACCATTTTTTAAAATCTTTAGTATGACTATGCCGGGTTTCGAACTTGCAACCTCCCGCATCCAAGGCAAATGCTCTAACCTCTTGGCCGCCAGAAAGGTAAACCAACAGTACAGGCATCCACCAAGTTTGGACCAGGTATGTGATGTATAACTAATGTTGTTGTGCAGAAACTTTTTTTTCTTCACGTCAGAGTTGCTGGCTCCTGTAGACATAATCCTAGCATGTTTAATCAAAAATGGCTTAGTTCTTCAAGGTCAAAAATAGGTTTTCCTACTGGCTACAAGAAAAGCCATACCACTGCTAAAGAAGCCACCCTGGATCCAATTATGATAGAACATATGCTAATAAACATTCCTATATTAATCATTTGTCACATGTATCTGGATGCTCTACATTTTCACTGCAGGAACATTGACACCCCTGCAATACAAGTGATTCTGAACACCTGCGATAAAAAAAACCCACAGTTGCAAGGTCAATTTGTTGTGCCACCTCGCAAAAATATCCTTTATATTATTGCATAAAACAGGCTTTCAGGAAGTTTCTATCCAAAAGCATGTGCAAATGAATCTGACTCTTATCTTATAAGATAAGAAAACATCAGAAAGCAAACACGAATCTATTTACAGCACATTACCCTGGGACTCACCATGAGATGTGAAAGTAAGCAAGAATGTGCTTTTTATTATACTGTACTCTCTGGGAAAAAAGAACAATAATAAAAATCGAATCTGAAAGCTTTAAATCTGCATCAGAGATACTGGTAAAGTCAGCTAGTGGTAAAGCAAGGGACATGTATAGAGCTGTTACTCAGTGGTAGGCACAATGAGGGAAAGGAACAAAACTGATTAACCCATTCTGGATACTCAAATGTAGTTTTTTGCATGTTGGTTGCTATGGAAGCCACACCACTACTTGGGATGCCACCCCAAACTTAAGGTTGGTAGAACAATGTCCCATTGAACATTATAAATGTTTGATTACAACTGTGTCAGCCATTTTTGAGAATTTCAAAAAAGCAATGCTGATGGATGCCATACACTGGACGCACATACTGTAAGTTTCACTCGGTGAAAAAGGCCAAGTAAGCTAAAACAAATCTAGTCCGATTTGAATTATTAAAAAATAAATTTGACATTACAGAGCTACAGTACTTCCACTGTTAAATTGATTTAAATATGTAACTTTGAGAGAGTTTAAACTCCTTTATCTGACTCACAGTTTAACCATAAAAAAATTCTGGAGGATCATGATAATCTGAAATTGTCGCAGAGTGAGTTTGCAAGTAGATTAAGCACTGCAACAATATTTTTTTTTGTTTTACTTGCTACTAAAGATAGCATCCTGTATATGCACTGCAAAACTGTAAAATGGTATACGGCTTGTCCTAAGTCTACCAGACCAATTTAGTGCTAAAACAACGGTTGCTGGACTGAAATGAACTGACTTCCAGTACTTTCCTGGATTAGTATTACCTCTTGACTTTTGGATGCAAGTTTGGCATTTGATGGTGACAGCAAAGGATCTGTGGATTTGCAGGTTCTCTGTAATTATAGAGATAAAAAATGTGAAGTCTTCTCAGTTGTCATCTCTATCTTATATTTGTAATAATAAATTAAAACATGCTAAACTTTTCTCGATAGCATGCTTTTTCTTATGTGCAGACATTGAATAAAATTTAAACATTCCATTATTATCATTTAATAACATGTTTAAATATTACTACAGCTAATGTAAACCTTGGCAACTCTAAAAAGCGTTTGTTATGAAAAAAAAAAACAAAAAAAAAACAACTAGCAATAAGAAACAATATGAAAAATGATAGCTGATCATTTTTAGGTAAGTTATCTCCCTTTACTTGCTCTAACAAGTAAGCATCATGCAAATTGATACATTTTAAAAAATCTTTTTCACTTTTGTTTAAAGAAGGCCCTTAATCTTGATGATTAAATTTGGATTTACCTTCAATAAAATGACTGTTACCATGCTGTCAATATATCTTGGAATCTGTCGCTTCTTATATGGCTAGTTTTAAATCTATTGAAGGCTGTTCAATTTAAACATACCTGGCACTTTTTGTAAAAAAATTTATGCCAGGGTACTTTAGTTACTTGGGGAGGGGGGATCATATGAAAATGACAAAAAGTACTAAGTTGTACCTTAAAGTGACTACCCCAGATTAAAAGTTCCTTCCCTTGGTTCCAAGTATATTTTACTGGAACAGTGCCGAGACTATGACAATGTCCTTTATATCACCTTTAAAACACTAATGTGTGTGCTAAGACATGTTCACATATTCAAATGTATTCAATACTATTATATGATTTACTGTAAAATTAAAAACAATTAAATATAGAGCAGTTCATCATTGTTCTAATTTGTATACATTGACCTTATTCAATAATTTTGGTTGAAAGAAATGACTGAAACAGGATCACTGAATGCTTGAAAAAATATTAGGAAGAATGTTTTTATCGGCCTATGACAATGCCAAAATAAATACATAGATACATCGCTCCTTAACAGCACTTGTAATGATTTCTCAACCATATTTTGTGCGATTTTCATTAACCAGTCAACATGGTATATTTTAATGACTGCAACAACTTACACAAGCAATGGATTATCAAAAACTTATCTGGAGGCTAAATTTGATCCTTTTCTTCTTTGCTAAATTGTTAACTCACTTCAATAACTTTCAATTTTCAGAAAATATAAAATAAACAGGACACCAGTATTCAGTTCGTAGTATTAGTGTCCTTTTGTATGATCTGCAATGAAATCTATATAAGACTTACACAAATGAATGTTTTTTTCATCTGAAAACAAAAGTTATTGAGATAATGTTCTTAAGGTGGTAAAGTATGCTGTTTAATTGGAACATAACCATGTTTTATTAAAATATCCATCAGGTTTTATCAATACACCAATCTGTTTTATCAACATACTTGTGTTTTATGAAAATACCCATCTGTTATATCAACATACCCATCTGTTCTATCAACATACATGTTTTTTCAATATAACTAAGTTTTATCAACATACCTAGGTTTTATCAACGTACCTATGTTTTATCACAATATCTGATTTATAGGGGTGAAATGATACACATGCCATGTATCAATAGAATTCATGATATACAACCTGATACATATCGATACACTCGATGGTCTTTCCATCTTCGAAAGATAAGTGGTTCTGCTGACATATTGGATGCATTTCCAGGATGCAATTTAGTGAGATACAGTTATATATTTATATTCAATTCTCATCGATGACAAGAAAACAAAAATACTAAAATAAAATAAATTTTATTCAATTTTATTCAATACTATTCATTGTTTTAGGCCATTTAATGGCGGCTCCATTTAACTCACTTTAGCTACAAGACCTTTTGTTTTGCACTGCATAAATGCTTTGAAAACATCTTATTACCAATTTCATGTCGAACTTGGATAACATTATAATCTTCAAAACAAAACTATTTCCTCGTGTACGGAAAATCTCATCTAGAACAAATCTGGATATGGGAATTATGATGAATACCAACAAAATCTATCACATTGTACTTCCTGCAGATGCAAAAGACCAATGTGGCCACAGGTACTTGTATTTTTTAGTGAAAAAGGAAAACTATTGACAACACCCAGTCCTATTCTATAATTTTCTTTAAATTCTATGCATGGTGATAAACTTTAGCTGTTTGCTTCACCCATTGTCACCGGAAAAAAAGGGGAAAATAGAAAAGACGGATCAGGAGTAGGAAATAGTCATGGTTTAATATCTACCTAACAGTTCCATAATCCACTTTTTTCCAACTCTATTGAAATCAAAATCTTTAAATGATGTCACCTCACTTTGTGTAGGTATTAATTTGCTAATTATTTCTGAGCATGCTCTGTTCCTTTTCTATGAATGAATATTTTTTTTTGCGTTTCCTTCTGAACATGCATATGCATAGCTAGCTTTATCAACTTGAATATGTTGGGAAACTAATCTTTGTGGCTGTTATATAGAATTTTCCAGAGCTCACAGATATTACCATTTGGATACATCTGCTCCAAAATAGGATTTTTCACTAACACAAACTTTCTTAAATCAGAAGCTCAGCGACTACTATGCCATATTTGTTATTTATTAGGGTTTTTAGTCAATCTATGTCATTGCCTGCTTGTGCAGAAAGAGGTGTTCAAATAAATCTCTTTACTTCTTAATTTCATTTTTTTCATCCTCACTTATTCCATTTATGTTAACCATGATATGAATTTGTAACATATGATTTGTGTGGCTAAATTGATAAAAAATGAAAATTGCATTCTACTTTTAAATTGTCTGTATTTTGTTAGGTTCCAAATTCTTCCCTTTTTACATTTAATTTCGAAAAAATGCTGAAAAGGAGACTGTCGTGCCCTCTATTTTTGTCCATCCAACATGTACATCTGACACATATTTAACACATTTTCTGGCTCAAAATCACTAAGTGGTATCTCCAACAACAATATCCTAGCTCCAATCAGCCAATATACTTCATAACTTTAAAAATCATTGTCTTCATCACTATCACCAGCCTGCACTGTGGCAAATAAAAACATAATGAATCGCACCAGATATCAGGCATTTTGAATTTTCTAGGTGGCCCATATTTTATACTTGCATTTGTAAAACTTCTTTTATTGTGGGGTCAAACTATACCACAATGCTTATTCCAGGGCACAAAGTGCCAGTCATATTTAGTTTACCAACCATTTTTTCATGCTTGAAGACCCAAGGTGTGTAAACTGTTGTCTACCAGAAAAACATGTCACAACAAGAAGGGTTAAATAAATCTGTATACTTTGCAGAGCACATATGCGAGACTTTCAACTGCAACTAATGAATCACGTGACAATCGCTGCCTTTAAAAATATATGGCATCTTGTTTAAATGCAGAAAAAAATTGTTTTATCAGTCTTGTAGTTGCAACATTGATGATTATAACTAGAAGTAATGTCAAGATCACACGGTCAGCATTGGCTAAAAATAGAAACAGGGTACTAGACAAAGACTGAAAAATCACGTGACAACACAACTTGTCGCTTCTTATGAAGAAAGCATTTCGTCCGCTCAACAACTGTGTCGTCTGCATAATTAAATCCCATACAAATAGCAACATTGGAATAACTCATTACCAAACATTAACATGTCATCACGTAAACGGAGATGATTATTTCAGAAAATGTCAATTATAGTCTACGATATTGGGTAAGGTGTGGAGGGGGACTGATCAAACAAATTTTGGTAGAAAAGACTCGAATAAAACAATTTTATGTTGAAAAGATTCGAATAAATAACATCGTAACCGATAAGTTATTTAGTAGCAGTGGGAAAATGGAGCAAATGGAAAGAGAATTGCATATGTACCAAGATTTAAATAAATTTTTTTAATGGTTCTGCATGACAACACCCACTCACTTATCACGCTTACGCCAAGAATAAGAATTATTAATGCATATTTTGTTGAAATAAGTCAACTATTATAGCACAAGAGCAGTTCAATATTTTATGTTGCTTTTAAACGAAGATATTAAATACTTTGAAAAATGAAGATTTCTTACTATGTACATATACTTCTCACAAAAAATTTAGTCCCCCTCTGGAAAGGCTACACGCCTTATAAGGCCACTTTCCCGGTGCAGAAGGGGTGGCTGTATAAGAGGGCGACTACTGTATTTACCATATTCTGACACATATGTATGTCATGTATTGATATATAAATCACAAGATGGATATACTAACTGGGTCGAATTCTGGAGTATCAAATGGTGCCGTCTTCTGACCAAAGAAATACTCCTCAGGCGTAAAGAACTGTAATCCAATATTGAGAGCAAACTGCATAGAAAGAAAAAGACAAACAAAAAGTGTTACAGTCACATCAACAATGTTATCATCATGTAATACTGTTCATGTCAGCCTTTATCATGTAATGCCTTACAGATGGGTTTACCTCATACTGAGGTATTTTATATGTAACATTACTTTCACATAATGAAGTAAGATCATTAACCATTCCTGCAATATAAAAGAGACTGCCTTGCAGTGAGGCACCTTACAGCAAGGTAGTACTATATACAAACTGCCCACCACCAGTATCCTATTTATTACTGCCACACCATGTTTGCCTAAGCTTCTATATAGTACACTTAACAAAGAAAGCAGCCTAAAAAAAATGACTGGACTTCTTTTTGCTCTATGGCTAAAAAAATGAATGAAGTTTTAAAAAGATTTGTTGTTGCACAGGAGTAAGTTTAAAACAAAGATTCTAAGTTTTATAACTTCAAGGAATAAAAAGATGGTATATGTGATACCAACCAGTCTGTCACTTGATGAGAAATCTTTTTTTTTTTTAGGTGCCCATTTCTCTGGCCTTCCTGCCGCATCTATAAGAAAAAAAATTAAATTGTTAATTAATTTCTCTTGATATAATGGGGATTTTTGGAAAATTTAAATTTGGAAAGATGCTCACTGGTAACTGGTGACAAAATGTCAATTATTTCTCTTGGACCCGCACATACAGTGCAACAAACAAATTACATAACTCACTTCTATTTGTACTAGTCTCCAGTGGCCACTGTTAACATAATTCAGAAAAGTGATCTTGTCCCATTTCATAACCAATGATCTTTGCAATCTTTTATCTTAACACTGCAACTTTTAAACATTTTAAAATTACATTTTAACTTTTAATTGGCACTATATAGCCAAGACTGCTGATTATAATGTGAAACAACCCACCAACCTACCTAATGTACTTACATACAAAAATTACAACAATACAAAAGAACATTGCTTTGAATGATATCAATGTAGAGGTACTATCGGTTGATAAAAGGCTGATGTTACTTAAGGTTTAATGTTGTTTTTGTATTATTTTAACATTCACTGTTGTTAAAATCTGCACGACAAATTATTATTGTACACCCCAAGAAGTAAGATTTTTTTGTGTGAAAGTTACAGGCTTCAAGTAACTTTGGAGTGACAGACAGCAGTATAAATGAAGTTCATGCATCAATAATTACCTTGATAAGCCACTACAACTGAGACCTCACTTGAAAAGCATGGAACATGCATCGACTCATCTAAATCCTATACTCATTTAAACGTAAACAGTTTACAATTTATATTCATTAATAGGAAAAATTTACAAATGAATAAACATATTTATTCCTCATTCTCTGCACCATTGACCTAGTGGTTAAAGAATCCACCTCAGATGTGGGAGGTCACGGTCACAGGTTTCAACCCTGGCCGAGTCATACCAAAGACATAAAAATGATACTAGCAGCTGCCTCACTAGGCACTCAGCATTAAGAGGTTAATGTTAGGACTGGTCAGTCTGGTGCCAGGATAATGTGACTTAGTGGTACATGATGCTACATGTCTGTGGCATGATGCCCCAGTGCTAGTCATCACTATAAACTGCAGATATTGTAGCGATATGACTGAAAAATATGTTAAAGATACATTAAAAATCCAAATCACACACACAAACATATTCCTACTCCAAACACCACTAGTCAGAAATGGCCTTCTGAGTAGCCTAGGATATGGATGAGTTTATGTAATCATAAACACACTGCAGTATAAAATTAAAGTCAAAGTGATCTTCCTTGCTTACAGATACAGCAAGAAACAGGGACGTATCCAATTATCAAGTTTTATGATCAGAACATACACCACAAGTAAGTTAAAGCATAAAATGTCAACAAAAATCATTGCAGCATGAAATTTCATGTTTGGAACATCAGCCGCAATTAAGTTGACGCTTAAAATGTCAAGAATGTCAATGCAGCATGAAACATGGATCACAGAGACCTCATTTTGCAGAGACTGTAGAACTTACCAAATGCATCCATTTACAAAGTTTCACAATTCTAGCTTCATAGCTGCCAACCCCCCATTCTTGCAATAAGTGAAAATTGAGATAAAAATTTGCGAATCTTGACATGAAGTTGTGAAGCAATCTTCGAGTCTGGAAATATTTGTTTTAACAAATGTTTAGCATGGGATCCAGTTGAAAAGGTAGAGTATGTTTAACAAGAAAACTCACAATGTTGCAGTGTTGGAAGCTTGCAGGTCTTCAGTTGAGGGCTTAAAATATTCCAGAGATAAAATCTGCCGAATTCTTAATTTCCCAAACTCTGTGTGCTTTTTGCAACCAATGTGCTTCCTCACATCATCTCTGCTACCTAGTTCGAGTTTCCTCTGACCCCTGCCATTCCATTTTTTAATATTTGGACATTTATGTTGGGGTGTCGAGTCAGAGTCCATTGCCTATCGAAAAGTTGGAATTTGCCAACAGCATTTGGTGTCAGCATGGAGGTAGCCGCTTATTAGCTGGTATATTCCAAACTTAACTTCACTTTTTGTGCAATACATTTATTTTTCCATGGTGAAGACATTTTCAATATCAATGCCCAACAGTAATTCAAATCAGTGATTCCAGTTAGGCTCCAGTTTCTCTCAAAAGTTGTTGTTGTTGTTGTTGTTGGGCTTAACGCCATCTTTCAGCATTCGATAGGCTATTCATGAAGGCCAGTATTAATGGTGGCGGAAAAAACCGGAAAGAACCACCGACCCACGTGAAGCTACTGGCAAGCTTTCTCACATATCCACATTCGCCGAATCCTAGACTCGAACCCACGCAGAGGTGAGATGGCAGTAAAATACACTAAAATGCTTGCTACTGGACCAACTGTATAAATCATTTATAGTTCTAATAGTATTGCAACCAGCAATACTGCACCCTTTTGGCAATTGTTTATCTCACAACTAGCACTTAACAGGAAATGCGCTATTTTATTAAAGATTTAAAATAATTGAGAATTGGGAAATCCATGAAATTTTTGGCATGCAGTGTGAATCACTGAAAAAGCAGTGAAATTCACATCAAAATCATGAGGGTTAGCAGCTATGTAGGTTGGATAATACACATATATAAAAAGCTTGCATAGTCATTTGTTAAATGACATTTTGGCAAAACCATTGCAAGATTCAAGTTACCATATTTACTGTAAATATTGTGATGCCATATATTTATTATAAAAGTCATCCTTTTTGCATTCTGTAAATTCTGGGACATGTCATTTTTTCAAGTCATATGTTGTGGGACAACTTTTAAATCACCCAAACTTAAATTTACTTTAAAAATATTAAAGTCTGTCTTGAGATAAAAAAAAAAAACAACTTTCCTCCACTGCAGCATTATCTCATCAACCCAACCCTTCTCCTGTACATGTAACATCCATACTTTCCTTGCATGAATACCTTTTAGTTTTCAAGTGCCTTGAAAAATTATTACAGACAACACATCTCCTGAAGCAGAAACTTCAAAGACTAAAGTAAGAATTTTTCATCTGCACCAGCCATGCAAATTTTCAAACTTTTGACCAACTTCTTATTGCCAGTCTTATCTTCTCCTTCAAGAAAATCTTCTGGGAAACACTGGGTCATTGATGTCGATGCACAAAGCACTAGACTGTTGCTTTAGAAACTGTTCCATTGTTTCAATTTATTTTCAAAATTCCCATCAATGCCAGTGACAAGGAACCAAAGTTTAGCGGAATGGTATTTTTAAAAAAAAATTGGCATGCTTAAAAGAATCCAAAATCATTTTCTGAGGCTGGGTTACTTTGTAATAAAATATTTCTATTTGATATCCTGTTGGCAAGTTTATTGTCTGCTGCCAGTTGTGTTCATTTACCACCTGGGGTTTAAATTGCTTGCCATCTGTAATCATAACTGATACAAATTGGTATTGATGTTTACATGGTTAATAGCATACACAGCAATAGCTTGCTTTAATAAAATAATACCTTTTGTAACCCTTGCTAGCAAAAAGATGATCCATACTTTTGGTGCATAAATCTTTTTTGGCTTCCCCATGCTATGAAAAATTCTCATTGGATACAACACATCTCCTGAAGTGGAAACTTCGAACACCAAAGTAAGATTTTTTTTTTATCTGCACCAGTCATGCTAATTCTTACTGACTGACATTCCATCTAGGAATGAGAACAACATACTCCAGGGTTTACTCATGTTAATGATCATAATCATTTTCTATTCTGGCCTTCAAAAATTCATCAAATGATTTTAATTTTGTTTTTTCTTCCGAATCTGAGAAAGGCTGGGCCATCAATGTCTGTGCACAAAGCACTAGATTGTGTCAATTTAAAAAATTTCCATTATTTCTAAATTAATTTTAAAAATTTTCCATGAATACTAGCAAAAAGGAACCAAAGTTAAGAGTCAAAAAATCATCTGAGGTCGGCTTGCTTTGTAATAAAATAACGTTTGTATTTGATATCCTGTTTGCCAGTTGTGTTTATTCACCACCTACAGATAAATAAAAGTCATTGCTTTAAATATCTATCAGTGAGTAGGTATTTGATAAAATATATATTTATTGACAAGATACATTTTCTGATAAGAAAGTAAAATGCCAACACCATGAGGAACGTAATATAAAAATCAACACTTTTAAGTGACATTCAAGGCCTGTGCTTTTTACAAAGATCATTCAAAAACAATATACTAACCTCCAACATAAAAACTTTTTGACAAGTCAATTGGCATGCCATCATTTCCCTACAAAATAAGTAGAAAATGCTTTTCTAAATAAATACATGTTACAATTCAAAGGTATTATTAAAGATAATGTACTTCTATCCTTATTCCTCTCTGTTTAGGAGCCTAATATAATTTCCTTATATGACATCTATCTGAAATTGTCATGCTGAAAATATAAAATACACATACTCACATTTTAAGATGTTATCTCACTTTTTGAAAAACAGATTTTCATCAAGAAATAATACAAGACAGAAACAGTCAAATATGGACAGCAGACTTTAGACATTTTTTGAACAGAAATTTAAAAAGCATTATATATCACTTGCACTGCACTGTATCCACTGTATGACCGATAAGCATGATGTAATTAATGGGGTCTGAGTTCACTACACAATCTTTATATTTTCATTGCTTTCCATGATAACAAAAATATTTAACACCTATTTATTACATCACTACCGTGTTCTTTAGGACCATAAACCCATATTTTCTCTGTATTACACATGTATAAAAACATTACCTGACATCACAAATGAATTTATGACATCATGGAAGATGAAGGCATACTTAAAAGGCATTTCACAACACTGTCTTGCAGTTTTATGGAAATAAATGTGGAGCTTGTCAATTATAAACAGAATCTAACATGTTAGCTCATTTCCAATGAAATGTATGAAACTCCTAAAATAATCTGAATTTATTGCTCACTATGACAAAAAATTCAGATCCTCTTTTTATAACTAGTAAACACTGAAAATAAATTATTATCCAAACATCGTTGCAATTGAAAGATCAGTGTTTACCTCTTGAACCAGATAATCCCACATGCCTGTGGCAGGTTTTCTGTAAATTCCACCTGATGTTGAGACTAAAATCTGAAAAATACCCAGAATTGCAAAGACCATTTGTAAGAATTACAATAACTAATTTCAACAAAAATAATTTCCCTAACCATTGCTTGAGAGTAGCACAATTATTTTATAGAACAAGAATACCAGTGGAATTTATAATTATACTTATGCTTTAGGATTTATAATTATACTTATGCTTTAGGATTACTGCTAACCAAACCACCAATAATATTGATATCACAGTTGAACCCACTTATCTCATCCTTATCTCACCCTATTAAGTTGAAGCTTTTGAAGTGGAAACACCAAATTCTCTCTTTGTCTTAGCATTTTCTCATCGGTTATGTTGATTCTTTTATGTCAATGAACCTTAATATCTCAAGCACAAAAGAGGGCCAAATTTGCCAATTAGAGTTGGTTATCTCGATCCCCATGACCAATCGCCAGATATTTTTTCCCCTTATTGGTGACAAAAATGTCCCATCTGGCGACAGACTTTTTGGCTATTTAATTTGTACAAATAATCGTGGCTTTCGACTGGATATATAAAAGGGAGATCGGAAGGAAGCTACAAACTTAACTAAGCAATGCATTGGAATCAATCAGTACACAAATGATCTTAGCAGTGCATTGTTACATCATAATCTGCTTATGCCAAGTACTTATGTTTAGACAGTCAATTATGCTACCATACTATACCTACAACTGACGGACTTCTGAAGACACAAATAGAACAGATAAAATTAAAATTAATCCTTAAAATTAATGGAATGGCTAATCCTTCTGTTTGTTGGTTGTTACAGACACTTAAACTCAGCAAAAAGAAATAGCAAACAACAAATAAATAACTTTTGTATAATTAAAAATAATTATTTATTTCTCAAAATACAGGAGTGAAAGAATCTCTATATTGGATATTAACTTATGCAACAGTAATATATACGGTCCAATATTGCCAGGTGTTGACTCATGTAAGTTTCATTCATGGGAATTGAGATACTATTTTGCAAGAATACAGTCTTTCGATTTTTTAATTTACATGTGCCGTATTTTCCGGGGTATAAGTCGCTACTTTTTTCTTAAAAATGATGTGTGCGACTTATATGCAGGAGCGACTTAAACGATAAATAAATTTTTTTAACGACTGTGACTAATGCGCAGTGATGCTGTGCTTTAGCAAAATGCATCTGCTGGTATACCGGCAATTCAACTGCTGGAAACTTACATACGGTACACGTAAGTATTAGACTATAAGATCATCAAATTAAATAATCAAATAATATTTAGTTATATATGTGTTAAAATTTGTTGTTATTAATAAATAAAAAAAAATATTGAAATAATGATTGCCATTGTATTTCCTTTATTATTCTGCATGTACATCTTAGAATTTTTCTGTCTCAAAATTCAGTCATAAATTTCAGCACATTTTCCCACCCAAGCTGCTAGTCAAAGTCCTTTGAACTTGCTGCCCAGCTATTGTGTCATGTCTTTTTGATGTACTCAAATAAATACAGCATGCAGAACCAGGATTATTGTGTTATTTCAAACAACGAATTATGTCACTGTAAAGTGTTTCCGAGACCTCTGGTATTTACTTCAATAGTAGTTTATAAAAACACACAATAATTTTTTCGGTTGGTTTTGCAATGGCTTGTTATTAAAAAAAAACCATAGCATGAATATTTTCTCAGATGATTGCTCTAGTTTTACACTCTGGATTAAGCCAAGACTGAGGATGAGGTGCGCTACATTTGGAGAATGGGTAGCTACTGCTTGGAAGGCTGTCACTGTGCAAACGATTGTGGCAGGTTTTGAAAAAGCCAAAATCATTCAGAAAATTGGTGAAGACGACGACAGTGAAATCGAAGAAGACAGCTACGAAAATGAAGACACCAGCGGTGAAATTCCTGAACACATTTATCAGATATTCAACAGTGATACGGAAGACGAAGATTTTGAGTTTTTCTGAGGCAGATTAGCGACAACGTAAAGAAATAACAGTGGCGCTATTATTTACTTAATAAATATTACTTATAAATCTTATTTGCTTTTATTTTCTATTCATATTGTAATGCTGACTTCTATATAACTCTTAAATAATTGTATAATATTTCTTACATGAAGTTGGAGATTACCAAGTCGCATGCAATGGCCAGCGGTATCAAAGATGTGATTATGGTAAGTAAGTGCGGAGAAGCGATTTATACGCAGGAGCGACTTATCTGTTGAATTTTCCAAAATTTTCTGGATTTCCTCCTATTGTGACTTATACGCAGAAGCGACTTATAGGGCGGAAAATATGGTACTTCTTGCAATTGATTATGTTTATGCTTATGATCGTACTTGGTTAACTGCACATGTGCTGCTGAGTTCACATAGCACATGATCACTGTCCATATGGTCGTTCACTCCAATGACAGTTCACTCATTCTTGTTGATCTTGTCTGAAGGCTAACATGCTGTAGCTATTCTGTTTACGATACTTTTCAGAGCTGTGAGAGTGAAACGACTTGCGAATTTAATTTTTACACTGGATAGCTTTTTGTAAAAACAAACTACACCCTGCACGTTTTTTTGTGATTTTGCGAGCAATCTTTGTGTTTGTAATGTTGGAACTTACAACTACTTCATATAGAAAAGTATGAATGAAAAGCAGAACCAGAACGAGTTCTGGTAGACCACCCTTTCTCTCAACAAAACACTGTAGGTAATTTCTCTATATTATGTTTTTTGTTCAACTGATTACTCCTAGCAAATTGCACAGACCCAGATCTGCAAGCACACTATGCAACAGCAAAAAAGGATCTGTGTGCAGTTTGCAGTTGAACTCGACTTGTAATCTAGTATAATTGTAGTTAAGTTTCAAATTGGTGAGGATATCAGTAGCAAAGTGAAGGTACCCAGTGTATCCCCCAGGAGTGTAAAACTGAGGGTAAAAACAAAACCTTGGTGTCAGAACTGGGGGTCAAACAAAAAATGTGGGGATCAAAAATGTACCTACAAATTTTCATCTAATCCATACTTTTTCAGCTGGAATAGGATATTGCAATTTGCACAATATTATCTCTCTCTCTCTAATACAAAAAAAAACCTAATAGGCACAATTAACACAAATGCATTATCCATTCAAAGGATACTTGTATTAGTTAATTTTCATTTTAGTTTTAAGTCATACTTTTCAGTCTCTTTATAATTTTTCATAGCATTATTATAGACCAACACATTACATATAAGCCAATACAAAACTCCATAGAAATCTTTTTAACAAAACAACAGTAATTTACTGCCTGTCATAAAAGTGTAATAGCATCAGTTTCATTGTACTTTGGTCTAAAAACACATTTATCCAAAAATCAGAGGCTAATGATTTATCTTCTCTTTAACAAGTTACACTTAAACTTTTAGATCTTTCTTTTGTTGCAGCAAAGTTAGAACAATCTGCAACGACCACCTGAATTTGAAATCCAAATAATGAATTTGTCACTGCAAGTTTTTTTCTTTGTTCTGAAAGAATGTTTTAGGTAATATGTTCAAAAGATATCTTGTGGTGATCAAGGGCAGATTTTTAAAAAAGTCTCAGATGATGTCACGAAAGGATTATTCACTTGTGTAGCCTTCACAATCACGATGTCACACCGGTAATCCCAATGCCTTGGATCTGCTGTATTCTAGTCAAGGGCATATTTTATCTGTTTTTCATTAGAGTCAGATCCACATTTACTCTCTCATGTTCTGCTTCTTTCACTTTCTTCACTAATGATTCTTAGTGCACGTCGTTTTCATCACAAGATCACATTATAGTGCAACAAGAATTGAGGCTTGAGATGTTTCTGGACATTTTGCTAAACTTGATAGAATCGCGTGAGAGCTCGCGACATCAGGGAAAGCTACTCTGTCATAATATTGTCTAATGGTAGTCTGGTTCTCTGCTTTGTTTGTTCAGTATTTCAGTGTGCAACACAGAAAGCATATGAAACAGGAAACCGAAGTATTCACGATGCCATCCCTAATGATGTATAATCATAGTATACATGATGCAATCTCTAATACAATGCATTGAATATTTAAAAAATCATGATTATATTTTGCAAATCCTTTGCGTAAAAAAATGCACTTCTATAGTGTGCGTCCCTGACGCACAACTGTGCATAAAGGGAAACACTGGGTACCTGTCAGGATAATGAAAGTTTATCTAAAAGGCCATTATCATGCTGTTAATATACAATAGAAGATATTATAATAACGTGATTACATGTGTAACTTGTTCTTTGTTCTTGCCAATAAAGTTAACAATAGAAAAGTATATGGTTACTCCGTAAATGTTTTATTTGATAACATCAAAATGGGTTCCAGATTAATTTCAAAGCCCCAAAATTCAATGTGGTGCTTGCTGACAGTAACTTATTTCGTAAAAGGCTCCAATTAATTGTAAATGTTCAATGATTGAAACCATTAAGTTTGGATGCGAAAGTCCCAATGCTGGGATCAAACTAGTGAGGCTAATAACATGGAAATAAATATTATATTTTATTTTGCTGAATAAAATGAAATACTATGACTATCTGACTGTCTACAGTTTCACTGCAGCAAGTATCGATATATAATTGGATCGGATAAAAAAATAATGAATGACTTCTGAACTTATTCTAAAATATGCATGGTGCTTTATGACAATGATTGACCTAATAATGTGCATTCATTAATGATATGGTTGGCCACTGTCCAATCGTTAATGAACAAAATCAAAATACTATAAGAGTCGACTGCATCAATTGTTATTTGTTGTCACTGACCAAGTTAATATCAATAATTTAATAATAAGCTTGTGGACATTGAAAATCCATCTCATCTTACTTTTTTAACTTACATGAGTGGATGGACATAAATAAAAATTCCAAAAGAATCATGGATGGGAGACCTACCTTGAGCATTTCAATGTAATCAACCAAACACCCAATCATATAACTTAATTAAACTTTAACATCAAATAAAAAACATACAAATCCTGGACTAAAGTAAAAAAAAAAAACATTTACTAGCTGTACAACATCTGCCCAGCCACAAGCAAAAGGATTAAAAGAGGTGAATTTGCAGGTTTGTTTTCATGTATTACCTGAATGAGTACTCCTAATCAATCCACAATCATGCATAACTACCTGAATGGGTACTCCTATTCTCTCAATAAGCATGTATCAATACATGAATGGGTATTCTTATTCCCTCAACAATTGTCTGAATGGGTACTCCTGTTCTCTCAATAAGCATGTATCAATACATGAATGGGTATTCTTATTCCCTCAACAATCATCTGTCATTACCTGAATGGGTACTCCTGTTCTCTCAATAAGCATGTATCAATACATGAATGGGTATTCTTATTCCCTCAACAATCATCTGTCATTAGCTGAATGGGTACTCATATTCTCTCAATAAGCATGTATCAATACATGAATGGGTATTCTTATTCCCTCAACAATCATCTGTCATTACCTGAATGGGTACTCCTGTTCTCTCAATAAGCATGTATCAATACATGAATGGGTATTCTTATTCCCTCAACAATTGTCTGAATGGATACTCCTGTTCTCTCAATAAGCATGTATCAATACATGAATGGGTATTCTTATTCCCTCAACAATCATCTGTCATTACCTGAATGGGTACTCCTATTCTCTCAACAATCAGGGTAAATTTGCTTTGAAGATCTTCTATCTTTGTTTTCCCTTTTGCAACTCCAAGCTGGTTGGAATGAAAAAGAAAATTCCTTATATTGTATTCAAAACTTGTATTTTTAACAGTTATGTATAATTTTTTAATCTTGTAAGAATTTCATTCCCCCATCATGAATCTGAAATAGCTTTGTAATATTACCATTCCCAAATTCTCATACCAACAGATCAGGATCAATGTTGTCAGCCGTACTGATCATTCCTAAGAAACTGCAGAGAGCCTGATCTGCCAGCAAAAAAGTGTTGAAAGATACAAGTCTATGTTATTTGCTCTAATGATTACTCCTAACAATTTGCACTGATCTGCCAGCACATTATGATCAGGGTCTGTGCAGTTTGTATTTGGACTGGTGGTGGTTGTTGTTGTTGGGCTTAACGCCATTTTTCAACACACGATAGGCTATTCATGGCGACCAGTATTAATGGTGGAGGAAGAAACTGGGAAATCTCCGGAAAGAACCACCAAACCACGAGAAGCTACTGGCAAGCTTTCTCACATATCCACATTCGCGGAATCCTAGACTTGAACTCACACAGACAGAGGTGAGATGGCAGTGATTCATAACGGACATCCCTTTAGACCACTTGACCACTCAGGGCCCGCCCCTGTATTTGGACTGGACTTAGAAACAACGTATATACATTACATATAATTGATGTTATCACTTTCAACAAGAAGGTTACAAAAGAAATTAAAGCGGTCTGAATGAATAGGAAACATAGTAGTGATTCAACAATTGGATAACAAAATTGTTAAATGCATTTTTTTACCGAGTTAAAGAAGTTAATTCCACTTAACATGTTTTGTAAGAAAAACATAATGATTTCAGTTTTACATTTCCTATGTTTTAAATTGTAAAATGTTGACATTTCTTACTACATCAATATAGTCATTTTGTTGAGGTTGAGTAAAAGGAAATACAAAGTAAACACATGATTCAAGACACAGCCACAATAGAATAGTGTCATAAATGTCTAGTCCTTACAATCAAAATATTTGCCTTTGAAACCAATTTTTTTACTCTGGTTCAAGATCGTAAATATTTTCTGACACATTTTGATCACTTACATTTTATTCCATGAACTGTTATGTGTATTTCATTTGTATTTGGTGTCAGCTTTTTTCCATGATTATGTGTATATCTATACTGTGTGAGTGACCTGAGTCCATAATTGAGTTTAAGGCCTACCTGACCAAAACCTTGTTCTTTTGTAAAAAAAAAAACCATATTATGTAGCTAATGGCTGTTCCATTTAAACATACATGGTACTCAGGAAAGGCAGTTTTTAAAAATACATCCATATATCCACAAGTCATTTGATTTCACAAAGTTCATATTAAAATGATATGAAATTTCTAAATTGCATCCAAGTGCCTTCATATATGTTTTATTGGAACAGCCCTAATATTTCTCTAAGATTTTAGATGAATAGATTCAAATCAATAATTCTGGAGGTAAACATGTTTACTTGAGTTTGAATTTAGGAAACTGGTAATCTCCTTGGGAATTCCTGGTGTAACTGTTTTACATGTTCTTTACTACGTTTTTAATAAGAGACCTGACCTTGATTACAACTTAGAATATACTGGAGATGAATTTTATGGGAAAATTACCCTCATCCTGATTCTGTTATTCTGTCTTAAATTTTTATGTATTTGTGAAGTAAACAAATTTTTTCATTCCATATTAGTCTATGAGAAAACAATTTCAGCTGTGTTTCAGTTAACATTAGAGTACATAAAGACTGTTGGCACATTATTACATGAGACTACTAGCACATCAACACATTCAATATTGGAATTTATTGCGTACTCTATACATTTTGACTTGCAACAGAACTTTTAGGATTATCTGGGATTTAATTTAATGGCAAGTGCTTTTTAAATTTTCAGTTTCTATTCAGGCAAATAGGTAACTTCTTGAACATTACAAAACCTGTTGGTTTTTGCTATTTTCAGTTATTTAATTGAAGACCATAGAGTGTCATACACTTTTGCAAACCTACACTATACAAGTGTACACTGTTATCTTTTTAAAAGCAGTTCATCCTGAAACATTTCCAGTGACCAATGCAGGATTCAATAGTTTTATTCCATAAATCTGAATATTTGCCATCAATTTTCCTTATTATTGTCACTTTTTAAACCAAGAGGCAAATTATTTGAGATATTTCAGAGTTACTGTATCTTCCCTTTGATCAAAAAAAAACATTTACTCGGAAAAGTATGCCTCAAGCTAAATGTAGCACTTAACTATATTAACCAGTTTAACATCTATATCAGAATTTGTCTTCCCCCCCCCAAAAAGTACATTGGTAATAATATGTCTGTTTAACTGATATTTTACCTGATTAGTGAAAAATACCACTTTGTAACCATCTTCGTTCAATTTCTTTAATTTCTTTGGAATTTCCCCTGTCCATAACCTGAGGAAAGATATAATAATTGTATACATCAACAAGAGCAAATTAATGAAAAATGAAACAAAAACAAAATGATCTACTGTACTCATAATCAGACAGTTCTACTGTACTCATAATCAAGACAGTTCTACTGTACTCATAATCAGACAGTTCTACTGTACTCATAATCAGACAGTTCTACTATACTCATAATCAAACAGTTCTACTGTACTCATAATCAGACAGTTCTACTGTACTCATAATCAGACAGTTCTACTATATTCATAATCAGACAGTTCTACTATACTCATAATCAGACAGTTCTACTGTACTCATAATCAGACAGTTCTACTGTACTCATAATCAGACAGTTCTACTATACTCATAATCAGATAGTTCTACTGTACTCATAATCAGACAGTTCTACTGTACTCATAATCAGACAGTTCTACTATACTCATATTCAGACAATTAACACATATATAATGTTGATTATGTTTCTGCAACTAACAAAACTACTGCACAGAACTATCTAGTAATTTGTTCCATGTGGAAACTAGTTTTCTTTTGAAAATTGTACAAACTTCCTGCCACAAAAATTTTAAAACCTGCCACAAAAAATTTTAAAAAAGATTCCAGGCCTTTTCATACCTTGTCCATACCAAAAGAAATGTAAATTTCCAGTCCTGAAAAGCTCTGAATCTTGTATACTTCTTTCTAGCAATTAAAACCAATTCTAATATTCTTCATTAATACGCTGTTCAAGAAGGTGGTCATAATAGATGTAAGATTGGGACCATTTTCATTTAAAATCAACTAGACATCAGTCTTTTGATGAAAAATCCCATGCAATATGAGCATCCATTCAAAAGTAGTGGTCAGATTTTCAAGATGGCTGACATGGTGGCCATCTTGGATGTCATGGTGGCTACTTTCATTTAAGACCATTAAAACAGTATAAGTACTCTTTTGGCATCAACTCTGTGTCAATAAGATCCTTCAAGGAGAAGCAGCAAAAATAAGGTTTTCAACATCACTGCTATGGTAGCCATATTGGATGTCTGAACAGCACTATTTTCACCCAAGCCCAGCTAGACCTTGGGATAAATGAATGTCGTGTTTCATTACAATCCTACAAGTAGTAATAACAAATTTATGGTAATCAACAGACAAATGACAGACAACAGGCCATCCCAAAGTTCTTCTGGTTGATGACTGGTTGAGCTGAAAAATTTACTCTATGTAAAGAAGCTTTCTGTCAAATTTGGTTGAATTATGATGAGAGCTAGTGAGAAGCTGTTCAAAGGTTCTTCATATTTAGCCATAATTAGTTTGATTGGTGTGATCATGTGATCATGATAGGTGTTGTGATTATGATTTTTAACGTAGCTTTAACAATTTTTCAGTCTTATCGCTACAATGTCTGCCGTGTGGCAGTTTATAGTGATGTCTAGCACTGGGACATCATGCTGCAGACATGTAGCATGATGTTCCAACCAGTCACATTATCCTGACACCAGGCTGACCAGTCCTTACACTAATCTCTTAATGCTGAGTGCCAAGTGAGGCATCTGTTAGTACCATTTTTGTAAATCATTGGTATGACTCAACTGGGGATCAAACCCACAACCTTCCGCATCCAAGGCGGCCACTTTAACCACTAGGACACCAGAGCAGTATCATGGATTGGCAACATTACAACAAACCTGAAAGACTTTCCTGCCTGGATGCTATCTGTTAAAGTTGGTCAAAATTCTGCCAGCAGTATCCGAGAAATTTGTTCTAAAACTTTAAATTGATACATTATATGCATAATGGACATTTAAACCAATTAAAAGCAATTTTTTTAAAAGATACCATGACCTTTTATTCTTTCTAGAGAACTCAAAATTTAAGTCAACTATTTATCTGCTATTTTTTCTCCTCGGTCTTGCCAAATCAAGATGATTTTAAAATAAATACTTTCGACAGCTATCATACTTGAAGGTCATTTGTACTTACCTCCAATCATCATTATCAACTGGAAAAACCTTTCCTGACTTTGTTGTAATAATGGTACCATCAATATCAAAACCAGCAATCTGAAAAATAGAATGGGATAGGTACAATGTCCATAGGACAAAGCATGAACACCATCAGTACCCTAAATGGCGCATTAAGTCTTCCATGCAACAAGTCAGTCACTAAATTTAACATGTTGAAAACATTTTTTTTATCAGACTTACCATAACAAAAGAGAGTCAATTTGAAACCCTGCATTTGGTGTTGTGCCTAAACACAAAACTAAAATGGATTGATGACAATTATGTTAAATCTTTATTCAGCAACTTACCAGTAACTGATATGAAGATAATTGTTAAATGAACACATGATGGCTATGTGAATGTATAAGTTAGGTACTTAATGTGTTTATAAAGATTCAGTCTATATGGATTACATCCCTGTCAGATTGCTTATCTTGATGAATAAAAAAGCCATCTATTAAGTACAAAAAACAAATTAATTAAAATAACCATATATATGTTGCAGAAATGTTACCAGGATAATTAAGATAACACAAACAATGCAAAATCTGTTCATATTTCTTTTAGGAATAAAGAATAAAGTGTATAACTGATGCTGTGACAAAAGGAAAAAAATGTTTTAAAATTAAGTCTGGTAGGTCGTTATTTTAAAAACATAAATATATTTGAATGATTTTTTTTAACCAGGGGAGGAAAACTGTGCTAGGGTCTGCAATGATAAATGAGGATGATCGGCCAACCTGAAACACATTTTTTTTGGTTTGGCCTAAGTGCGATATTAATCAAGTAAGCATTCTAAATTATATTGGTAATTAAACAAGAGCTGGTCACAACAGTGATCATGTGGTGATCTTGCCAATTACATCTTAAATTTATTGTGTCTGTAAGTGCCTGGACACCCAAATGTTCAATCAAGTCCTTTAAAACAAAGTATAATTTTTTTCTTCTTATCCTATATTCATTACAGTGCTCTAGAAAGTCTATACATGGCAGCCAGTATTAGTGGCAGTGGAAGAACCTGGGACCCCCCCCCCAAAGAACCTCCAACCCACAAGAAGCTACTGGCAAGCTTTCTCACATACTCACACTGGCCACGCCAGAAACTCAAACCCATTCAGACGGAGGTGAGATGGCAATGATTTGTAATGGTGAGTGCTTTAGACCACTTGGGACCTTAAGTGTAAGCACATATTTAACAAAAGTCGCTCAAAAGGACTGACTTTCTACTATCAAAAAAGAATTTCTAAGAGATCAAAATTTGAACTTTTTTTTTTTAGCTGGGGAGTGTTGAAAACATCTGATTTTCGTAAGAGATAAGATTTTTAAAGTAGTTTCCGTGGCAGCCATACTGGATGTAAGATCAATACCATTTTCATTCAGGACAAATGAGAAACCATTAGGAGAGTTTTGAATATAAACTCCATGCCAATTTTTAACCATCCATTCTGGAGAGTTAGTGACAAGAGTTGTGACAGCGAGACACCATTTTCATAGATATAAGAAATATTCACTATGATGATATACGACCATTAATTCTGCATAAGTAGCATAAGAAAAATTTTCAAGAGATTTCGCCGCCAACTGAGATTAGACTGGCATCACTTGAATTCAGGACCAACCAGATATCATAAATTTGTCTTTTAGTGGATATGACCTTCCATTTAGGAGAAGTATTATTAAAAAGGTTTTCAATATGTCTGTCATGTTGGCCATATTGAATGTCAAAGCAGCACCATTTTCTTTTATGTGATAAAAAAACAAACTTCATAACTGGTGAGATTTGCCAATTTTGATTGATGCAAACAAATTTAGAAAGTTAATAAAATCATCAAAATTGTTTTTTTTTTTAAGAAAATATTGGTTGTGAGTGATTCTAAAATTTAGGCTATTAGTTCCTATCCATTACTCAAATAATTTCCAAAGTGTTTAGTATGTGAACATTCTTAGAATAAATACTAAATTTGTTCTATTTTCCCCAAACAATAAGTGCATTTATCGCTATCACTTAAATGAATCGTTTTCAATACTGGTTTGTGGCAATATTTCTATGACAAAGAAATCTAAAACTAAAGGTAATCTATTTGGTATCTTTTGTACAATGTTTAGCCAGAACAAAAGAACTGGTATATCCTTCTACGCCAAGCTGCTCCTCAAGCTGCATGGACCAAATTCCATGTTTACCATTTGACTTTTGTATCTTAGTTCCTAATTAGGTCTTTATAAGAAATTTATTCTTTTCTTGTACCTTAATTTTTGTCATGAACCATCTTTGTTTACTAAAATACACAGAATCCAGGAAAAATTTCATCTAATACATCAATGTGTTAAGTGAATTATGTTGAATCCTCTACCTCAAACGAAGCCATTAGAGTTCTCTTTTAGGGCTCTCAGTTTTACCATCCCACAAGTTGTAAAAATAATAAATTCAGTTCATTTTCTATATGAGCTGGAGAAGTTTATAGACCTAAACAAAGATGAATGAATTAAGAAAAACCAATTACTTTAAGTAATTTTTCTAATCTTGGATAAATTTCTTATGTTAGGTCAGCAATTCTTTATGTCCTTCAACCTTGACTGAATAATTAAGTTCCAACACATCCTCCAAGTTCAAAGAAATGTCTACTCCCAGTAATCTAAACGTGAATGTTGACCAGTGAATGTCTTTTTTTAAAATATTTTTTTAAATTTCAAAATAGCTTTTCACTGAAAAATATTAGAGTACAGATCTTATACAAATGCAAAATCATTCAAAATCTGCATGGCTGTCTTGATGGATAGTAAAGCACCATCAGTGTACTGCTGTAATCATAACTCATTTTCAGTACTTGTGGGTTTTTTTTAGCTCTAGTACAAGGAATTCAACTCTTATTCATGGCAACAAATTCTAAAATTAAAACAAAGGGGATCAAATGTACATTATTAACAGGTTTTGAATTATTGCAAAATGTCCAGAACCAGTTACAAATGGATTCTTGAAAATTAAAACTGTGCAGAGCTTTTTCCAAAAAGTTTCAATCAACAGAGTTGAAAGCTTTATCAATGTCTATCAATAGAAAACCAGTTTCGTTTATTCCCTTATTACAGTGTATCAGCTCATACAAATTCTTACATTTTCACCATTACATCGACCTTTCGTAAACCCTTTTGACTGTCACTAATAATAAAAGCCCTGTTTGTAATAGACATTGAGTGTGTGTGATTTTGATTTTAAACAAATATTTCAGTCATATCATTATGATACCTGCAGTATGGTAGTTTATAGGGATGTTTAGCATGGTGGCATCATGTTGCAGGCACGTAGCATGATGTCCCACCAAGTCACATCATCCTGACGCCAGGCAGACCAGTCCTAACATTAACCTCCTAATGCTGAGCACCAAGTGAGGCTGGTTGTACCATTTTTAATAAATCTTTGATATGACTAGGCCATGTTTCAAGTCCACGACCTTCTGGATCTGAGGTGGATGTTTTAACCACTAGGCCACCGGAACAGTATGAATGGACATTGAAACAATCTTGTAATCTATCTACAAAAGGCAGTAACATTGGTTTCCAAATGTATGTAATGATTCTACAAGAATGAAACTTTATATTTTTGTGTGCAAAATAAACAATATTACCTTTTTTCCCAAAATAAGACAATTTAATAACACCCTGAGGCTTTTGTGCAAATGTGTCTTTGTGTACAATATTGTGAATGTGTGTATGCATGCATATGTTTCACGAAATTAAGTAACCAAATATATGAAAAGATGAGGATGCAAAATACTTTAATGTAATGCCTAATACACCAGACCATGTGGTGTTGTACCAGCAAATGTAAAACCATGATGTGTTTAAAACAATAATTTTCCTGCATTCTCCATAAAATACACATAAAAATAGGCTATTAACTTCAACTGCATCCTTTGGTCTCTTCATCTCAATAATTTGAAAACAACTCTCAGATCATGCTGACCAGAAAAATTCTGGGATTTTTGTGCTCATTGAAGAAATGCATCTTTATGTCATGTGTCGTGTATGTTTTAATCTACCTACCATATCCGAAAGCAGAATAATCTGCCGACTACATCCAAATGCATAATAACAGTTTGTGCACATTTATAGTGACAATTCTATTTCTCACAAACTTTTTGGTTCATGATAATATAATTTACCTTCTCTCTGGCCTGTAGGCCTTCTCGTCTGTACACAAACAATTTATCATATTTTTCCCATAGGGATTTCTTCACTGGAGCACAAGCACCAGTAGTAGTTTTTGTCTGAGATGAACTTGGAACAGAGTCACTTGATGTATGATCATGTGGAGGAAAGAACTTGTTTTTCTTTGATGCCTCCTTCATCTTTTGGAGTTTTTCTGCTATATTTTTCACATTTTCACCTTCATCTGAATCACTGGCTTCTGCAGTTTGTTTTTTCTCTGATGACAATTTAGCTTTCTTTGAAGGTCTTTCAACATCTTCAATTTTACCAGACGATGATCTCTTTCTTGCACTGCTAACAGAGTCTGTCTTATCACTAATTTTGGGTATCTTACATTTTTCTTCCAACTTTTCCTTTCTATTTGAATTAATTAGGGGTATCTTAAACTTCTCTTTTAACCCATCTTTCTCATTGTGATCTTCTTGTATATGAAATTTTTGTGGGTAGTAACCTGTCAGTACATACAGAGTTGAATTTTGTCTCATCTGATATTGTCTTCCCTGAATCAGTTCTATACCATCAAGGGCAGAGCTGTTGCTTCCCAGCTGCTTGACAGTTACCTCTCCTAGTGTACAATCTGCAGTCAGCTCCACTAAACAAAAAAAAAAATTAGCTTTTATTTAACTCTAAAATGTCATGAATAGTGTTTCAGAATGACATTATCTAGTAGTGTACAATTCACTGTGGAAATTTTTAGTTAAACATGAGGTCCAAAAAATACTCTTTACAAAATTCTGCAAGAGGGAACACTGAGCCTGCTATGTATACACAAGCAACAAATTTATAGGAACAGTGACAATGGTGGATTAGCATCATTTGTAGAAGTTTGAATTCCTATCAAAACAGGATGATTTCTGTAAAGATTGATTAAATTCTGTCCACCTGTTTTAAAAATGATATCTAGTATACTTTTTTTCTACTTTCAATAATAGTAGCCATATTTGATGATTGGATTGGCATCATTTCTACAGTTATCAAATTCAATTATACCCAAATGCTTTTGGTGAAATTTTATTGATGCTTTGGTAATTTGCTCATATTCTGTACACCTGTTGTCAAGATTACCTAATTTTTGTTTGTTTAATCTATTTTTAATAATGATAGCATATTTGAAGGTAGAGTGGCATGACTAACAAACTTGAAAGCCATTTATGCCAGAACACTTTCTGCCACATTTGTTTTAATAGGTCAGGTGATTTTTGAGAAGTTTAAAATAGCAAATACTGATGAATGGCATGGCCTTATATCCAGGTGAGTTACAATAACCAGAATACTATTTTACCACATGTAATCCTGTGATTGAAACCGACACCTGAGAGGTCTAGAACATATCAGTATGATGTTAGTGATTGTGCCATTTTTGTTCCAACATTTCAACAAGTTCTGACAGTTAATTTCACAGTGGCTGAACTAACTTTCTTGGTTGAGCTATTTCATGAAATAATTCAAATTGGACAAGTTTTCACATACACATGTTCTTATTACCCAATTGTTACCAGCAAGGTGATGTTGTTGATCTTGACACATTTTAGAGTAATTACAACCATGAATAGTCAATCTGGCTCCTGTACACAATGATTATAACACACTAAAGAAATATTTAGCTTGAAAGCAACATACTATAAAATACCACCCTGTTATGTAACATAGTGTGAAAATGTTACATATTTATCTTCTAATTTAGACATGACTGGGTGAAAAACTATGGGCTTCAATTTTACTTTAAACTGATCCATGTTGAACAAGAAATAGTGAAAACAGCAATTACAGATTTAATATTCAATTTTCTGCAGACAGCCATGCAATATTTTATATATATATAAGAGAACTGGCAACAGACTAGCATGAACATGTCTAACTGCATTTCATTACAGTGAATCAATACTAATTCCAATGAAAAATGTGCACACAGAAGCTTCAAGATGTGTCTGAATTCAATGTAAAACAATAAATCTAAACAAAATTACCAAAAATACATTTTAAAATAATTGTTTCTGTTTGAATTTGACATAAATTCTCAAATCCAATATTTTCTCATTTGATGAGTATGTTTACTGACCCTCTTTGATAAATATCTTGCCAGTGTGTTGGCATCACTGTTTTCATTCCTATTGTATCAACAGTGTGCTGCAAATAAATTGTGGACTTCATTTCTCAACATTACTATTTTGTCAGTAAGCTTTCTAATGTTAGCACAGTATCTTTCATAGTGTGTCATCTGTAGTATATGCTTAATAATCCCATTTTAGTTTTTAGATTACTACAACAATCAACATGTTGCGGATTCATCTACAATAAGGTACTGACAATTTAACTGGGGGAAGGCTGTGATATTTCTTTTCAACTGCAATATTTTTTTTCTTTCATCTCAAGATAATTTTTTCCAAATAATATGAACATATGGTGTTAACTTACTATAAATTAAAGCAAGTTCCTTTGTCTAGTAAATGACAAAAAGAAATTTCTTTTTAGAAAAGTACCAGGCCCCATGCTATAAAAAAATTGATTGTTCATCCCCAATATGATTATGGTATACTGTGATACATGTTCAGAAATAGTCAAATTTTTTTGTGGTATCATATCTAAAGATGTCAAAATTTTAGAAAACTTCTACTGGATAAACATCAATTCTAATGACTGGTTACCTGGGTACCCAATCAAAGGGAAATTAAACATGTACAAACCTGGAGTTAAGCCAACATTTTTTTAAAATTCAGTATCCTATCTGTTCCAAAGACCCAAAATTTCATCCTCATTATCTGATGACCTCCATCATTGTACTGTCTATTAATTGTCATGGTCTATTCATTATATATTATTGTCCGACTTCCTTTCCTTGGCCTCACTTTCATATGTGGATGCTTATTTAGAGACTGAGCCTTATTTTGAAAGTAACATATTAATCACAAAATTTGCAAATCTATTCAAGGTTGTAACTGAACACATCAGTTGTATGGCAAGATCAAAGGTTACTTGCCACTGTACGACACTGGCAGCTCAATCAGACAGTTATCACATGAGAAAACATTGTTTACTGGAAGTGGCTGATATATGTATGCTCTGTAAATGTACACATATTTGCAGCTCAGTCTAAAGAATTGTCAACTTGTAATCAATTCAGTGCTGCCTTTACAAGCACTAGCAGCAAATTTGTGTATGGTCAATGAGTACCCTTTGGCTAATGCTATTACCTGGGTTATTGTAAATAGGTGGGTACCTGAATACCCACTGGCATCTTTACTCTACCACTTATTCATTTGTTTTCCAAAGAAATAATCTGGTCATTAGGTCCAATTTTAACTGTTCAACATGAACAAGAAACGTGTATTATGGCTGCTTTCATTTGTTTTTTTCTAGTGGCTGGTTTTACCAGCACTTTTATATTACTGGCTATATCATGCAAATAAAATGAGAACCAAGTGTCTTCTACCAGAACACACCATGGCAGCTAGTTTGGGCAAATAACAAACCAGCAACCCTTGCAATATGACTCCAAAACTGATTTTTATTTTAACATGATTATGTTTAAAACGGGTATAACACATATGGCATTGCTATGGCAATGAGTGCAGCTGTGTCAACTAAGGCAAACAGACAATTTTTACTCTCTAAAGTATTTTATTTTGATGTTGATATTAAGAAATCACACATCAAAATGCTAAAAGCCACCTATTACATAATGATGCAATTCAGAAGAAGATTTAAAATGGATTAAATCCAATTCTGACATCATCATTTGACTGCTTGGCCTATCTTGCTGGTGTTTACAATGTTGGCAGTTCAGGTTGCTTTTCATAAAGGTGAAGCTTCACTTAGTGTCAGATGCTATGGATGTAATACATATTTTGAAGATTTAACAAATCTGTCAGAAAAATGTCTAACAATAACTTTAAGTTTTGTGCAAACAGTGTAATTAGTTAAAATATCAACCAGACCAAAAACAATTCTCCTTAATCCTTTCATAGCATTGTAAAGGGATTTTGACAAAAATGATCAATAAAAATCTAATGGTAACAAAAAAAAAATCCTGGTCAAAGTCACTTAATGGATGGTGGTGGTTGGGGAGACAAGAAATGTGCAACATATCATTTGCCATAAACATAAGATACTTTAAATTCTTTACATCTTACACTGCTGCCTGGAGCATCTTTTGTCAATTATCCTCGTCAATGGACTCCTCCCAATTATCACTGGTATACCATGTGGGAGGGGGATGGGATCATGTGTGTTCTCAGGACTTATCAGTGAGAGTGTCTTCATTTCAAACAAGTTTCTGTTCTGTTCTGAAAATCAAAAGAATAAGCAAAAACCTGATATTAGATACAAAACCAGCTTGGTTATCCTAAGACTGGATTTGAAAGTTTGCAAAATATGCAGCCTTGGTAACTTTTCTCACCAAACTCCACTCATGTAATATGTTCATATAAATAAATGCATAAAAAATGTGAATCATTAACTATGTACAGTGTAACCAAACCAGGAAAATGCTAATCCTATAAGTACAAAATTATCTGTGTTGCTTATGACATTTCAAAGTTAATATACTGCAGAGCTATATTGGTGCAATTTATCTCTTACCCTCTTGAATTAAGTACAATGAAATAAATAATGAAAATCAAGACTAAAATGAAATAGTGAAATTCTTCACATGGTGTTTGTCACAGTAAAAGCAGAACCTCTATCAATACACAAACTATCTACGATGTTGTAGCCTCAACATAGTGGAAGCTACAATCTGATCGGATCCTCTACTAGGACTGTCATCGGGTACCCGACCGTATAGAAAAACCCGGGTATTGAAATGTAAATGCGGGTACCCATAAAAAAAAAATCGCCACACTCGCCAACCACTTCAAACAGGTATGACAGCTATGGCTATAATTAGAAACCAGATCTTTGCTTAATATAAATAAACAATACGTCAGACAGTCTGTTTGGATTAATAAAATTCATTGGCGTTGTGCAACGGGACAAACCGTTATCCCAAGGCATTATATACCAAGGTTAAAACATTTGTTCTACAGGTAATAAACCTCTTTGTAGAGGATAACTATTGAATGTGAGTGCTAACTGATCGGTACATTGCGTGCTCTTTTAATGAAATCCAGATGGATACCTTTGATTTCCGAACACACATGTCAAAGAAATCCCACAATTTATATTATGAACAATCATCATCTAGACATCTTGAAATCTTCGTAATGCCTCAAAGTAATCTTTGCTCGTTGTTTTTCTAGTCGACTAGCTCTGCAAATTTCAAAAGTTAGCCATCATACATATACCAATATTTCTGTTTTCGATACTAATACGTTTTAACCATAACTAAGAATTTAAGAATTTTTAAGAATTATAATTCCAAAATAATAACACTTATGCGACTGTGTGGTCACGTGGTATAACTGGGGCACGCATGGGTGGGTAATTCAAATCTGCGGTCAAAAGCAGAGGAATAAACGGGGTCTGTTCTAACAAGGACTTATACTTTAAAAAATGCGAGTGCTCTAAAGGTTTTAACGTGGCTGATCACAGTGATCATTAAAAGTTGGATTATACCTACCATCTGTGTACAAAAGTCATTCTAAATAAATTTAATAATTAACAGCGTGCGGTCAGACAATTTGCAGCTATGTCAGTGTGGACGAATCAGACCGAGTAGTACACGGTTTGCCTCTATCGTCATAAAAAATATTAAAGAAATGGAGATAACAATTAGTTGGTCTATGGTTGTACATGTCATTCATATGCTAACGGACCAATTTTTCAAGTTTTGTTGGCCTATATTTAAGTTGGCTGGAATGCAATGGAAGCTGGGAATGCCACAATTGCCACAATTGGGTTAAGTTAAAGTATACTTTCTTCAAGAAAATAAAAAATAATATATTAATACTGAAGAAAATGTTTAGATTGCTTCGTTTCATTCAGGATTCTTATTCTTTTAACTAATTTCAGTATTTCTGGCATCCATTGCATTCCAACCAACTGAACTATTAGTCAACTGAACTTGAAAACATGTCCATTGTGTGTGAATTTGAATTTAGTAGGAAAAAGACATCAAAGCAAGTAATGTCTAAAACATTATAACTTTAATTTGTAGAAAAGCACCACTATGGGCTGCCAAGTGTATGAGTTATTCCTGAAAATCTGGCTTGTCATTCTGTTAAACAACAACAGAACATGCTATACAATGCCGTTATTTGGGCAGTAAGACATAGACGACAAAACATAAATATTAGTGTTGAGGTCTTACATGTAAGACTTAAAAAGAATATAAGATATTTTACAAGTATTTCTGCAATGATATGCTGTAATAATGAAAGATTTTCTCTTGAGTCTGTGAGAGGAACACATTCAAACAATGTTTTTATAGTAGGCTGAAAAAGCACAGTGTGAATCAAGCTGCTCTCTTGATATACATAAGCTTATGTTAGTTCCCCGTCCACGAAGTATTGTTAATACTCCAACATCAACAAATTAGTTCCCCATCCACGAAATATTGTTAACACTACAACATCAACGAATTAGTTCCCCGTCCATGAAGTATTGTTAATACTCCAACATCAACGAATTAGTTCCCCGTCCACGAAGTATTGTTAATACTCCAACATCAACGAATTAGTTCCCCGTCCACGAAGTATTGTTAATACTCCAACATCAACGAATTCGTTCCCCGTCCACGAAGTATTGTTAATACTCCAACATCAATGAATTAGTTCCCCGTCCACGAAGTATTGTTAATACTCCAACAAAAACGAATTTTGTGGGAAGGTTGTGAGAAAAACAATGAAAACAAGACTGTCTGGATTAAAACTAATATTAGTACCTTAGTGTCTGGATGGAGTATATTCACGTTTCAAAATAAAATTCATTCCAACATTCTGTAACTCATATACTTATAATCTAGTCATACACTGTAAGACATAGCATATGTTTTTGTATCTGGGTGAGGGGGCTTACGTCGTAGGACTAAGATATAACCCAAATTTCAGCTATTCACAACTACTATGAAATTTTGTATGGCCTTATTTAAATTTCTATCTACTGTTGATCCCATAATGATAATGTTATAGTCAATGATCATTAAGAATATGCATAACAAATATCACCTCGAATGAAAAAGAAACCTAAATTGCAACTGGTCGGCCTTACAATATATTACACTCGTACTACAAAACGTTTTCCTAAATGCCAACAAACTTTAGCGCCAGTTCATTTGGTTATCTCTTTTGTTGAGAATCTTTGTGCAAGGGCAACAACTCTCACACAGTAAAACGATGCTTTACAGTACACACACACACACACACACACACACACACACACACACACACACACACACACACACACACACACACACACACACATTTCGATAAATGTCATTAGATGACCATCTTTACCCCCAAATCCACATAACAAAAATTTTTTTAAAATCAGAGCTGGAAACTGACCTTTTTATGCTTCTTTAACAACGAGAGATTTGTATTGTCTCTTCCAAGAAAACTTCGACGCGTTTGGTCTTCGAAGAAGTCAATCAAAGTATGAAAAATGTTATTCGAGATTTTACACCACTCTTTAATCTCATAGGAACTTGACGTACTCTGGAAAGAAACAATTTGAGAGAAGAAAGAAGATAGTAATAAATGCTCTCTCTCTCTCTCTCTCTCTCTCTCTCTCTCTCTCTCTCTCAGACTAGGAACGGCTCTGGAAATGCATGCATGTGAATAAAGCTTGCCAGTAGTTTCTCGTGGGTCAGTGGTTGTTTCAGGGTTCTCCAGGTTCTTCATCCACCATTTATACTGGCCGCCAAGTATAGAAAATCTTGTGCCGAAAATGGCGTTAAACCTTACCCCCCCCCAAAAAAAAAACGAAAAAAAAAAAACAACCCAAAACAACAAGATTAGGAGGGTGACAGTAAATCTCTCCCCTAAAGGGAGTTGGTATAATTTATACGAGAGCTGAGGTTCAGTTGATAACCGAACCTCAGCTCTCGTATAAAATAAAACAAACTACATCTGAAAAGAATCCATATTACAAAATCATAGATAAAAACTAACTAGAATAAGTCTCTATAGAGCTTTAGAGAAGAAATGTATTATCTCTCCACTTAGAGAAGTAAGTGCGCAGAACAGAAACTGGACATTAGCATACTCTTGAGGTAGACACGAAATAATTATTTATATAATTAATATTTATCTTTTTCTTTCAGAATGAAAGTCATAGATTCTTTATATTTCAAAACGGGATTTGCAGAATTAAGAGTTTTATGGTGCTCTTTCCATTAGTATGGTATTTCTTTAAACGAAAGCACAGTTTTATAGTCGAAGTAGCTTCCAAATGCCTTGTTTTCCAACAGGTCAGCGACGAATACTTTTATCAATCCATTTTATATACTAAGCTAGACATTAACAGCAAAAACATATTTTCTAAAATCTTAAATCCGGGCTTTTTGCATCAAAGTCTATAACAAGACAAAGATAGACAAATAGTATGTACAATTTCTACTCATAACAAGACCAAGATAACAAGACCAAGATAACAAGACCAAGATAACAAGACCAAGATAACAAGACCAAGATAACAAGACTTGTTAATAACAGCAATAAATATGACTAATATAATATAGTTGTAATAGATCAATTATAAACGTAAGCAATCCAAACATGTTTCTATCACGTTCGCGTGAAGAACGATTTCATTCCGTTTTAGAACACCAAGTGCAGATACTGAATATTATATGCCTTCAAGAAATCATGCTGTCCGCTAATTACCCGAGACCACCAAAGATTCCGAACTACGAGCTGTCCTTTCACAAAAATCGACCCAACGGAGCAAAGGGAGGAGGAGTGGTGACTTATGTCCATAACTCTATACCAGAGGAAGTCGACTTGGATACCAAAACTAACCCAGCTTGAACATCAAGCTGTATAAAAATAAACTAGAAGGGAAGAAAAACACAGTCTACAACATATACGATCCGCCCACCTACGCAAGTAACACCTCTTACGAACTCAAACAAATAATACAAACACGCAGCAAACTTGTCATACTATGTGGGGACTTCAACGCCCATAACGTAGATTCGGGAAATACCCACACAGATACTATTAGAAAAAGGCTAAAAGGTTTGCATGTGGAAATCAACTTATTATACTCAGCACAGGAACGCCAACGAGAATCAACCCCACCAACGGACAACTCTCCATCCTGGACCTCACATCACTTCGCCATCGGTAGCGCAATTATTAGAATGATAAGTGCAGGAGGACAACACGCTGGCGAGCGACCACTTCCCAATCAGCCTCACCGTCTATCTCCAGGGGCAAGAGAAAAGCAGAGACTTCGCCAGCGGTAGAAAATTGTACAGGCCGATTGGAAATTGTTCCATTCCCTGATGTAGCACATACACGTTGATGACACTAGAGATCCCGATCCAAATCAGTATTACACCAACCTAACAACAATTGTCAACGAGGCAACCCAAGCATCAATATCTAGGACGACAGGGCAACATATTAATCTCAAACATCCCTGGTGGACAGAGGAGTGCAAAACATGCAGGTAAAGAAACGAGTCTTGGCCAAATTCAACGCCCACAGGTCTCCTCGGACTCCAAATGCTATAAGCAACAGTAAACCCAAACCAAAGAAGTTCTTAAGAGGGCTAAGTTAATATTTTGGAAGAAGTACTGCACCACCCTCAACCGCCGCACCCCCACCAGGCCATCAAAGGACGTGCTCTCAGGGCAGCTCCAAGACCAGCAAGAACCCAAAGCAATCAGGAGCGAGCAGAAAAACTAGCATCACACTTCGCCCAAATCAGCAGCGACCAGAATCACACACAAGAGTTTGGGTTACAAAGGCAACAAATAGAATCCACCTACTCGCACTTATTCCAGGATCAGAGTACCAAACACCAACAAACCGAATCACCGCTCAATAATTATTTCACGCTTCACGAATATAAACAAGCGCTACAATACAAAAAGAATACAGCACCAGGACAAGACCAAATAGGCTATGCCATGTACAAAAATCTTCAGCACAACGTGCAGAACATAACACTCGACCTTATCAACCTAATCTGGGAAACCGGTATTATCCCTTCTACTTGGAAAGAAGCCAAGGCGGGGAAAGATCCTTAGCAAACCACTTCATATAGACCAATCTCCCTTATCAATGCCATCTGTAAAATTATGGAAACTATGGTGAGCAAAAGAATACAGCACCAACAATCATTTATCTTAAAATTGAAATGGGTTTTGCAGTAACATATCGACAGTGGAAAAACTGGTCAGACTAGGAGTGGACGTCAAGTCAGCACTCAACGCAAGACCAAAACGCTGTAGGCATGTCACTGCAATCTTATTTGACCTCGAAAAGCCTTAGATTTGGTTTGGAACAAAAGACTCATCTCAAGGTCTAATCACTTTGGCATAAGAATGCACCAGTGGATTGCAAATTTTATCACGGGCGGTAAAATAGCCGTACAGATAGGAGACCAACTATCCAACATAGACACACTGGACAATGGCACACCCCAAGGCAGTGTACTAAGTTCAACCCTATTCAATCTTATGGTTGACAACTTCTCCGATTGCATCGACAAAACCATTCCCGTATCGCAATTTGCGGATGATAGTGACATCTGGATGGCCGAAGATCCTACCAAAACGAAGTACGTCATATTACTACAGCGAGTATTGGATTCTATTAAACGCTGGGTAACCAATTGGGGTTTAAAAATCTCCACGGAGAAAACAGTGACCATGCTCTTCTCACGGCAGGGAAACAAGAAGCTGAACTACCCCATCCTATGCCTGGAGGGACAATTCATCACATTTGTGAAACAAACCACCTTCTTGGGCATAATACTGGATGAGAATCTAACATGGACCTATCACATCCAACTCATCATACGATGTAAACATGATGTTAATCTCATCCTTCACCTCATAGGAACCTCATGGGGGCGGACCTACCCACACTGTTGATGTTATACAAAACTCTTATTCGGGACAAATTGGACTATGGATGCCAAATCTATAATTCGGCCATCAAAAATTTGCTTGATAAACTCAACAGCATACAATATAAAACACTAAAAGCCTGCACTCGGCTAATTCCGAATACATCACTAAAAGAACTCAGGTTATAACAGGAGAATTACCCTATTATCAATGGAGATAGGAACAAACTCTGCGCTATGCCACCAGGATCTCGATGCACTCTGAGACACACCCGGTTAAACAAGCCACCAGTAGATGCAATACCTTCTTCGACTCCAAAACTTTGCCACGACCACCAGCAGCCAAGAAAATACACACCCTGAAATCGGAATTAAATCTACCAAAACTACAAGTTGAACCACTCAGATTCCTCAATCCTACTCCATGGAGGAATACTGCACCTAACATCAATTTCCTACTACAGACACTAGAGCGAAAACAAACCAACTCATGGAAGCTCCTAGCGGGGGTCCACACCATACTGGAAGAACAGTACTCCAGACATACAAAGATCTTTACAGACGGATCGAAATCGCAAGAACTCAAAGGGACAGCAGCATCTGCTGTTATACCCACACATTACATCACCATACGGCACAGAATATCAGATGGCTGCTCAATATAAACAGCGAGTTCTGGGCGATACAACAAACCCTCCAATGGATCCATTACCCAGAATCATCAGCAATATCTCATGGTAACGGACTCACTTAGCGTCCTTAAATCCTTGGAAAGAGGAGCGTCCAAAATCCGAGAAAATATGCTACAGGCAACGTTTGGGAACTGGGAACAAACCAAATCTGAGTCGGTTTTCTTTGGGTCCCCTCACATATCAGCCTAACCGGAAACTACAAGGCGGATGCTGAAGTCAAGCAAAGTATCCACGTCATGGACATACAGCCTATAGATTACAGCGCACATGAAATATAATGTGTAGTGACGCAGGCCATCAATCAAAAATGGCAGAAGCATTGGGACAACACCGACAAGGGTAGAGCGCTACACCACATTCAACCATAATCCCAAAACAACTCCAATCCAGGGACCAGCAGGTAATCAATAGACCGAAGACAAACAAAACATTAATCAAGATCAGTCATGGACCAGACGATAACACCAATTGCCCAACATGACAACAACCAGAAACACTGGAACATATACTCAACGACTGCCCAAAATACAGCAACTCTAGGAAGAGTTTCAAAGAGTAGCAAACCAAACTTGGAACACCAGCCACGTACCCTGAATATCTCAACGATTCTAAAAACCCAACCTAGAATGTACATACAACAATCTACTCACATACCTGAAAGAGATCAATAAATATCAATACATCTAATGCAAGCAAAAACGGCAAGGAAGGTAACTGTGCACCAAGACAGGCATAACACACTACTGCCACCCAATAACTAGTGGTTGAAATATTGTCTACTCAATAACACACACACACACACACACACACACATCAGCAGCAGCAATCACCAAATCCTGAGACCAATGTAAAGTACACATACCCTAGAAACTAAGAACAACCAAGCATCACAGTACGCTCCAAAATAATTATACATATTCAAATATCCAAATTCAATATAGTTGCACGTCATGAGAACCAATCCCATAACCACTACCCAATAATAATAAGGGCTAACCGCATAATTCAACGTGATAGGAATAACTCCATAGCACTGGACTCCCCCACATCCAACAACCAACTCTACTGCCAAGAAGATGGGACCCCTGGCCAACAGGGTCCCTGTGCTTAAGCACACATATGTACAATGGTAAATCTGGCCCTGATTAGCAAGATCATACTTTTTTCTAACTACTCGTGCAATCTCTAGCACAAAACTGGGCAAGCACTGGCCCATCGGACAAGCAAACAAAGCAAGGCAACGAGTGACAAATTCACTTCGTAATAAAGTGTTTTTGTCATAAACTCCAAGCCACAAGGTCCACAACTCTACTCACTTTTCCTTTCGAGTCTCATACACCTCTTTCACAATCCTCTCTTCACCCTACCCTTTCCATTAACAAAAGGGCCCAAAACAGGTGCTAGGGAAAACACACTAGCAAACATCTGGGTGGAATCCTAAAAGCAACAAAAGACTTTCCTCAATAAGCCCTCAACAAAACTATCCTTTCCACCCACTCTCTTCTAACACCCCAACTAACAAGGCCCAAAACAGGTGCTAGGAAAAACAAACTAGCAAACCTGGGTGGAATTCTGCCTGTGTGATTCAAAGATCAAAGATTTTCCATCATAAGCCCTTCTCCATCTCCATTCTATGCCAACCTCAACTTCTACTAGCATAAGGGAATTAAACTAACTGTTAGGGAAAACATACTAGCAAACACCTGGTTGGAATCCTAGCAACAGCAAACCGGTCTTGATGACAGATTTTTCTTCAAGAATCCCCTTCTCCCCTTTTTCCCCCACTACTTTATCTATAAGAGAGGCATTTCTGTTGGCAATTACATTACTACGTGTATATATATATATATATATATATATATATATATATATATATATATATATATATATATATATATATATATATATATATATATATATATGATGTTGTTGTTGGCATCCGTCCGTCTTCGAGAGACGATGGTGTAGCTCCCTGTTTTGGTGCCTTATTTGCGCCGTCATGAGTGGCTGAAGAGTCCAACCCTTGCGTGACAATCTTTGCTGCACTTGCTGCAGGTAAAGATGGATTCTTGTTTGGGCTGATGTTGGTTTGCCTTCCTCTTGACTCTCTTTGTAGCGAAATTTGCAATTATTCCTTCCTCGGCTTTCTGAATGCCTTGTCTCACAGCAAGTCGCCACTCGTAGCTGTTGTTAGCACAGCTCTCCCAGTTGTTGACGTTGATGTTGACCTTTTCATGTCCATTATACAAAAGTCTTTGTATCGCAGACGTGGCCGTCCAGTCGGTCGTGTGCCTTCTGCTAGCTCGCCATATAACAGGTCCTTGGGAATGCGGCCTGTATCTATTCTCCTGACGTGGCCGAGACATCGAAGGCGTCTCTCGCTGAGGATGGTGAACATGCTTTTCATGCAGGCCCGTTCCAGAACATCCGTTTTGGGTACTTTGTTCTGCCAATGGATGCGCAGAATGCGCCGCAAGCATCTCAGCTGGAAGCTATTGAGTTTTCTTTCGTGGATCGTGTAGGTGGTCCATGCCTTGCTACTGTAGAGGAGCGTGCTGAGCACACATCCCTGGTAGACACGCAGTTTGGTCTTCTCAGTGAAGTTGAGATCGTTCCAGACCCTCTGGTTCAGTTTTGCCATAACTGCTGCTGCCTTAGCAATCTTGCCGTTCGCCTCAGCATCAATGAAGAGCGAGCTGGAGATGGTGGACCCAAGGTATGTAAAGTTCTCAACAACTTCAAGGTTGTACCCATCAATGGTGATGTTTGGAGGGGAGTCTATATCATGCGCCATGACATTCGTCTTTTTCCAACTGATGGTCAGTCCGAACTCTTTACAGGCGTAAAGAGGCGACATACCAGCTGCTGAAGTCCTTCTTCCGTATGTGATGTCAGAGCTGCATCGTCTGCATCGTCTTTGCACGGAGACGTTTGATGTTGAACAGTTTGCCATTTGCCCTGGTGTGAATGTACACTCCCTCGCTGAAGTCCTTGACGGCGTATTGGAGGAGCACGGAGAAGAAGATGGCAAAAAAAGGTTGGTGCAAGGACACAACCCTGCTTGACTCCACTGCTGACTGGGAAGGCCTCTGATGTTGCGCCGTTGTAACACACTGTGCATTAAGTGTTCTGGTGAAACGATGTGATAACAGCAAGCAATCGAGGGGGGGGGCAGCCGACCTTCTTCAGGAGTTTGAAGAGTCCCCTCCGGCTGACCAGGTCAAACACCTTTGTCAAGTCTATGAAGGCAATGTAGTGGGCCATTTGCTGCTCATGACACTTCTCCTGCAGTTGACGTAGGGAGAAGATCATATCTACAGTTGACCGGCCAGCTCGTAAGTCACACTGGGATTCTGGGTAGATACGGTAGGATAGGGTGTGCAAACGTACCATGAGGGAGATGCCGCGGTAGTTGTTACAGTCGCTGCGGTCTCCTTTGTTTTTGTACAAAGTGATGATGATGGCATCCCGCATGTCTTAGGGGATGTGTCCTTGTTCCCAACAGAAGCAAAGGAATTCGTGCAAGGGCTGGAGTAGTGCCGTTTCCCGTTCTTGAGGATTTCAGGTGGGATGCCGTCGCTCCCAAGGACCTTCCCACAAGCGAGACAGTCGATGACTTTACTAAGCTCTTCCATGGAGGGCGGAGTGTCTAGTTCATCCATGATTGGCAGGTCTGGGATGGTGTTCAGGGCAGTATATATATATATATATATATATATATATATATATATATATATATATATATATATATATATATATATATATATATATATGTATGTATGTATGTATGTATGTATGTATGTATGTATGTATGTATGTATGTATGTATGTATGTATGTATGTATGTATGTGTGTGTGTCATTAAGACATTACGATTTCTGAAATAGTTAGGGACAAACATACATACACTTTGTACTAGGAAAACATTCGGATATTAGAAGATAGGAAAAATTATATACTTAAACAGAATTTGGTTTAATTGTAGAGGTGGCTAACACAATATTGGATTTAGGGCAGTCCTCTAGCACAACTGGACAAATTTTGACATTCATACGGCTAGGTGTGTTAGGGCGTAAACAAGAAGAACGTTTGGCGCCACCCTCCCTGGGTCCCTTTCCTAATTTTTCACATCCTATTTAATTAAAAAGTGCGAATATTCGCAGATAAAAGCGGGAGTTACTTTGGCTCCTTTCCTGTAAACCCGACCAATTAAAAAGCTCGGGCAGTAAACAGTCGCAAAAGCATTTAGTTTGCATGTGGTATCACGGTATCAATTGTTTTTCCATAGACCTTCATGCTGATGTTTGTAGAAATAAATATATTTTCTATCCTAATTGTGCATGCACATCACATACTTTTCAAGAGAACAGTGTTACACTGTCAATTTAACAATGACATAACCTGGTACTTCCTTGCATTTAAGAGAGATAACTCTGCTGGAACTAGACAAGGGTACGAGTTATCTAGTCACGTGTACAACATTTTCAAAAAATCATATAAAAAATACAAAATATGATCTAGATAGGAATTAACATTATCTCACATGTTGCCAAGAGGTTCAACTTTTTCTAAGCCTAACAGAAAGTAATCTGGTCACCTGCTTAGTATGCTCCTTGCATTGCATTCCGATAGCGGAGTGCAATACAGGGACCATACTTAGCAAGGGACCAGACTAAACAGAAAGTACAACTCTTACAAAATGCAACAATCACAGCTAATGTTGTTGTTTATTTCTGAATGCAATGTTCCCTGCACCTTAAGCTCCACCCACCTGGACTTGCGTAATTGGTACCGTTATACCATATGCGACTATAATTACTCATCATCATCATCATCATCATCATCATCATCATCATCATCATCATCATCCAAGCATAAGAAAACACATTCAGATGAGAGAAATCATGTCTTCATCATGTGCTCGCTAGAGATGAATTAAATCCTTTTTATTTTAAACAAGCTCGGACCTGAGACAACAATATTCTTTGTTTTTCTTCTCTCTGGAAATCCCCCCATATATATATATATATATATATATATATATATATATATATATATATATATATATATATATATATATATATATATATATATATATATATATATATATATATATATATATATATATGCACACACACATATGAGAGAGAGAAAACAGGTTACACTTAAATTGAAATTTTATAAAAGTTATATGAAACTGAATATATAATATATAGAATGAAAATCTGTGGACAAATAATAGTCATAAAAAAGTTGCTTGTAATAGATAACACATATAATTGGAATTCAACAGGGTCATCCAATATCAAGTAATATGTAACAGTAACTCTTCTTTTATATCTATGGGACATAGAAGTCGCAGGGCAAAGTCACATGGTGCCAAGCGAAGTGGACAGGCCTGTGGAAGAGCCCCAGAATTTTTCATCGCTTATAGAATCCATGGAATAATACTATGGAAATTATGATGTATCCTAAGTGTGAGGAGCAATATACATAAAATAAAGAAAAAATGTGGCTCCAAATGATGACACCCAATTATTCTTATTTACAGTATATATATAAATTTATATATATATATATATATATATATATATATATATATATATATATATATATATATATATATATATATATATATATATATATATATATATATATATATATATATATATATATATATATATACATACACACACACACACACACAGAGACGACCTACAACAAATGCATACACCAAACAGTAGGGTTTATTTTTCATTTTCTAAGTGCACCGTCTCCTTTTCAAATGCTAATGTAAATGGTTTTCAAAATTCAAAATTTAACTTAACAAAGGTAACTTAAATATAAATAAACATATGTATGTATGTATGTATGTATGTATGTATGTATGTATGTATGTATGTATGTATGTATGTATGTATGTATGTATGTATGTATGTATGTATGTATGTATGTATGTATGTATGTATGTATGTATGTATGTATGTATGTATGTATGTATGTATGTATGTATGTAGGTATGTGTGTGTATGTATGTATATATATATATATATATATATGTATATATATATATATATATATATATATATATATATATATATATTATGAACACTTTTACTTTTTGCTCTTTTTGAAAACAAAATGTTTTACTCTGCTTTAAAGTTATTTAAAGATTGCGGTGTTTTCTTTTAGAAATTCAACGCTACATTAGTGAGCAATGTATTAAAATTATTTCTAGTTCCACATTGACCAAGGCATTTGCAACTACTTGAACAATTACAAGAAAATATAAGCCATTCTGACATTTATTCTTTACTTTTTAGTTGTAAGAGTAAGGTATTTTGAAGCTATTTTTGACATAGGAATCTTTTCATAACATAGTTACATAATATATCAATGATATTATAGTTTCAGCTCACAGCATCCAATCAAAGAATGTAAAGTGTATTTCTAACTCTAATCTATATATCACTAAATACTACACGATAATATACGAAAAATATTTAAAATATTCCGCATGAATGTCATGGAATACCATTTCCAATGACAATAGGCAAAAATCAACTCTTCTTAATAGAATGCTTTTTATAAATTTAATCTGTCTGAAATTGGGATATCGACCTGGATAACCTCTCTAATTTCTGATCTCCCAAACATACATGTATATCTTCTGAGTATTGTATTTTAAAGTATGCATGTATACAAATATATTTCATGAATTCATTTGAATGTGTTAACACAGTTGTGCGTAAAGGTTTAATTCTTTACACCGTTACATTTAAGAATTTAATAGTCATTTGACGACTACATGTAGGTTTCGTCGATTTTGAAACCAAATTTAGTATTTCACAAAAAATATAGCTGCTTTATTATTATTATTATTATTATTATTATTATTATTATTATTATTATTATTATTATTATTATTATTATTATTATCATTATTATTATTATTATTATTATTATTATTATTATTATTATTATTATTATTATTATTATTATTATTATTATTATTATTATTATTATTATTATTATTATTATTATTACTGCTGTTACTACTACTGCTGCTGCTGCTGCTTTTTATACTACTACTACACCCTGAACAAAAAAAATAAACAAAAAAAAATAAATATTTAAATCTTAGCAGAATTTTAGCAAATGTAGTTAAGCCTAAAATAATAAACACATACATTTTTAATCAACTGTGATATGCATCAAACCTGATACGCCTCAATAAAGCGATGCTGAACAAAATAGAAGAACTAGTGATTTTTATTTTTTTTTTTTATTGGAGAGAATTCTAATATCAATAAAGGCACTCTTATGTGATATGTAAATAAGTTCATCATTTAAATTGATCAAACACATGGCTTTGTTGAGGGTCAAACGTTAATATAGCATGTAGCGAAGAAGAAGTACACCTATATATTAGTTTTTTTGCCAATGTTTTGCTTATCAAAATGCCCGATTCACGAGACGACTAATAATAATTGTTTTAATTTGGTCTGAGTTTGACTTTCAATCCGTTTTCTTTTGTGATGCTAAATTCTCTGATGAATAGTGTACTTTGTTGTTTGTTTGTTTGTTATTTCTGTTTCTTGACTAATTTCTATTTATTTGTAAGGAAATAATTAGGTACATGCATACATGATTTGCAGATTACATGCAAATCAGTCTACGCTATTTTTCAAAAGAAAAAAGTACGTCGAGTTAATTCCAGTAAATTCTGAGTGATTAAAGTTTATTCCAAACAAAATAGTAAACTATAAGTAATAGATAATGAGATGCTAAAAATGCAAACTGGAAAACGTCATAACTGATGCTGACGGTTACTACGAACGCTGTATGAAGGAACATACAAAACGTTGGATACAACATAATAAATGACTTTTTTAAGTGGAAAGAAAAAAACGGAACACAGAGATACCGCAAGAAAGAAAGCTCCAGGAAAATCCACAAGAATGAAAAATCTAAATTCAATGTAATAATGTACAATAGTTAAGTTCAATCTTGACAATTTTGACACGGATCGTATTTTCTGGACATGAAATCAAATTAAATGTTTTCACGAAACATGATTAGTAGGGCAAACAAGGAGAGAATGACAACATGTCCATTAATAACAAGAGGTGTTGCATTGTTATAAAAGATACGGATACACCGATGACAAAGCAGCGTGTGCATATTTATTTATTTTGTTGTTTTTGTTCTACGGTTTAACGCCATTTTTTAGTACAAGATAGGCAATTCATGGCGGCCAATATAACTGGTGGAGGAAGAACCCTGGAAGAACCACCGACCTACATGAAACATGTATGTATGTATGTATGTATGTATGTATGTATGTATGTATGTATGTATGTATGTATGTATGTATGTATGTATGTATGTATGTATGTATGTATGTGGCACCCGAGAAAAGTAATGACTATATAAAGCCATTTAAAAATATGTTTGTAAATACTTCAAAATTAAGTAGTACACAAATTTTAGGGAACATGAACACTTTCAAAATAAACAGACATAAAACAAAACAAGATAAAGTATTCGAAAAGTAAATTTCGTTATTATACGTCTCAAACTCATATTTACGATAAATACGATTAGCAGAACAAGATAAGTTTTTATCACGAAGTAGGTGAACAACAAATGCAAATTTCTATACTAAAAAAAAATCACTTTATATAAATGCGGTAGCAACTGCCGTAAGCCTTTAGTTTGGAGAATCAAAGATACCGATACCACTCATTGCTAAAATTCTAGGCAGATCTTGATAACAGCCATTGGAACAGACTGTTGAGACGTAAAAAAAACTGCACCTGTAGCAAATAGAAATGGAAATCATCAGCAAATAATTTTGCCAGTGTGTGTGTGTGTGTGTGTGTGTGTGAGAGAGAGAGAGAGAGAGAGAGAGAGAGAGAGAGAGAGAGAGAGAGAGAGAGAGAGAGAGAGAGAGAGAGAGAGAGAGAGAGAGAGAGAGATTTTAACGTAGCTTTAACAATTCTTTAGTCATATCGCTACGATGTCTGCAGTGTGACAGTTTGGAGTGATGTCTAGCATTGGGGTATCATACCGCAGACATGTGGCATGATGTTCCATCCAGCTACATTATCCTGACACCAGGCCGACCAGTCCTAACACTAACCTCTTAATGATGAGCGCCAAACGAGGTAGCTGTTAGTACCAATTTTAAAAGTTTTTGGTATAACCCGGCCGGGGTTAGATCCAGCGACCTCCCGCATCCCAGGCAGACGCTCTGACTAATAGGCCACAGGAGCGGTAGTAAGTAAGAGAATATAAACAGACGATAAAATGTATTAAAAGTGGAGAACTTACTGCAGCAAAGCTTTACATTTATTCCGCAAAGAAGAAAGAGAATAAGGAATTTTATGTAAATGATGCTAAAAAAGTTATCAATTTGGAAATGGAACATTCAAGTCAGATGCTGAAATAAAGGACTAAAATGTTAAATTGCTGTGCTGCGCCCTCAGGCCCGGCTCTAGGATGTGCGAGGTCCAAAACAGCAAACAAAAAAAAAAAATAATTGCATTGCGGGGAAGCGCGAAGCCCAAGGAGGTTGGCTCGTTCGCCTTGCCCTATGTCCGGGCATCTGCGTCCTTGGGCAAGATTAATCTCATTTGTATAAGTACCCCCTCCCAAAACAAAACAAAACAAAAAAAAAGAAGAAAGAAAAAGAAAAACACCAGGCCAAACACTTTCAAATTTGCTTAGCCCATCCCCTAGTTAATCACCTTTAAGGGAGCTAATCCCAACCACTAGGTAAAACTATCAAGTTGGTTTGGCTCAGACACTAGACAAATATCTTAAAGCAGAACAAGCCCATCCAAACTAGAAATGTTGTGGGTTTGTCTTGCACAATAATAATGCTAAAGCTGAATAAATGTTTACGTGGGCTGTAGAACTTGTAAAATTCAGACGTCAACAGGAATGTCAATATTGATGGTCAAACTTCACCATAAAATGAAATTTCTGAAATAACCTGGTCTTCTCTATTACCCTCTTCTCTTAAATATTTATATTTCGCTGAATCATGCATTGCGACTTTCATTCATGCATATGCATTTTCGAGTCTGATTTTTTTTTATAGAAATTTTTAATAAATTAATTGTGCATACACCGTTACAGACACAATTAAAAACACTCTTTAATCCAGTGTGCTTTTTCTGCTTAATGATACTGGCGTTTCGTTATGTTTTTTTAAATATAAAAATGTATTTGTTATCAAACCATAAATTTAATTTATTTTAGGTCCATAGGTCCAACAGGTACAGAACTAACACCCCACCCACCCACAGACACCCTCCATCTCTCTCTCTCTCTCTCTCTCTCTCTCTCTCTCTCTCTCTCTCTCTCTCTCTCTCTCTCTCTCTCTCTCTCTCTCTCTCTCTCTCTCTCTCTCTCTCTCTCTCTGTTACTGATGGTTGTTAACGATTTGTTAGGTCATTGTTTAGAGTAATTCTTTTCAGAATCTAACATGCTCAAAATGTTATTTGTTTTTGTCTATCCTGATAAAGTGTTCATGGTGTCCAAGCCATGAGTTAATTTCTGAATATAAGACTGACAAAAACATTTAAATCGTCTGAAAAATCGTGCCGTCTTGTAAAGAGATAACTGCAACAAATGTGCAGTATTTGTGTAGATGATTTTTGCTTCGTTATTTTTTTTTTTAGTGGGGTGATAGTGGTGGTCATCATGATGGCATAAGCTACACAACTTTGTATTGTAAACTCTCTACTCCAAGAAAAAGAGTTTTAACCAATTCTTTGTTAAAGAATCAATAATAAATTCAGAGCAAAAGCACCCGCAGAAATTATTCTGGGAGGTGGGGTGGGGTGGGGTTGGTAAACATGTAGTGGTCAGGCATTAAGTTTAACGGATGTAGGCAAAATATGTTTAGATATGAAATTCAATGGGTTAAAATAAACGCCCCTCTCCCCCACTTGCCTTCATTTGTGGGCGTTCATGAACCAGATACGAATCTGTGACTGATAAAACCTATAACTGAAAATTATTAACACTAATACGCTGTATACTACAACTAAAAGGTCACCTGAGTCTTTTAACCATTCCATACTTTAAAAATTATAACATCGATACAGTTCGCCAGTTTTAACGAGGTCCCAGGTTAGTGTACGTTTTTAATGTCGAATCAGATTGAAAAGGAAAGATTTTGTTCTTATCTGCAGGATATGCAAGTAAAAAGTGTCATTGCTTGTTCGTAGTAAATCGCCGTTCGCTGTAGTACAATGTCGATACCTAACAGGACATATCTTCCTTTTATAGAATAAATCACTCAACACCAGAGATAAATATATATTTTTAACAGGAATTAAGTACGGCTATCGACAAAATAGACTCAGTAAAGATTCCACGATTTGTGTGGATACATTTTGCACAGAGAATGGAAAGTCTACGCAAACCAGAATTAATAATTTCAAAATCAAATGCTTGGTCAATAATGAATAGCATTCATTTGCTCACTTAGGTTCATTAAACAACTCTCCAAAAATAATTGTAAAAATTTTAAAATGTTTAATTTTCTTTCGCGTAGTAATCTGCATGTAACTGCAGAATAAAATCTGTTTTCTGGCTCTCTTTCTCTCTCCAATTTTACAATTTTTTCCTTAGCTTTAAAGTGCTGATATCAGTAAAGGTTATCTTATAAATAGAAACCCGAAAAATTGCAGACGACTTATACTCTTATCGTTCGACATCGTGCCTGAATGGACGTCTGGAGCTCATCTGTATGATTTATTCCCTCTCTTCCTATCCATATTATCCAACACGTTATTTACATTAAATACTGTGCACGTGCGAAGGTTTTGGCGCTAAAAAATTATATTTCGCGATAAACACTCGTTTTTTTTTTTTTCATACGAAATAAAATCATCGCTAAACAGCTGATACGCATAGTTCAAAGCTGTTACTAACTTGGTCATACACGGGTACCAGGAAGCCTTTTTTTTTTTAAAGCAATTCAAAACACTTGTATCTTTATGACATTAAAATCCGGGTGTATGTATTTATACGCTGTTGCGGTCATCAAGATCACGTGATCTAAGCCTACATCCTGTTAGTATGGACTACTAACCAATAGGAATTCTGACTCGCACCCTTTGAGTACAATATAACTGAACTGTGACGTTACACCTACTGCGATAATGACGGACTATATAAGCAGTGCCAAGTATAAACTTATACCCATTTCTTCCGTCATACAGTGAAAATATAAGTATTTCGAGGACAGAAAAGATTGTCTACTACACAATGTATGCTTTGTACGTGCTATTTTGAAAAGCTCATATAATTTGTTGTAATAACTACAAAGATACAAGCATTGTGTTCCAAAACTAAGTGTTAGTATTTTGCAATTATATCAAAACCGAAAATCTGTTGCTGAGGTTTCTGTTCTTACAAATTTTGCGATAACGGTCAAACAATGACGCGTAAATCTAGAAATGTCACCCTGACCAACCTCAACATGGCAGCATCAAAAGATACTGTGTTCACAGTAGAATCTTACGTGAACAAAGGTTACTTCCCAGATCACGAAGAAACTAAATCCAACTCTAGCACCAGCAGTGGAGTGTCCAGTATCGAAGAAAATAGCCATGATACCTTCACTGTGAAACGAACTACCGTGAATAAAGACTACCAAGATGGACACCAATCTCCTGAAAAGAAGGCAGAAAGTTCCGGAACTCAGTTGAAGAAATCAATGAATTTGTTACACTGCACGGCAATTATGATTGCAGTGACTGGACATTCTTCAATATTCATATCACCTAATGCAATTTTGAAAACAACAGGTTCTGTTGGAGCATCACTTATTGTATGGCTCGTGGGCGGTCTGATTAACTGGATGTTGGCATTGTGCTTCGCGGAGCTAGGTACCATGCTACCGAAGGCTGGTGGACCTTATGCTTATGTTATGCGAACATTTGGACCACTTCCAGGCTTTTTAATAATGTGGGGATACGTTGTTCTTATTGCTGGCCCCTTTTGGGCCTTTTTGGCCTATACAGCTGGGTTATATATCTTGAAACCTATTGAGGATGTCACCGGATGCACTATTCCAGATTCAGCAGTGAAAATTCTATCCGGATGGATTATGAGTGAGTTGATACTACTGATATTAATGGTTGTCAAATAATAATAATAATAATAATAATAATAATAATAATAATAATAATAATAATAATAATAATAATAATAATAATAATAATACAACTATAATAATAACAATAACAATATTAATGATGATCATGATAATAGTAATAATAATAATAATAATAATCATCATCATCATCATCATCATCATCATTATCATCTAGCTCTGATGGTCTGATATGTTACGTCCTTTGATACATCACATTATTTTTTCAAAACACTCTCACTCGTATAAAACATTCATCATAATTTTAACTTAATTTCTAGCAACATACAAATTTTGTTATGCCTTTTATGCTTAATGATGAAAGAGAAAACATTTACGAATGTTGTGCATTTTCAGCAGGAGTTTTATTTCTTCATTGTAGTTACCATGGTTGCGGTGAACTGTGTCTACATGAAGTACGTTACAAAGGTCCAGACGTTTTTGTCAGGCACAAAATTACTGGCGCTATTAATTCTTATTGCCGGAGGAATTGCAATGCTTGCTAAAGGTGAGTAAAAAGACATTAAATAATTTCTGATATCGTGCCACCGATTTATCTTTTCCTCCGAAGAGATGTAAATTCAAAAGTCCTACATTGTACATTATAAATAGGTGTACAATATACAAATGGGCCGGTCTAAGATCTTTAGCACATCTGTTAACCTGAGTTCAACCCTAGGCTCGACCAATGGGGAGAATGATCTAAGGCGCTCACCTTTGCAGATCATTCGCATATGATCCAAGACATTACCTTCGCGTGAGTAAGTGGTCCATCTCGGTATATTTCTAGATTCTTCTTCGGCCAAATAAAGTGCCTGAAAATGGCGTTAACCCCATCCCCACCCACCTCCAATTTTTTTTTTTTTACAGAATATCCTTTTGGTCTTCATGTATCATATATCAAACTTAGGGATCAAAATATAAATAGCATATTGTTTTAGTTGCTAACCGAGTGTTATTAAAAGTTTTCCCATGGCTGAGAAAACATTAGAAATGTTACATTTTCAAGAGCTTGTATACATGGACGAATTCGTTGAATTGATTTGTTAATTTGTAAAGGTGAAAGGGTTTCAACAATGTAACACACATAGAAACAAGTCATTAACTCACAGAAATCGTTTTAATTTTTTTTTTTGTTTGATTACCGTATTTGTTTGATTACCGTACTTGGATCTCATCTGACTTATCCGCATCTTGTTTCTCAGGACAAACAGATAGTTTCGTGAGTCCGTTTGAAGGCACAACACAAGAACCAGGCCAAATTGCTGTGTCCATCTTTTATGCTATATTTTCCTACGGTGGATGGTAAGTTGAACATTTTGTCAATATGTATGTATGTATGTATGTATGTATGTATGTATGTATGTATGTATGTATGTATGTATGTATGTATGTATGTATGTATGTATGTATGTATGTATGTATGTATGTATGTATGTATGTATGTATGTATTGATCCGCAGATATATTTTAGGAATGTTTCATAATAAATGAATGGAAATTTAGACCACGCGTGTTAGATAAACGTACATTGAGCCAGGTGGTCATTCTATTGCAGATGGACTGAATCCTAGCGACAGTCCAAAACCTTGCTGACTCATACAGAATAGATAAAAACTTTCCCAAAACGTAAGTGTTCAAATTCTGGAACACAAAATTACTACGAACACATTAAACTCGGATTTAAGAATTCCAGGTTTTCAATGCTTAATACTTCATTCCAAGAATCGCAGGTTGTGAAGTACATAGTGACGTCTACAATATCCTTGTTCTGACAAATACACCTCTTGACCAAATCTGGATAACTAGGAAGTAAAAACAGTCCAATATTTCAGTTATCCAGGTAAACCCAATCACTTGGAATGGTGTGTTATAAAAAAATTGAATAATCTGGATATACTAAAAAAACTTATTACAGATAAATAAATGCTTTCATTTACGAACAGACTCTTGGTTGGATCAATAATTCATTCCTTTTAATAATAATAATAATATATATTATAATAATAATAATAATAATAATAATAATAATAATAATAATAATAATAATAATAATAATAATATTATTATTATTATTATTATTATTATTATTATTATTATTGTTGTTGTTGTTGTTGTTGTTATTAATGGCGACAATGAACTAGATACAAGATCATCATTAAAAACAACATGAACTCCTTCAACAATAAATAAATGACTAGCACCACTACAACGACCACCAACAATAACAAAAACAATTACAGCAGCAAAATTAATTATTGCGAGTTGAATCTGAATTAACCATTATTTTTAAGACTGTGGAGTAAGATTGCGTTTTCTTGTATACTATCATTCACATTTGTTGATATTTGTTCACTGATTTATCAGTGACATATTATGATTTGAAAAGGAAATATCCAAGTTAAAAAAAAAGCGAATTTGAAGGCAGGGGAAGGATTCCTCACAATATATTGTCCTGTGTGCGTCAATCTGCGCATGCGTCCGTGTACCTCAGTTTGTCGGAAAATAGTATATCTTTACTAATCAATGTTGCAAACTGAATATATTTGAATGTTTATGTACTCGCTGTTTGTGTAATTGTGTTTGTGTGTGTGTGTGTGTGTGTGTTAGAGAGAGAGAGAGTGAGTAGTAAATAAATAGAGAAAGAAATTTATTATAGTTACTTGAATATAGATTTCAGAAGCAGGCATATCCAAATTATGATTTTATTTCCAGGCAGGTCATGACAAGCTTGATGGAAGAGGTTAAAAATCCTGGAAGGTATAATAAAAATTATTAATAATAATAATAATAATAATAATAATAATAATAATAATAATAATAATAATAATAATAATATTATTATTATTATTATTATTATTATTATTATTATTATTATTATTATTATTATTATTATTGAATCTGATTATTTCTCCTCTCTTGTAATGACAAATTACAATTAATTTTTACTTAAAGAAATCCAAGATCAGAATTGATTATAGTTCAATTAAATGATAGATACATGTAAAGGCGATCCATTTTTTTATTGCGGTGTGGTATAAATTAATACTCAGCTTCTCAACGAAAAACTTGCATAGGTATCGTTATATATTATAACAGGTCCACACAGAAACAAATAAAAAGTATCAGTGCATTTTGAATTCAAAGTGAGTTTTTTCCTTAGAGTTTCTCTCTTGTTTATGTATACATTCATTTATCTATTTTCAGAGATCTTCCACTTTCCTGCAACATTGCATTTATCACAGTGATTCTTAAATACATAATGACAAATGTTGCTTATTTAGCCATTTTGTCGCCACAAGAAATCATGAACTCAAACGCAGTGGCGTTGGTAAGTAAGATCTTTTGATATTCAGCAAAAGTCAGCATTTTCAGCATTTTACGAAACTTCAGTTATTGTGTGTGTGTGTGTGTGTGTGTGTGTGTGTGTGTGTGTGTGTGAGTACGTGCGTGCGTTCGGTGTGTCTTTGTGTAATAAGCATTACCAAAAGCCTGCATATATGCAAGAAAATTATTTTGTTTTCATTTTAGAAAATCTTTTATTTTATCTGACAGAGAAAAATGTTTTCATTCAATAGCATTTTTTAAAATAACCTGGTAAAATTAGGTAGCTATTGTAAGTGTGATTTTTTGGATAATCAATAAAAAGATTAGGAAATGACTTAATACGTTATAATGTTATTGTAACATTTGTTCCTCTGTAATCTATTTTAGTTGTCCATCCAGACCCTTTACAAGCCTATAACGCCGCTGATCTGTTGTTTTGTGGCTTTGACGTCTATTGGGGCTTTGAATGCATCCATTATGGGACATTCCAGGTATTGTGTGTGCGTGTGTGTGTGTGCTTGTGCGTGTGTGTGCTTGTGCGTGTGTTTGCATGTGCGTGTGCGTGCGTTTTTGAGTGGTGTGCATTGGTTTAGAATGAGCAACGTTTTCTTGAAAAAAAGGGAGATGGATTTATTAATGGGTTGAGCAAATGCCTTTTTGCATGTAGTCTGTTACGATTTATCATCATAAGATTACAATACTAGAACACTCTTATTCAACGCATTTAATTAACACACTTAACACGCGTACTTATTTAACACACGTATGTAGCGCGTACTTATTTAACACGCTTTTACATCGAGTTTATAGAGTTTGAACTCAGATGCTGACGAATCATCAAACAAGTCCTATCCGTCGTCAGCTGTCACTCAAACGTTGTTTGGTTTAAATTCCATTGGACCAGTAAACTTGTTTACCTATATAAAACGCGAAACCTGTGAGCCATTACATCGACACGTCGTTTAGTCGCCTAACCTTGTCTCGCTCTAATGATGCGTGGTTCAGTCATGCTTTGGGAGTTTAAGAAACTCACCCAACTTTAATCACGGTCAACAGTTTAAGACAATAGAACAAAATACATTGATGTCAACTTAATTTTTTCCGTAGTAAACATTTGGCTATGAATATAAAAATACTCTTAAAAATGTGAATTTTTAGGGTTAAGAAATGTTTTATTTTCTTCAAATAAGTAATCGTTTTGCTGATATAAAATTTGTGTATACTACGTAAAACACATCCTCTCTACGAACTATTTTACGGACGAGACATGTATAATTCAACAGAGAAGTAAATATATAACACATATTTTCAGTGAAATAATACACATTAAACATGAGTGTTATTGGCAAGTGCAGATTGACATAATATAACACAAATATGATGACATATGTGACAAATAACAGAAAATAATGACATGTTACATATCATATAAAATGATGACAAAACATTTGAGAGAAAACGATACGCAATACGTCGCAGAAAAAAAAAACAACCACCTATAAGAATATAAATTGTATTACAGAAAGACGTATATTGGATAAACGGTATTATATCAGAAATATTACGGTACTAAAATTAAATATTAACACAAAAAGCGAGGGGAAAAAGACATAAAGAGAATAAAACAAATTAAATATGGACGCATAGACGTTATGCGTTCAGAATTTAGGCTTGATTGTATCTGTGAAAATTTGTAACATTAACCGTAAAACAGTAACACAAAACAAGTTTACTTTGAGGCCCAGGCCATGTCCGAATCGGCCTGCTGAATTCTTTAAAAGGTCTTTAGAGATTGTTATCAGTTTCTTGGACGGGTTGTTGGAAAATCCAGGTGTGTCAAATTTGAATGCAGGTTTATCGGTCTGTGGCCTTTACCTTTGGTACTATTTCACAATTTGTGGGCGGGATTGTTTCTGCTCTGGCGATCGTCGGTATGGATTGGTATGTTAGTATGCACCAGGTCAAAGCATCAGCAGCGCTGAGTCGAGGACCAATGAAATAAGGTAAACACAGTAGGACTCGTACTGATAAGCCCCACCCATTGTGTTCTACTGTTGGTCGAACCAGGATACCGCCAAATGTAAACGTTATCTTAGTCATATGTCACATTCCAGAACATCCGGAAACCCGATTATCGATTAGTCCGCTTGAAACTACTGTCCACACTATGCACTTGTAATAACTCGTTCTGCATGATGTAGCTTAATAAAATATCTGCAACAAAGTGGGGACAAAAAAAAAAAAACAAAAACAACTAACAAACAAAAAAAACCCCCTCAAATAATCTGAAAACTGAGTGTGCCAATCAATTTTACTTCTCTTAAAACACTGTGTCCCTGCTAACATAAACTCAGCTGCGTTTGTATACAAAGATAATGAAGTCAAGTAAAAGGTTTGCACTGACTCGGTTATCGAAAAACAGAACATCCGTATCCTGTACGTATTTGTTCATTGGGAAAACAGTAAACACCTTCCTCCTGTTAATCAAAGTTATACAGATTTCGCACTTATTCTGATGTTCCACCCATCGCGTGAAAGATATGGTAAAACATGGCTTTTATTTAACTATAAATATTTTACCGTTTCATTTTTAATCTTTTCCTGAAATTGTCCATGCCAGCCTTCAATTATGAAACGAAATACATAAAAAGCAGTATCCAATAGCAATATATTGGAAATAAAATCAAACATATATACATACATACATACATACATACATACATACATACATACATACATACATACATACATACATACATACATACATACATACATGCATGCATGCATGCATGCATGCATGCATGCATGCATGCATGCATGCATGCATGCATGCATGCATATATATATATATATATATATATATATATATATATATATATATATATATATATATATATATATATATATATATATATATATATATATATATATATATATATATACACACACACAACAGATTAATCAAAAGATAAAATAATAACCACAACTGCAAAAGAACGTCAAAGAATACAATTCAAGCATGGGAATAATTTTTTCTGTGTTTGCTCTCTACCTTTTTAGTCCCGTTTTTAAGTCCTTTTACACCATCGAAAGAACTTGAATTTTCCTCCTGTTCTGTTTTTCGACCGTTGGATATGTAAAGTCTTAGGTCAGCTACTTAGACAGGGAAGTGAGTGGTATGTATGTATGTATGTATGTATGTATGTATGTATGTATGTATGTATGTATGTATGTATGTATGTATGTATGTATGTATGTATGTATGTATGTATGTATGTATGTATGTATGTATGTATGTATGTATGCATGTATGTAACGACAGATAAGTTTTAAGTAGTAAAAGAAGTAACAAAGTTTAAATTTCAGGCATTGACTATTTTGTTCTAAAAGTAGAGATTTACTTTAAAAATTGCCTAAAGGCCGTGGAGCTCCAACTTAAACGATTTTAGTTTTGTAGATATACAAATTATTTTTGTCCTATTTATCTTGAAAGATTTTTTAGTATTTTTTAACTTTACCATCAGAGAACAAAATCATACACTAGTAACATTGTTTTTGTATTGTTATTGTGTGCAGGTTACTGTTTGCTGGATCTCGTGTGGGCCATATGCCGTTAATTCTGGGAATGATCCATACCAAGTACCTGACCCCGTGGCCGGCCATCTTTGTTCTGGTACGTACAATTAATTTAAAGATCCAACTCAATGGGCGATAGTCGTTGCTCATTTTCGTGCGAATGATTTAAATATCTAACCCCAGGGCTGATAATCGTTGCTTTGGTATCTATGGCAATCTTTGTTCCGGTATGTACGTGGGACGTAAATTAACTCTGGCCGTCGACCTTGGTTCTAGTACGTACGCATGACATAAATATCAAACTCCTCGATACGTGATTTTGGTTCTAGTACGTATGAATTCTGTAAATATCTAACGTCCTTGCGAGAGATTTTTTTTTTTTTGTTCTGCTCTGTACGTATCGTGTAAATACCTAACTCCACGACCTGGTATCTTTTATCTAATATGTTCATATGATATAAATATTGAACTCACTGGCCGGCGATCTTTGATCTGGTTCGAAGGTATCACAGGAATCGGCAGTTTTATCAATAAAGCACGACGAAATTTCCGACATGAAATTACCGTAACGGTATTATCTGTTATTTTATGATACCGTTAAGGTGATTTCATGTTGTCCGAAATTTCGTCGTGCTTTATTTATAAAACTGCAGATTCCCGAGGTATGTATAACGTTCATGTCTAATTCAATAGCCGCCAACCTTGCTTCTGCTACGTATGTGCGATGTAAATATCTATGAAACCTTCGTCAGGGGCACGGGTTTTACGTACGTAAGAAGAAAAAAATATATAACTCCCTGGCCGTCGATTTTGTTCCGTTATGTGCTATATCTGACTCCATGGACAGCAGCCTTTTGTCTGTTATGTATGAATTATTTAAATAGGTAATTTCCTGCCTGGCGATCATCGTTTTGGTATGTACATATGAATATCTAAATCCCTGGCCAGAAACCAATGTTCTGGTCTGTATTTATGATGTACTTCTCTTCTTCCCTTGCCGGCGATCTTAGATCTGGATGGTAAGTATGATGAAAAGAAGTAAAATCTGAAATAAAACGTGAAGTGTTTAACGAACTGAAGATCTAGCTAATTGGAAAGACATTATTTTAAATAACAATTCTGTCTTCTTTGAGAATATAACGTAATGTATGCTGATATATAAATAATTATATATAGCTATTTTTTTTATAGCTTGGGTGGGGTCTGGCGATGCTGTATTCCGGCGGTGTGACCGACATGATGGAGTTTATCAGTCTATTCTCCACCATTATGGGAATTGCGTGTGTGCTCTCCGTGCTTTACCTTCGGTGGAAGAGACCAAATGAACATAGACCTTACAAGGTATGGGAGCGTCAGTATTTAGTCTTTCGTTGTTCCACGTACTTGCTTCTTTTTTTATTTGATAATTTCGAACTAACTTCATCACTGGTGTTCAACCGATCAAACACCGATATCTGACTCATTCGAATAGTTGATTGACTCTTTTTATCCTGTTAAACCAAAACTAATAATATAATGCGTGCAATTTGTTTACGGTAAATGTTTGCATGAACAGGAAGGATTTTTTATTCTTACAAAACAGATGAAATATACTTTAAAATTTTAATTTTTTTTAGTATAATAATTTTTTATGGAAAATTTTATTGTCTAATATCAATATTTCACATTTATATTTATATCAATCTTGAATTCATTAAAAATCATGATTAGTCACATTTAAAACAGATTATTTAGACATAATAGAATTCAAAGTTTTTCATGGTTGATTTTCCTTATCATGTGTGGATTCTATTTTGCATTTTTGCTACTAATTGTTCGCAGTTGGTACAATAAACACTGCAGACTACAGATTTTCCAGAAAAATAAAAACATGATCATGACAACAAATTTACATGTGTTCTCACAATGACTTTCATTTATCCTTTAGCTACTTTGAGTACATGCTTTCTCCCGCATATCCCAATTTTTGAAATTCTAGGGTATGCTGACAAAGAGAAAAAACATTTAAAGTATACGCCAAATGTCACTCCCCACTGCCCCCTCCTGTCAGTTTGAAACCCAAACCCTCTTCCGATTATAGAAAAGAAAAGCATGAGGGTTACTTATTTAAAGAAAAAAAAAATGCAGGAAACTTCATTCACAAATTTGTCATCTAACTCAAGTGTTTCTTGGGGGTCTCGTACACTATTATCTTTATTGCGTTTCAAACGAAAAACAAGGAATTTTGAATGTAAACGACGAGCGCGTGTGCGCATACACACACACACACACACACACACACAGAAGTAGGGGATAACACTGTATCGTCTGCATCTAATATTTTTAATTCTCGAATCAATTATATTCCAGTTTTTTTATTTAAAAAAAATTAAAAGCGAAAACTATACTCTTGGAATTAAAAGACGCCCAGTAGTAGCAAATTTATTGTACAAATTCATCAAAACAGAATTACCCACGCAATTATGCACGCCGTGCTAGTTTAGAAACTCCCGTTTGAAACACGAAGAAGACGACATTGTTAGGGACTCCATGGCGACAGTCAGGTCGGGTTATAAATAATAAATGAATAACATCAGTTAGCTATTATAAAATAATTAATAGCATATCTTATGTTCATTTTTAAAAATTTCATTCAGGCCTTTCATTTCTAAAATTGGAAAGGATGGAAAGGGGTGTTAACTGACAGGTGGGATTCGGCGAATACTTTAGTTATATTGCTGCAAGTATGGGAAGGAATTATATAAGCAAATGATGTCGACGTCTTGTTGATATAATTAAAACAATGTCGTATTCGAGATGAAAATATTAAGTCAATAATATTATTTGCATATAAACTGAGCAAACACATTTCTTGCATGTAAAATAATGCCTATTTACATACGTAAGGTGGAAATTTTGGTAATTTTGATTCAATATATTCATTGTTTTGAAATCAGAAATTATTTGATTTCAAAACTCATCTTCGCTAGCCAGATTCCGATATGATCCACACCTTGGCGGATCGAACAGATATATTGCTGCTTTGTCCTAGCGCCATCTATTGGACGTCATGAGTTTTCTAGTATGTAATGCTAACTAACCAATAGCGTGGTGCACTGTACATGGCCGAATATGGTGGGGGCAACTGACGTTAAAAGGATACTTTGGAAATTTAACATAAAAAATATGACTATGTACCAGAGGGAAGCCCTTACAAATTTTTTTTGAGAGAAATATATTTGTGCAAATACTGACCGGTACTGGAAAATTGCTTATTTGTGAGTCCATTAAAGTTGTGTGCTCCCCTTGTCTCGATCTTGTAGGAACAGTGTTAAAATTTGTACAACTTAATTTTGATTGGATGCGCTTGCCACCGCATCCAATGAAATTCACGGACTTGAAGTACAGAAATATCAGCTCGATACGCCAAGGCGTAGATAAGCGTTGTGACATTGGAACCTTGGCTAGCGAAGATGATTAAGACCTTGTTTGTTGTTTCTATTGTTGTGGTATCCACATCCTATCGTGATCTAATTATTTTATTTCAGACGTTTTTACTCATCCCTATAATACAACTGGTTGTGAACATAGCTGTACTGGTATTGGCAATATATCAGAAGCCCAATAAAATGGGAATTGGTCTGGCAATCCTGTTTGCAGGGATCCCAATCTACTGGCTTGGAGTCCTCTGGAAAAACAAACCAGAACACTTTACATCCTTAGTCAGTAAGTATATGTGATAAGTTATATAAATTGACTTTTAGGACAGATTTGTTTTTAGGATTAGAAACTTGTAATATAAAAACATGAAGCTACTAGTCTGGTTCCCTGCTTCGTATGCACCCTGCGTCGCGCTCCGTTGTAAGAACGCAGGGAGCATGCGAAGCAGGGAACCCGACTAGAAGATAATTGGAAATTTGGAAATTCTGATGAACCTATACATGTGTCAAAGAATTATAGAATACAAGGAAACGTGATATAGTTTAATACAGTACAACAAACAGGTGTTGAGATAATTGAAATTGCACTGAAATGGCTTAGGTTTGAATATTGCAAATTTTGCTGACAATAAATTACAAACAAAATATACGGTGTGGCACTTGTGGTATTCTATTGGTTTTGAGGGTGGATCTTTGGAAATTTGCAACAGTATAATGACATACTATTAGTGCAATCATTTGCCTTTCTTGTTGTTAAATTAAATATTATGTATAATTTACCAGATATTTATGTTTTACATTTTTTTTTGTCCATTTATAGCAAGTACAATATATGAACTATATTATTTTCTATTTATTTTTTTGCAGAGGATCTGACAATTCTTGCACAGAAAATATTGAATATTCAAAAAACAGCGTCATGATCGGTCAATATTCCAGTCCAAGTGAACGTAAAAGACAGTCAGACTTTAATTTATAGTCCAAAGTGATAGCTTTAGGTTACCGCAGTTGATAACTTCGGATATTCTGTTTGCTTTCTACAAAAGAAGAACACCTCTATCAGCGATTGCACAAACAATGCACGGTATTTCCCTAGACCTCCAATATCGGGTTCTAGTTACACTACATCACTCCCAAGTTTTCAGCTGACTCGAATTATACATATAATGATGCTGGAGACATTGTGAATTTCTCTTAAACAGAGAAAGTAGAAAGGATGGATGTGAATTTAATCAGTAGTTTTATAAATGTGTACTTATATGTATATATATATATATATATATATATATATATATATATATATATATATATATATATATATAGATATATATATATATATATACAGAGAGAGAGAGAGAGAGAGAAAGAGAGAGAAGTTCATAAAAGTTGAAGAAAAAAAAATCATCCATATTTATTGAAGGATACGACAAGTGCTATATTTTTTGCATTTTAATAGTTGATGGCTGCGAAATTAATGCAAATCCAGTAAGAAGAAAGATATTCCAATTTTTCAAAATGTGGGAAAATGTAAGCTGTTTAGTAAAACTGGGGCCATGTTACTATATAATCACGACTGATGAATACATCGTTTAAATTTTGGATGCAATTTAATAAATCATTCCCAAAGCATCACGTTAAAAAGACTATGGAATAAACTGCATATCAGATCAAAAGTTTAAACTACTGAGAATGCACTATTCGCGTAGGTCAACATGAGGTTTCCTGGTTCACAAAACTAATACACTTAGAATCAGTTACTGTGAGTTTTTTTATTCATAAATTCATATTCACTTCACGCTAGTCACCGTGCCGTTTACTGGTTACATAAATGGATATTTATTTCACGTCAGTCAACATGAAGTTGACTGGTTCATAAAATTCCTATTCACATCGCGTCAGTCAATATAAGGTTCACTGGATCATACTACTGAATATTCACTGGAACAAAGGTCGCAGAGGTCGATGTGACAGGTTCAAATGTATCTATTTGCATAATATATCCACTAAGTGGAAATGTTATAATTATGTATATGAAACTAGTTAAGTTAATGTTGTCTTTCAAATTTTAGTATTAGTTTACCCGAGTAAAATGGCATATTTACTGCTAGTTTCAAGGAGTGATGGCATAAATGTACATAACGGTGTAACTGATATTATCATTCCTAGCTTCCAGTCATATTATAAAAACCCGCCTGTCTCTATTAAATTGCATTGCCATGTTTAAGATATACAAGTTGGAAAATATTATTCAAATGTTGCATTATTTTTAATATTATGGAATATTACATTCCATGTCACAATGTCTTTCAGTTATGCGATGATAAAACTTAAATTATTGAGTATATTTTATATGACTTAAATCAACCTAGTTGCATATCACATAACAACTTCTTATTAATGTCTTCCACTTTTGTCTGATTAAAGATTAATTTTGGCTTTTTTGGCGTAAAAAATGAAAATAACACCAACAATAAAAAAATTATTATGTTAACATATATATTTTTTAAAACTTGTGTCTACTGTCACATAAGGTAGTGACAAACTTAACCTCAATCAAAGACACACTCCAAAAAGAAAAATGCCAAAATCTGACACAATGCTTGAAACAATATACAGTATTGCTCTACATTTTACACGAATCTATATAATCCTTGCAGCATCTTATAAAAAGTGACAAAATTACAAAATTAGTTTAGGTTGTTTTACGTAACATTAACTCGTGCCTAGGCAAGTATAATAAAGCAGACGGTAAATGATGCAAAGGTTGCGGGTATTTTTGTGGAGGGGTGGGAAGGTCGGGTGTGTAAGTGGAACATAAAATATTTTTGTAACCTAATGACTGTGCACAACCTGAAAGTCTTTCAGCATAAGTCAATTCTCGTTACAATGATCAAGCTCGTTTGCCTTGATTTTATACTAATGCATTTGATTTTGATTTGAGATGATGGCCTTTACAGAATGGAGTTATAGACCTTGTCTTGTCATTGAAAATAATCAACACAAATTCAGTAAAGAATAATCCTTACAAATAACGGTCTATACCTCTTGTTTAATATATCATAATTATTTTCTTTATCACAGGTCTATTTTCCTATATTGAAACCTCATTTTTAATGAAATGAAATATAATAATTTTTATGATTTTGTGACTATATAATAGAACTATTCCCATCCATTGTTTTGTTGAAGTACGAATATTCCAATGCATTGAGTGCTATTGTAATGAGAGATGCCTGTACATGGATGAAGAGTAATTTATTGAAATTAAACTGTACCTCTCAATTTCTAAGTCATTTAAAAGTATTTTGTTTTATAAAATACTAGTAATTTGAATTACTTTGTTAGATATTATAATTTGTTATATTTTAAAAAAAATATTTTACATGCCTTGTAAAGTTAATATATTTTTTTTTTCTATAGCAAAAATAAAGAATTTACAAATCAAATAGGTCAACCCTGTTATATGTTTAGTGGCGACAGGAAAAAGATGATTGAATATTTGTTCCCTTTCTGTACAAATTCATACTTGTCTGATTGCCCAATTTTATCATATCATCTAAACGCAGGAGACAAAATTCTCCAGTTAAAGCATGTATCCATCTATCAGAGCATATCAGTTTGAAGCTGATTTTAAAGTCTCAGACTATCATCTTTGTCTTTCTGCATACCCCAAATTCAAGTGGATGTGTACGCAAAGGTCAATAACTTTTCTCATTGACTTTGATGACCTTGACATTGCCATCTTGAGGGCGATCTCTGTCATGTTCATGTCAACTAGTACAGCAGCAGGGAGGGTAAACAGACCATTTTTATTGGAGACCCTTTTTATAAAAAAAATAAACCTTCCTACGAAAATGAAATCTCAAGGTCAAATAATGTTAAAGCAAAACCTTTGTCAGGCCATGAGATTTCTCTAATTGGGTTAGCTCATATTGTTACATCATCAATGACGCGCGTTTTTGTGTTTTTTTTTTTTTTTTTTTTGGCGTGTTCTGTTTATGTGCTGGTCACTCAACACTAGTCGTTCATCCTCCCTGCTGCTATAATTAACCAAAGATTTTATCCAGACCTATACGGTACCTTGATCTTGGGTCATGTAGATTTGTTGTTATAAATCCTAACGGAACAGCTTGCGCTTTAGAAAAGAAGTTTTTGAACCTAATCTTGTCCATGTCCCCTGAACACCAAGTATAATAAATATTTTCCACAGTATAATTATCTACTTCATCAAACACAAGTACGATATTACAATTATCCCTGATCACTTTAGGTATTTCCGAGTTAAATAAATCGCCTCTGTATTTTTGTGACAACCTTGCGAAAATATCCGAGCTAGATTTGATTGTTCAGCGTTACACCATTGTATACTACAAGATTATTGATACATCCATCAAGATCATATATGGATGGAGCTTCATCGATATCGGTAATAAAATCAATAACATCATTGTCTTTATCAGGACACGTCAGCGACTTTGCATTTTCATTCAAATCTTGAAGTACTTAGTAACATCGTTGCTCATCTACACATGGTGCTACTAAATATAATTTATTCCACTTTATCCAAATCATTATCAGATTAAGTAATAATTGCATTTTACCAGACCCAGATGGGCCAAGTATAATTGCTCTGATGGAATTTGGTAGCGCTGAATGATGGTTGACTGGATCTTGTTTTCGTGTCGCTGAGAAATCAATTATATACAAATCATAAATAATATCGATTTATATTGTGTTTGATGTAGACCACATACACATGCCAGTGGATTAACAACAATAATAACAAAAACTAACAGGCACGCATTTACAGGCATGTGTGTTAAATGTGGTTTTAAAAAATACAATTATTTTTCATCTAGAAAAACAAGTGCTGATATCGCAGTTTCGTTAGGTAATTTACCAGGAGCTCCGTGGGAAAAGAATCCTGCTGAAAAACGTCTTCCTGGATATAATTATTGTGGTCCTGGAACTCGACTTGATATCAGACTTGAAGAATGAGACCAATCAAGACCTGGAGAGCATCCAATAAATGCGATTGATCAAGCATGTAATGTTCATATTGTCGCGTATAGAAATCCAAATTTGCCAACAACGACTTGAAGTAAAGCTGAATCACTCGTTAAATTCCATAAAAAATAATTCTCTCAGAGAAAAACTTGCTAGCTTCCTAGAAAAATCTGCTATGAAAGGTAAACTAGTGTTAGAATTTGGTAATTATTCATAGGTAACTATTATAATGGAATCTGTTTATTATAGACAAAGAGGATATTGGAGAGGAAAAGCAACAATTAGCAAACTTCCTGAAGTAGCAAACGTCTCACGTGCTGTTGCTGCAGCGTGGTTAGTACGACAGTCAATATAGCACCACCTAAAGAAATTCAGTATGCACATTCTGATGCCAGTACTTCCAATGAAGTTCATCAAGCAGATATTTTGTTTTTATCATACGATACCATTAAAATTGGCAGACATCAATCGCGCACATACAAAAACGCGTTAACTGTCGTTGACGTTGCATGCAGATATAAAGAAGCAGAACCACTGTCAACAATGACTGTAACTGAAGTTGCATCTGCGTTTGAATGAATTTATCATAAGGTGGTCTACGATGGCCACGGTTATTATAGTTTGATCCTAGCAAAGGATTTCTTGGTGCAGAATCATAGTTTTCACAAAAAAAAAAAAAAAAAAAAAACCACCCTCCCAAACAAACAGCGTTAAAATCAGACGAAAGGTTTATTATTTAACGGATAAATTGCGTACACAACATCAGTCAAAGGATACTCTCGTTCATTATATGGTTTGTAAATACTAGTCAGCATTCCTGGTTTGGAATTTGTACCAAGAACAACAATATTTCCTGACAGCATGCTGACAGAATCACATCACGTTTGTCACGGATAATCCAAATGTAGTCGTCTGCCTTTACAATAAATTTTATTAAAATAAAATATATTTGAACATCAAGGTACTCAATAATCTCACTTCCTCGTTTGTCATTTATTACATCGACAGTATTTCCAATTCTGAATGTCGACCACACATGAGCCGCAACTTCCTTTATGGCTGGACGAAAACGTTTAATTATATCCCTATTCGTGGATAGAACAATTAAATTTATATTTCGGCAGTCTGTCAAGACCAAATCTAGCTTCTATCGAGACGGCGGAAAATTCAATATATATATATATATATATATATATATATATATATATATATATATATATATATATATATATATATATATATATATATATATATATATATATATATATATCTTAAGGTAAGTTTGACTTTGATCATTGTCCAAGATAGAAAAATAATGATTTTACTTAAATGGCATACAAATAACTATAATTTCTAATGAATGTAATTTTTATAGAATAATTTATTATTGGTAATATCTCTTTCGTTATAAGAGTATTGTTTATGCAAATTTATATTATTAGTATTATTTTCATAATTGTTTTTGTAAGGTCATTTAAATTTAAAATGCTTACAAGCTGTGAGGTGCAATGGTGCAGGATCCACTCCCACCCCACCTCTCCATTGCCATTTGTCCTTGACCGATGCCCTGGTAACTAATTGAGGAATTTAGTGTGGCCTGAAATTAAGACTCATAAAATCCATGGATGTATCGATCGAATCGTAGGTTTCGACGGTCAGTCTCTGGAGTTGTGAAATCTGACGAAACATGGATGTTGCAATCTACATTCAATGCACCTTTTTAAGACCTTGCTGATTTCTACTTCCGTCAACGTAAAATCTTACATTATGTCTCATAAAACCAAACTCAACATACAATGGACGATAATACCTGGAATAATCAAGGTTTGATACACTCATAATAGCACAACATTAAAAAATGGAAAGAACAGTAATACAACAAAATATTTTCTTTATCAACTGAATTGTTGAAGAAGAAGAACAAGATGATGATGGTAATGATGATGATTAGGATGAGGAGGAAGAAGAGGAGGAGGAGGAGGAGAATGTTGAGGAATTAGAGTGAGTTCTCTAAAGATTGGCGACTTGTTACAATGAATAGTAATGTTTGAAAGAGTCTGTGTGTCGGGCATATATTTGAATACATGATCTTGGTCAGCAAACAAGCGTCTCAATAATTATAATAGTTTTGGTTAATAACTTCTTTCGTTCACAGTAAATTTCAGTTTACATTACAATTGCAGAAATCCAGTTCAAAGTTTCCCTTCATAATGCGACTTCACTTTTGTCATTGGTCACAAAAGTACTTCTGCTGTGATTAATACGTATATTGGAATCATAGAACATGAGCTAAACACAACTACATACTTATGATAATAAAGAATAAAATGTAGATCACAGTGATATTTAATTGAAGTAGAAGAAAGTCACTCGGTTATCAAGCCCGATACCTCTAAATTGAGCAATATACAATACATTAAATTTAACCACAAAATCATAACAAATGTCACTGAGCCATGAAATAAAGGTCAGAAAGATTTCGTTTTGCATAAAGGATAAAGTATTTATCTATATGCATCCCCTCGTCAAGTTTCACGATTCTAAATAGAAAAGTTTGCATTATAGCACACCAAAACCCACGGGTGGGGGGCCCGAGTGGTCTAAAGCGCTGTCCGTTACGGATCACTGCCATCTCACCTCTGTCTGCGTGGGTTCGAGTCTAGGATTCAGCGAATGTGGATATGTGAGAAAGCTTGCCAGTAGCTTCTCGTGGGTCGATGGTTCTTTCAGGAGATATCCCAGTTTCTTCCTCCACCACTAATACTGGCCGCCATGAATAGCCAATAACTTCTTTGGCTATTCGTGTGCTGAAAAATGGCGTTAAACCCAACAACAACAACAACCAAAACCCACGTGGCCATGAGATATACGCAAAAACGTAATAAAAACTATGACACAGGGAAATATAGGTCACTGTGACATTCTTATAGGTTAAGTGTGTGTTGAGAACAGAGATGCATTGAATCCAGTGAAATGCAGACATATCACATGACTCGTACAAAAGATGCACACACTATCATGTACCGCTCAACGATATAGCTCTGGTATTTAAGAGTTTTTTTCTTCTCCTAATGGCAATACTTAGCAAACCCGTAATCTATGCAATTTTCTTCCACCCATTTTTCACGAATTCCAAGATACGTGAAAGTAAAGAGTATATCATATTTCTGATTTCTCTTTTAATCTGATATTTCCATACTGCACTTTTTGTTTTATTGTCATTATATTTTATCTTAAACCCTGTCTTTGTTAAATTCTCCCATTTTAAGTCAAGATTTGACATTACATGTACTTATGTCTCTTTCTAAATAATAATAATAATAATAATAATAATAATAATAATAATAATAATAATAATAATAATAATTTAAAAAATTGCTAATTTCATGGCAATGTACTGCTAGCTGCGACTGAAAGTTTGTAATGTAAAGAAATTTCTATCTATCTATCTATCTATCTATCTATCTATCTATCTATCTATCTATCTATATATATATATATATATATATATATATATATATATATATATATATATATATATATATATATATATATATTGCTTTGTTCAGCCACCTGGTCATTCCATGGGAATTTACCTTTACCTGGAATATGTCAGATAATAGGCTGTATAAGAAGGAAGTGAGCGTCATATTTAAAAATAGTTGAGATAATAAAAGATAATGCGTATAGAGCTGTGTATTTTTTTTTTTCATTCTTTTCAACGCAATATTGATTTGCCAACAATAAGACACGAGTCACTTACTTGAAAACCTCAATAACATGATCTTTACAGTCACATATTCGTTGCTTCGACAAAAATGTGTTTTTACGGGCTTGGTCGTTGTTATAAGAATTGACTCCACTATAAAGAATACTCTTTTTCCACCAGTCTGTTTCTTTGGTGACATTATTATTTATATTTTTTTAAATAATGGATATATTATTTTCGGAAGTAAAAATTATTTGGTTTGGTTGCGTGTTTCCCCATAATTAAGGCCATTGCATACACCCTACTGCCATACTGTATAACGAAGAACAAAATAATACAAATTAGCTTATTTGCATGCATAACATTAATGTTAACGTACCGTTTTGTTGAGAACATCATATATGATGATGTGAAAATAAGAAAAATAATTGCACCAAGTTTTATATTAATTATTAAGACCACATTGGCTTAGTTAAATAGGTTTAATGCACGATTTAAATTTGTTTGGTTAGCTGAAGTATAAGTTGCAAGCATAAATATAGTAATTATGAATAATTCTCTTCTTTTTCAATACATAGTATTCATTATTAACAAAGTCCCACACAGAACAGTATTCATTATTAACAAAGTCTCACACAGGATAGCATTCATTAGTAACCAAGTCCCACAAAGGACATTATTCATTATTAACAAAGTCTCACACAGGATAGCATTCATTAGTAACAAAGTCCCACTCCAACACAGGACAGTATTTATTAGTAACAAAAATCCACACAGGACAGTATTCATTAGTAGCAAAGTCCCACACAGGACAGTATTCATTAGTAACAAAGTCCCACACAGGACAGTATTTATTAGTAACAAAGTCCCACACAGGACAGTGTTCTTTAGTAACAAAATCCCAAACAGAACATTATTCATTAGTAACAAAGTCACACAGAGGACAGTATTCATTAGTAACAAAGTCTCACACAGAACATTATTCATTAGTAACAAAGTCCCACACATAACAGTATTCATTAGTAACAAAGTCCCATACAGGACAGTATTCATTAGTAACAAAGTCTCACACAGGACAGCATTCATTAGTAACCAAGTCCCACACAGGACAGTATTCATTAGTAACAAAGTCTCACACAGGACAGTATTCATTAGTAACAAAGTCCCACTCCAACACAGGACAGAATTCATTAGTAACAAAGTCCCACACAGGACAGTATTCATTAGTAACAAACTCCCACACAGGACAGTATTCATTAGTAACAAAGTCTCACACAGGACAGTATTCATTAGTAACAAAGTCCCACTCCAACACAGGACAGTATTCATTAGTAACAAAGTCCCACACAGGACAGTATTCATTAGTAACAAAGTCCCACACAAGCCTAGCCTTCCCCCAATATGATGGAAAAGTGTGTTATTTTACAAAAATACACATTACATTTTCTCAACATAGCAACGGATGTTATGCTGAATGACAGGACACAAACTTGCCCCAATAGTTCCTGAGATATCACTAATAAATATCACAGTATGAAAATGGACTGATTAGATGATGTTCATGAAGGTCAAAGGTTTAAGGTTAAAATGGTTGCTTATTCTTCTAAGACTAGATTATATAAGAAAAGCGAATTTGCTTGGTCATCGTATATTTATTAACTTCATTAAAAATGAATAAAAAGAAACTTTTTTCACAATATATTTCTTTCACTTAATGCAATAGTTTTAAATTTACGCTGACTTTATACCTGACTTCTAACTTCCTTATAATTAAGGTAATTGCACACACCCTGCTGCCACACGTCATATTGTATAAGCCAGAGCAGAATAAATATAATTAGCTTAATTGCATCCGTACTAAGAATATCAATGTGCCGTTTTTTTAGAACAATATCCATTATCATATTAAAAAAAGAAAAAAATAATTGCAAAAATTTTCATATTTTTTTCTGAGGTGGCACTTTACAGATTCGTATTTTGCATAGGGTTGGATTTTAAGGCAAACGAATGTCCCCGTGGTGCCTCACAGATTATACTAGCTACTTACAAAATACATTGGGTATCTTAGATACTGTTAAAAGAACTATTAATTCCATTTTTTTGGTGAACCGCCCAAACAATGCATACCCTGACTCGGTCACCTGACAGTGGAACGTGTTCTGATCCAGTGGGAAACACTCATGTCATGCAAATTACAAAGCAGGATTTTTTTAAAACCCTAACAATAATATTTAAAAGTATGTAATATACAACAATTTATATATGTGGTATTATATCTCTGTGGAAGATGGTGTTGAAGAGAACAACTTATTGGTTTCCAGTTTTGCGGCTCACCCGGCTCAACCAAATGGATCTTAACCATTTGCACAGGAGGCATGTGAAGTGTTTCATGTCTACCATTTATCTCCTTTCTGCTATAATTATGACAGTATGTGACCAAATAAAGCCTGAACATGGCGAGATATATGACTTCATTCACTTTTCTATTGCAGTCGGTGAATGTCGACGAGCGACGATACTTACCGGAAATGCATCTAACGCAACCTCCACGCACTAAAAAGTTCGAAAGAAAAGGGAGATAATGAATTACCGACATGGGTTATATAAAGTAGTAGCAACTACAAGTATCAGCTTTATCATGACCGAATTTATTGTACAAGCAGGAGGGAGGGTGAACAGACCATTTTTGTTGGAGACCTTATTTATAAAAATAAACCTTCCTACCAATATTAAATCTCAAGTTTAAAAAACATCAAACCAAGACCTCTAACCGACCGAGATTTCTCCAATTGGGTTAGCTCATATTTTGTTTTTTACATCATCACTGACGCGCGTTTTTATTTTATGGCTTGTTTCGTTTACGTGCTGATCACTCAACGCTGGTCGTTCACCCTCACTGCTGTTATAATTAAATCATTGTTATATCAAATAATGGAATCGTAAAGATCTAAACTAGCTCGAGAGAGACAATAGGTAATTGAAAATATCTCCTTGTCTGTGATTCAGTCAAACAATAACTACAAGTGCGTCGGCAAACACAGGAAGAATTTACAGAAAGTGCAGAACAGTTATTTAAACCGGGTATTAGAGCTATCGAAGGTGTTAGGAAAGCTACCGAAGAAATTACAGAAGCTATATGATGTTTTTCTTCCCACGTTTCAGCAAACCGCGGTATCATCTGGAAAAATAGTAAAAAGAACTAAGAAAACAACAAAGTTTGCAAGAAGACTTCCATGTGAAATAGTTGATATTCAGTCACAAGACCCACTTACAAATGTTGGCCGGCTTTATTCAGAAGAACCACAACTTGGAGTTCAATCAAAAGTAAGACAATCAGCAATAGAAAAATTTTGCGATGACTTGGTTGCATTTTTCAGGGGAAATACAGATAATGTGATTGACGTTGCACTAGAGTCTGATTATAAAAAAAAAACATTTAAAACCTGGAGCAGAAATATAAAAAAGAATGGACTAAAGATGTAGTTAAGATTTATGTTAATGTACTAGCAAAAAAAAAACAAGTCTCTGATGATCATTCTGATTTTAAATTATTTAATCAAGCAATCCCCGTAGAAGAAATTTGACGCAGAGAAGAATTAACTCATTTAGAAGAGGTTTTACATATAAAATAACAAAAAAACACCATCAAAACAAGTAGAAAGAACTCAAACAAGAAGAAAAAAACATTCTCTCCCTACTCCTCCTCCGGAACCACAACAATATTATATACCGTCTTACATGGAAGAAGGAAACAATTCAAGTTCTCCCGTCGGTGCCATTTGAGGTGGTCTTACTACTCGAGTAAGTGGTCTTATTACTTGTCCTATTAACGTCCTTGCCGATTTTGAAAGACTGGAAATTCTCACTGGAGGAAAACCAGCTGGTAATAATTTGCCCGAAATAAGTAATGAAGTAGCTGATACATGTCAACGATTATTTAAAGACGGAATTGTGGACATTAATGTATATCTGTTCCTTATTAATGAAATCGCCGATGATTATCACAGTGATTTAGTATGTAATTAGATGCAATGACTATAATAAGATGATAATACATAATACTCAACGCAGACCAACCATGGTTAGGGTAATAAATTCACGATTACCAGTATACAAAATGATCCACGGAGATGGACTTGGCGATGTTGTTCAACGTCTATTTGGAAGGATAACCCCCAAAACAATACCGCTTGCAAAGCAACTAGGAATGAAAGCTGTTGACGTTGTTCGTGAAAAAGGTATTGGCGGTGATGATGGTGTTGCTAGCAAAGCATTCTTAGCAATCATAGATAGGCTAGCGCGATTAACTCATTAACCCCTGGCTCCGCGTTTACGGGGCAGGAGGTGGTAGCCTACTTCTGAGCTCTGTAGCGTCAAGGTCATGTATGACACATTAAAGTGGGTGGTATTATAGAAAGGTTGACAGATGTAATTTTACAATGATGCTAAATAATATAGATGTTCTAGTTGCACTACAAAATACAGAGGGAAAAAACGTCACTTTTTGGACCCGAGATTGTTCCAGCCGAAATTCGTCCGAGATCGGAATCTGAATTCCAACTTTTACCCTTCTGTTCATACAAAAGCGAAAGAGCCAATGAAAAATGATGTTTCTAACATAAATAGGCATTAGGTTAACCGAAAATGTCTTGGAGGCCGATGTATTATGATGTATTCAGAAATAGCACCAAAAATGTTTTTCCTACTCTCATTTCAGGCGAAAGAGACAAAACCCCTCAAGGGCTAATGAGTTAATACGACGAACACCTCAGCCACAATGAAATTAGCCAGCACTGAAGTGATGCCCGTATGTGTTAGTAAAATAATAAATCAAGCTGCTAATAAAAACTACCAGGGTTAGCTGGTGTACCAATGTAAGAAAAAAAATATATATATAACCGCCAGTCTGAGAGCAGGAAGTGGTTTTCGTAATAGACGATAATAAATATAATAAAGATGTTCAAACGCATTTGACATGGACGCACAATTGCTCAAAGATGAGTCTGTGCGCGATTATCGTTATTATTTTTATGACTCACGAATTGCAGATCAGCTTGGACGAATTGAAATTAGTTGTTCAAGATACAAGTAGGTATTTCTTACATGCTGAAGCATTCACTGATGTTGAAGGCAAAACATTTAAAGTAGATAATTCTGAATACGAAAACAATGATCGATTTGGTTTTATTAATAATGGAATCATGGCGTTGTTCGACAGCGCTACGTACATAATTAACGGAAAAAAGTATTGAATCAATTAAAAAATATATTGACGTTGTAACGACGATACCTTGTCTTTCAAGATACAGCGATGATTATTCAAGATCCGCTGGTTCATCCATGATGTTTGCCAAAGATACATCTGATCAGCCAGAAAACAGAAACGTAACACTAAATGCAGCTGGGGACACAAAGAGTGCAAATTTTCATTTAGGATTTGCAGCACGTAAAGCAATGTTGAAAGATAGAATGTTTTAATGTGCATTCCATTATCTCATATTTTTGGATTATGCAGAAATGTTATAAAAGTTATTTTCGGAGCCAAGCACACAATTGTACTTGTAAGAAAAGCCACGACGATAATGTAATATGACACGTTGAAGGAGCTGATGATGCTGCAACTAGAGCACTTCAAGGTAAAGTAGTACTAACAAAACTCTTATAGTGGATGCCAAGATTAACTCCAATAATATCTAAAGAAGAACATTTACTCTCTTTTATGGGGCATGGTGTTAAATAAATGTTATAATGGTTAACAATGACCACAGATAGTGTTCAAAGTGCAATTAGTGGTTTATTCACATGGCAAATAACTTCTCATCAAGGGATCTCTGCATATTCATCTATATTCTTTGCGCTTCAAAACAATGTACGATTAAATAATCATATACTAAGTTCGATGATATTTGACAAACTTGGTGTTTTTGAGGTTTTTTCTAAGAATAATTTCGAAGTCAAGAACCATCCGAGGATAGTTTGTTGAATTTTGATCAAAATCATGTACCACGTGCATATTATCGTTAAATGTAATTTATGGATCGAGACCAAAATGTTGATTCTGGTTTGCAAATATCACAGCTAGATTTTACAACATTGTATCCGATCTATTACTTTTCGCTGGAACATCTAGATTTAAACAGACAATATCTTGTAGATATACATTGTCTAGCTCGTGTTTTTAGAAATATTAGAGAAATTCCTAATTATAGGACAATCGCAATTATACTAAGCGATAAATCAATGTTACTTCAAGGTTTTGGTGAACGTATGAGAGTCGTTGATGCCCCAGTTGAAAATATGTAAATAAATCCCTGATTTAAAATTAGGATGATAATTATAAATGTCATATCAGCATGTTAATGTCAATCTTACTCCTGGTCAGATTAAAAAGTTACAATCATCTTCAAAAAATAATTTTGTGGTGAAAATATCAATAAAGCGAGAATAGATCGAAGGTGGTCCGAATATACTATCATTATCGGAACGTCAGCATAGGCACTTCAATGAAGTCAAATAATGAAAGACTGGCATACGACTTATTCTTTCTGCGAGTCCATTGAAGACATCGCTAAAACGGGTAATATATTTCCACTTATCGCCGCATTACCAGCGATAATAGCCGAACTAACCCCAACTGTTGCAAAGGCATCTGCGTTAGGCGCTGTTGGAATTGCATTAAAGAAAGCAACAGGTCAAGGAATAAAAACCTTCAAATAAGGGAAAATGTCTAAGACTGCCAGGGACCTCACATTCGTGGTAGTGAAATGGTCTAACAACTGTTCGGAACAGTTCGATGATTCTTCCTATGATTTACTTGATGCTGCTAAACAACTGAACATAAAAAACTTCAGAGGTGTTTTTAGAAGTGACAAATTACCAAAACAATTAAACAATATTGAAACGGATATTAAATATCGATAAAAACTCTGGTGATGGCACTCATTTGGTTTTATATGCAATTGATCCACGAGGAATTGTTTATTTCGATTCATGTAGGTTGACACTACCAAAACAATTAAGATATAATAATTTAGCCGGTGACATTCCAATCTGGTATTAAACATTACCACACAAAAATTAACAGATTTACCAGTACGTAGATATCAAAGACTCGCTGTTCTCGACGCAATTTCACAGGCACAGCCAGTAACACCGCACAATAAAGTTGTACACCACCAGGCATAGTCGCGCACAAACAAATATTAGCAAATATAATGGTAGATATTTGTGGAATATCTCGTAAAGCTCAGCAAGCAGGTTTATCTAAATATACAATTTATGATCAGATCAGAATTGAAATCGATGATTTATTAAATATCACAAGTGTGAATCAAAATGAAGTCGGTGTTTTTCAGGATAAACAAGGACGATTAAATACAACTAATACACAACTATCAGATGTACTTTTATGAGTTCCCAGTTGTTAATAATATCATTACTTTTGCCGATCAAGATAAAATACAAGATTCCGGTAAATCAATTAATGATTATATCACAACGGCTGGTGAGTCGTTCACTGCAAACATTATAAAAAAGATAAAATTACATATCTTGAAGATCCAACCGCAGGTACAGACGCAGCAACGAAAAAATATGTAGATGATAAAGAATCTTAATTTGTATTAGTCAACTGTGATATTATGCGTGCATTTCTCAACATGAGTAATAATGGTATTATTAATCTCAGAACACAAGATTTCGACGCTGCAGCAAAATAATAGGTCGACGATAGCAATATTCCGACGGTGACATCATTAACAACAATCAACGATGGAATTGCCGCATTTATAATTGATTATAGTAATCAAAAAGACAAAAACGAAAACGTTCCTGAAATTTTTTAGAAATATAAACAGATCTATTAATGAATTTTTTTGGAAGTTCCGTTGGTGTAGATATTAAACTTGCTGACATTAATACAAAATCAACGATATTATTAGTGGAATTCCTAATTTAGTTTAAAAAAAAAACGAATCTGATCAAAATTTCTCACAAGTATATCATAAATCTGGTATACACAGTAGCATTAGAATCAGCAACATGGTATCCGCAAAATAGCACTATTAAACATTCCGCAGAAGTCACTGGTGTATATCGGCTGTCCGTATTTAGCGGTAAAAAATAGTATATTTACCACTTATCTATGCCGTCATTCAACCGATATTTTTTCTAAAAATGTATCTGTAGTGTTAATAAAGATGCCGAATAAATATTTCTTCTTGAGGTATCTGATACAAAAATTAACCACAGCGTCTTACTAGCGGTGTCTGGAATTTGTAACTGAAACTCCTCAATTAAATATTTAATTAAATGACTTTATTATGATGAATAAAACCCAGAGACCCCAGTCCCATATCGACGTGGATCGTTACAGATACAATCAAGAATGTGAGTTTCAAACTAAACTAAAAAATATCGTTGACAATTATACACTAAAAGTAGACAAATATCGCAGGAGTGTAGTTATTATTGATATAATTGTTTATTCAGTCTCTAATATCATCGCGTCCGCAGGTGTATTGCTATCAACATTAACAATGACAGCACCTGCAGTTGTAACATTTATTGTTTTAACAGCAAAAACATGCACACATATCCTCATTATTATAGTAAACGATAGCTACATGTACAAATACTAACTTACAAGAATATATCATTAAACTACACACATCAGTGACATAATGTATTAAACTATCATCGTATCTTTCGTCGTATTTCTTTGATGGTAAAATACCCGATGAGGAGTTTCATTTACATAATGAAAATTTAAAATGAAGTTGACAATAGCTACATTGGCAGAAAAAAAAATGATAAAAAGTTCCTAATTTAAAAAAAGAACAGTACTAATAATTTATGATCAAAGATCGCGCGAACTATTGCAACAGATCGTCACGAATACTACGCAGACAAAAATTACTGCGATATCATTAAGTTCAATCAGTCCAGAATTAAACTTTAACTTTCGAACTGCAATGCTAGCAACAAAAATAGAGCTAGCACAATTACGGTTTTATCATAGCTGGCCAAACATCAGGTCAAAATCTTTTGGTAGACTACCAGCAAACAATTCATTGATATTTGCAAATAAGAATAAACCCGATGGAACTCCAGATTGGCAAGTTGTTGCAATTTCAACGGGCAGTTATCAAATAGAACAGATTAATGATGAGTTTCCGCGTAGAATTAAATCTAATACAGGGAAATAATCCAAAATAGCAATTACTGTTTACGAACCAACATTATCAGTGGCGATTGAAACAAATTCCACCGACTGCGTTATAGATATATATCAATCATCGATCAGAACTGTATATGATGGCCTGGTGTTCCCCTCGCTATCTATCTATCTATCTATCTATCTATCTATCTATCTATCTATCTATCTATCTATCTATCTATCCATCCATCCATCCACATCCATCCATCCATCCATCCATCCATCCATCCATCCATCCATCCATCCATCCATCCATCCATCCATCCATCCATCCATCTATCTATCTATCTATCTATCTATCTATCTATCTATCTATCTATCTATCTATCTATCTATCTATCTATCTATCTATCTATCTATCTATCTATCTATCTATCTATCTATCTATCTATCTATCTATCTATAACGCATCCAGAATATCTAAGCAATTTTATGTTTGTACCCGCTGATCAATTAGAACATTATCAAGATCTCTATGGTAGAAAATTATAAATTAGAAGAAGACACTTACAAAAATATGTTAATGGAGAAATTCATATAAAACAAGAAAATTTTATATTATGGTCCGACCCAATGAAGAACTCGAGTACGAACAATTATTTACTAAACTAAGAGACTTATTTTCTTCTTTATTACAATATTACACTGAAGATGTAAACCAACAGATAAATGAAACAATAAAACATTTAAACATTGTTGTGATTGATTTAAAACTTATTAATGATATAATTTTACACGCTATACGAGTGCGTATGAGTACTATAGATTGTGATTATATTTTAGACTGGGATATGATGAAATATTTGTTCATTAAACATGACAAGTTAACAGAAGAACAATTGAAAACATTCATAATATCATGATTTGACAAAACTGATATGAAAACATCAATCACTGATCTTATTGAAGAACATTTTCCCGGAGTAATTAATCTATTGGTCGATCTCGGATTCTAAATGTGCTGTACAATTAAGGGGCTTTGCTAATTGTAATCGTTATGAATCTCAGTCTCAAAATTTTACCAAATTATGTCTTCACTTACATTTCAAATATGTTCGGTGTTATCTTCAAAAGAGAAGAAATCATGATGTGAACCTGCGCACCTATTAATTACCCTAATTGTGGATGTTTAGGCACCGTATGTTCATTCAGGTATTAAAAAAATTATTTAAAATTAGTTGTCCCTTATGAGAAATGGCCAACCACATGACAAAAGCCAGTTCAGCATGCTTAAATACACTGGTCTTGTGCTTGTTTGCGTATGCGTATGTGTGTGTGTGTGTGTGTGTGTGTGTGTGTGTGTGTGTGTTTCAAACTGCAAGAATAATTCATGTCTAGGCGAGATAACAGGAGGAATGATCCTGTCCGAGGCACCAAATGCGTGCTGGAACTTTTCTGAGATGTCAGGAATGCTGCTGTCGTAGGGTTTAACGACAGTTTTTCAGCACAAGATAGGTTATATATCATGAATGCAATATTATATCAAATTATGTCCAGTTTTATCTAATATCGGCATCACCTAACAACTAATAGTAGGTGAACCACATATTTACTTAGGACAATTCAGCAACTTACAAACTTCATTTAATTCATCTCATTCAAGTTTGAATTTTCTGTACAAAGTATTGATCAATTTAACAAATATGTAAACCAATCGGTAAGTAATGTTATTTATTTAAATTTAGTATCACAACGTAATATCCTATTGATAGTTTTAAGTTTGAAGGTGGCTTCGAATAGATCAAATTTGTACATTGATAGAGTTATATCAAAAGGGGTTTTTCAAATAAGCCGAGGGAAAACCCATACCGTCAGGCAACCCTGATCAGTCCGCCGAAAAATAGGTAATGTCAAATTTGGTGTATGCTACCTTTGTAATTAGAGGCTATCAATACAGTTCATAATTTTCCTGCCACAATGATAATTTTTTAATTTCGAGCACAAAGTAAACTTTCCAGGTTAAAATAGGTGTTTGAAACAATGGTCTAAGTGACCTCTAAATATTTTCTGTTCCGTTAGATGTATATGGCATTTGGTCAGTGAATTTACAGTCATATTATTTTAAGTCGGTATTGAGAAGAAATTAATCTTAGCCAATCAATACTTACAAATATATAGTACAATTGTAGCCCTTTACGGGCAAAAGACGAGACTCGTTCGAAGCTGTCCGGTGGCGTAAACATTTCCTTTCTTGATCTGCTGTTTTCCCAGGATACAATAGGTCAACAACTACCAGTTCCAACTGGTGATCGAAAGGCCAGTAGTCATCCGGGGACTCATTACCGTATGCTGCAGACAATCTGATGTATATTAGAGATGCCAGCGTAAGTGGACATTATGTGCAGGCCTGTCTCAATCTTTACACCACCTTGCTTTGTTGCTTTGTTCCCTCTTTATTCCTCGTAAGAGGAGTCTTATGATCTTCAACAAATTGCTTCGCAGATTTATCATTCAGCATGTCATCATTCGGGTCCATCTTGTTTCCTTTATGAATAATGTATTGGAAGGCTACCTAGTACAGCTCTTTTTTCTCCGTCTCCTTCTGCTAAGCTTATGTTTTCTTCCTGTCTTCGATGGGGGAGAGGTTTGGGGAAGGGAGTATTTTCGTCGCACTGGTTATCGGTCGCGAGATCTGCTGTTGTTGTTGCTTTCCTCTTCTCTCTTCCTTATTTTTCTACACTTTTTTCCCCACCGTTACCACGTCAATCTATTTATTTGGAAATTGCTTGATGTTAGTTGGTGTCGATGTAGAGCTGTCTGTTACCAGGGCAGGTTGTACGTAAGATGAAGTTTTACTTCTGGAATCTGGGACAAATGGGTTTTTTAGACTCCGGTTCACCAATGGTCGGCGCATTTTACATAAACTGTACCATTCCTCGAGCTTTGGGGGTATTAATTCCGTCATTGGCTAAATTACTTGCTATCTTCTTCCTGCTATGTTCGTCACCGATGTTCCTTGCACTTTTCTTTTCTTTTCTTGGATTTAGGTAGAATCCGCCCTCTTGGGCATACGCGACCATTTAGCATCCACACTGTGGGCTACATAATTTTTTGTGTGAGATGGAATCAGTGCCACAGCTCAACACACATTACTGCATACAAAGTATGCTATTTAATTAAGTTGAATTTCGAGGCAATCAAGCTCAATGCGATTTGGTTGATAAGAGTGGGAATCGTTCCAAATACACTCGAGATAACTCTGTATCCTTTGCAATGTAAGACGTTGGGGGTGATTGGACACTATCCAAGTGACATCACTCCGGTTCCGTGCTTGCACGCTGATCGGGTCACCTTCTTAGTGGATGAGTGGAAATTGGCTGTCTTTGGTAGTCCGAGCTGGAGAAGAGGGGGAAGGGCTATATCCTATCGTTCCAAATACACACGAGATAAGCAATGTAAATCGTTGGGGGTGATTGGACACTATCCATGTGACATCACTCCGGTTCCGTGCTTGCACGCTGATCGGGTCACCTTCTTAGTAGATGAGTGGAACTTGGCTGTCTTTGGTAGTCCGAGCTGGAGAAGAGGGGGCAGGGGCTATGTAGGAAACTACAAGCAACGACATGAACGCTGGAATACTGAAACAACTGACGTACTCAAGTCAAATCCTGCCAAGTAATTAAATCGAGCTATATCCTATTGCCCCTTCTGTATCAGACACATTCATAATTAGAATCAAACATTAATTGGTTAAAATTTTCCTATAAGTTAACTTGGAATTTTGTGTACAAAGTATACATTACGTGTCCAAAATATCAACTATAAAATACAAAGTGACTCGTTGCATTTTTCTAGCCCTGTTAGACAATACAGATTTCATTTGGAACGGTACTCAACGGATCATAGCTGACAAAAGTTCAGTCGAATTCAAGCCAAACTGAAAGCTATTCATATATGGGACAGTTTCGTTAATAGCTCTTAGAAAGGACCAGGTTATACCTCTGACGCTGGTATGAGGAGCGGCTGCAAGTTTTCAGGAGGTGTAAACTTTTTACATTTTCCAGGAATCGGTTAATTCAAAAAGTGCTGAAGAGAGAATTTTCTAACACTGGTTGGTGTGTATTAATAACGGTGGTTAGAATAATTTAATCCTGACTGGTTAAGCTACATAAGGGATGTGTGTTTCTCACACGAAACTCAATGTTTTAAGTATTCTACCATGAAAAATTAGCCAGTCCAAGCGTTTTTACGGAAGGAGAATGTGATGTGATGTGATTATGATTTGTAACGTAACTTTAACAATTTTTCAGTCATATCACTACGATGTCTGCAGTGTGGCAGTTTATAGTGATGTCCAGCACTGGGGCATCATGCCGCAGACATGTAGCATGATGTCCCACCCAGTCACATTATCCTGACACCAGGCCGACCAGTCCTAACACTGACTTCTTAATGCTGAGCGTCAAATGAGGCAGCTGTTAGTACCATTTTTGTAAGTCTTTGGTTTGACTCGACCGGGGATCGAACCCACGACCTCCCGCATTTGAGGCGGACGCTCTAACCACTAGGCCACCGGAGCGGTTTGGAAGGAGAAGATCTTGGCTCCATGGACAAAATGCAATTAATTTTTATCGCTAAAACTAAGTGACGGGTGTTTTGAATGTTTGATGGATATGGGACTTAAAGGTGCAGAGATCTGGCCACGATTAAGCAAGCAAATCTCGAAAAGTGCAAGTTAATTGTCCCAGTCTCATGCAAGTTTCGTGATATGAGTTTGTAATTATTCATTTGCATTTATTTGTATTAAATTCATATACCAATTTTCTATGGATGAGTTCGGAAGAGAATTATTGTCTTGAAGGTTATGACTCTGATATGCTAATAATTTCATGCATTATTTTCTTATACGAGTTTGAGAGATTTTTGTGAATTTATCTGTTTTAAATTATATGAATCATGTAGGCTTGTAATTGATATTACTGTACCCAGAAATGTTAAGCCAATGAATTGTTATTTAGCAAATATCGTAGCTAAGGCATAAAGTAAATTTCATTAATTCATTTTGAGATGTGAATTCTGTTAATCGAGAATAAATGACATTAGCATTAAGAGTGCCAGCCAACCGACATTTAGCACAACTAGTGATTTATAGTCCACAGCAGGACGTATGATTATTTGATAAGGAGGTCTCGATTATGTTATAGTTTAATTAGAGATACGAAATATCCTATAGAGAGACATTACTGGTCTTGTACTATGTTTGTGTATCAGCTGTTAGGCTACTAGCTGATCCATATTAACCTTGGTTGCTGTTGAATTACAATATGATGATATGTGATGTAACGATAAAGTGGGTAATATTTGACCCCCAGAAAAAAAAACTGACAAATATTTATATTGTCTATTATTTATTTTAACAATGGAAAATAGCTCCATGTGTACACGATACAGTGGAAGGAGACAATCAAATTATAGTTGATGACCGAAAGGAATCTGGAGGGAGACAGAGAGATAAAAAAAATTGGATTCGTCGACGTCTTGTCACCAACGATAAATTTGGAAGGACCGACAAGCAACCAGATTATGCAGGCATGCTGGGCAATTGAATTCACTCGATTTCATGATGAAAGTTTTCTTAGTGTTATAAATAGAATGGCTAATGATATTTTTAAAATATAAATTTGATCATTTTATTTCTGAAAGTGTGTTATTCAAATGCTATAAATCACAGTTATATAATTATTATATTCTGCATACCTGGTCTCGTGTTGTTTTATTATATATCACTGCTCAGGTCTCTATTTATTACATCCATTACATACATGCATACAGTGGAACTTTGTTAATCGGGACACCTTTGTTCCCAGTGAATATGTCCGGATTAACTAGTTTTCAGGATTATTGAATCATGCACATTTTTATTTTAAGATGTCATCATACCGTATACATATACATGTACTGTATATGTACATGTATTTGCTGGCTGTATGTTATTCAATAAAAAGATCCCGAATGACGTCATCAACTGCCATATTTGTGGTATGCTGGCAGATCTATCATTAAATTTTTATGGTAATTAGAAGTTGAAATAAATTGAATGAATCTCAAGATTCTTTTACAAAACAGACAAACATAAACAGAACGCCGATTAGCTTTCTGTTAGTAATTATACTTGTACTTTAAAAGCAGCAACCTCGCGACTGGAATTTCCTTGTCTTTGTACAATCACCAACATAGATTATTTTTCTCACCCAATGTTTCCAACAAACTTAAAATAACTGCTTTCTTGCAATTTAGTTAGCAGATTCAAAACACAGTATTTATCAGGTACTATTATTGCTTCTTACTTTATACAAAGTCATCACGTAAGGCCTACTATTACTGCTTCTCACTCTATACAAGGTCATCAGGTTTTGCACTGTTTGATGAAAATCTGAATAATTATAGAAGTGAATCAAGCATACTTAAATAAGCATTGGCTCTTGCCATAATGGATAGTTGAAATAATCAGAGACCTTTAAAGGTCAGGATTATATGCAAAGCTTTAATTCGTGGTCCACTAAATCACATAACTTTCTCGTCAAATTGAAATTATAAATCACGGAGATGGAGGAATGGATTACATCGCTCTTGGTAATTGAACTTGGAAAAGAATATTTAGTTTTTTTTCTTTGATATTGACACTACAAAATCCAAAATTTCATCTACCTCACCCCCAAATGAGTAACGGCATCGAGTATAAAATGGTATAAAATAGTGTTCAATAAATGTGTTACAACATCTGTAAAAGTTTCAGGCACTTAAAAATGGAAATACTAGGAACAAACTCACTAAACATATTACACTTGATTCCAAATATTCGAGACTTCAACATGTGGAAAAACTTTTAGGAGTAATTCTCCCCCCCCCAACTAATTCAAAAACATAGACAGGATTTTACGAGAAATGTAGTTTCATTGAAGCAAAATCAATATTATAAAAGAACACATTTATCGCTAACAAATTGATATAATTGTGTACAAAAATTCTGATCCTCAATTACAATACTGTATACAGTTTACTTTTGCCTGCAGTTGTACGTTTTCTCGAAAAATATTTTATTTCAAACTTTTGTCCTCATTCTTAAATAACAAATTATTTGTTTAAATCGCCAGCGTGTATTATTTTCATAATTGTTATAAACTGTTCTAATGAAATTCATGTGTACGTCTAATCTAATTTTATATTAAAAACCTGGTAGGCTTCAGTATTGCAAAGGACATAACTCTTTGGAACCAAACCTGTGATTCTCAATTGTCAATATATGGACTACCTCCCTTGCGTTATTGACGAGAAAATAGTAACTTATTATGTTACATATGACCTCAGAACTATTTCTTTGTTCGATGAATCTCAATAACACGTGATGATCTTGCCTATAATAACACTGCTTGGATAACTTGATTTTATACCATTTACCAAGTTTCCTCAAACTCGGGTGAAATATACTGTCTCCAGATAGAATAAAGGTTAAGCTAATCAAAATGCATGTACGCCTAATTAATATGCGTGAATCTTGCTCCTTATTTGAACTCGTGCGATATCTTGATCTTAAAAGCCTACATTCCAAGCTTGATCCAAATTGGCTAAGAAATATGGCTTCCAGCGCGGTAACAAACCCACCCAATCAGACGCAAGATAATCTGGTTAACATGTTTGCTTCGCTCATTATCAGACTTATCTAAGAGCTTATTTATATAAGCCCATATTTAAAGTTTCATTAAAATCAGATAAAAAATATGGCTCTGGATTGTTAACATGATCATCCAATCAGACTTTAAATCACCTTGTTAATATGCTTGTATCTCACCATTATCAACCTGAGAGATCTTGATCATAAAAGAATAAATTCCAAGTGTGAGCAAAATCGGATGAGAAATATTGACTCCAGAGTGCAATCAAATGCAAGATCACTTCATTTTTATGCGTGTATCTCGAACAATATTCAAATCTATCTGCATCTTGATGCATTACAAGTCTGATCAAAATCAGATAACAAGCACGGCTGCCAGGGTAGTAACAAACTAATGTTAATTGACGATTGACGTGAGACAATTTACTTGGCCTAACGGACAGGTGAGCTGTGTGTGTATGTGCATGCGTGCGAGTGTTTGTCATTTGATTTTTTAACATAGCTTTAAACAAAATCCAGTCATATCGCGCGTGATGTCGCATCATTTAATGCAGTAAACCCCCCCCCCTTAGGCTGCAGTAGACGATCCATGTTTACGTAGCTGAACATGTCACTTTCACAACTAAACATTACACTGTTGCAATATTCATTTGAAAGAAGGTTTCGTGTATGTAGAAATTCATATATTTACTGTAATGTATATGTGACTGTATATTGCAGTATTTGACCTGGAACAGCAGACTACAGAATATGGAAACAAATTTCATTTTGAGTCGGAATTCCATCATATATTTACCGCGTAAATATTCAGTGGTTGGATACAGTTCTGTCTGCTTGGAGACCGGTTTAAAAACCACGTTCTTCTGTGAACAGCGGTGAGTTTATTTACTTCTGTAAATAAACACTTAAACCACGCTTGCATACAGGGTGGAGTCCTTGTTACAGATTTAACGACACCCCCCCCCAACATACAAAATCGCTGTGAACTGAACAATACCCTTAGTTTTACTTGTTGTTCTTGTCTTGCAGTTTACGCCATTTTTCTTATGATACTATTGTTATACATGACATAAGAAACCATTCTGGGCGTAAATTGTCCATATTCGAGTTAAAAAAAAATATTCGTCGAAAGGTTCATTGAAAACAAAACATTTCAGAAGGCGGGGTTAATTGAGTTTTTCCACGATTGCAAACCAATCATTAAAGAGAATATTGCACAGTAATTTCATGGGCTTTTTTTTATAATCACATAAAATGGTATGTTCACATGTTATTATATCAAAAAATTGAAACTGCACACGCTATAGGCAAAGTGTACCGACTAGGTGATAAAAACTCATAGCGTTGACGTCTTGTCTTGGAATAGCCACAGTAACGACGGAAAATTAATACATATCGCTTTTACTTTATAGAAAGACAGAAAGCTGACGCACAATTAACATACATTATAATATTTGACTACATTTGATGGCGCTACAATAGGTTAAGAATACGAACCTACCATGTGCGCTCTGCACATAGTTCTTTCATCCTCAAGATTGCTCGTGAACGCTAGATTTTATATCTTAAAAAAAAACAAACAACACTCCCTGTGGTAAGATTCTTAACTTCCTTAACACCATCTCTTAAGTTCGAAATTATTATGTAAATGAACCCCAAAAATAAAAATAAGAAATCTTGTAAAATGTAAAGAAGACAATCTCACTTGATAGTTGATTTACTAATAAACTGTGGTTAAATTTAAGACGTCTTAATAAAAATAAATCATAACGGCCACAATGATTAGAACATTAGCTTTTTCTTATTGTCGATCGTTTTCTCCAAACACCATATCTTTTATAGGAACGAGTTCTGAAACCGTTTTGTTTTCAGGGGCAATAATAATAATAATAATAATAATAATAATAATAATAATAATAATAATAATAATAATAATAATAATAAATATAAAAATAAATATAAAAATATAATTATTAAGATGAAAATGAAGATACATTTCTGACATATTGGTATTGACCATCTGTTTGCATAAATATGCTATATATGTCAGTATGAACAATCAAATTCCAGAAACTGATGTCTCTGACTTTTTTTTTTAAGAACGGGGATGTAATTTTGTAGAGGAACGCGCTCGATCACGAGGACAATGCCATACGTGAGTTAAGGTAAAGCTGTAAAGGTAGACTATACTGATGACGTAGAAAAATGACAATCGAAATCAACTGAGAGCTCATCAATATATACACTAAACTGTACAAGTATTTTGTTCCCTGGGGAGAGAGAGAGAGAGAGAGAGAGAGAGAGAGAGAGAGAGAGAGAGAGAGAGAGAGAGAGAGAGAGAGAGAGAGAGAGAGAGAGAGAGAGAGATGACGTAGGGACACGTCCAGGTAGTCGTGGCCAGGTATATTCATAAGCCATATCAAACGAATTCTTTCTCCCGTCTTGTGATACAACATTAATGCGGTTTTGTATTTATTACATACTCCCGCTCTTACGCTTTCGAAATGTTGCTAGCTTTACTGTATGACTGAAATTCAAAACTAAAGTTCTATTCACTAAATCTGAAAGTATTTGTGCACAGAAGTAAAAGAAGACACATTAAAGTTTCAGTCTGCATGTGTGATGCGGAAATACGGAAGTGACAGTTGCATCAAACACCACAAAAAGGACGTAAGATTAAATGGGTATGTAAATAAAAAGTTGAATGCGTATGACGACACCGTCAATGCGTTCAGGTACATTTTATGGAAAAGTTGATAACGTGCAAAACTAACACTCAAATCCAGGTGAGGACGCATCACTACAAAGCTGAACAGGAATGATGCTTGTTTTGTTGTTGTCTTTTTTTATTGGTTTTGGGGGTGGGGTGGGGTTGTCTTCTGATTATTGTTAAACATAGAAATCAACTATGAATGTTGCAAAGAAAAACAAATTTCAGTTGCTGGAAGGGTAGAAAAAAGATATAATTTCAGCGAACATTGATAAGGTTGATGACTACAAATGCCGTTACTCTCCTCAAAAATACCATACCGTTACTTTAGAGAAAAAGAACTTAGTAATTGCATACGTCAAAAGACTTGTTTTTCTAAAGCAAATGGATTAAAAATGTAAAATTTACCAGTTGACTGTCAACTTACTTCGGATGATCATTTAATACTTCAATTTCTTGCATATATCGTTAAGTTTGGGGACTTGAAAACGCAGACATTTTTAAAAAATTTCTTAGGGTCTATTCTGTATGTGAAAACAACGCCCCAAAATGTACGATTTATGGAAAGTTATACTGATAGCTTTTGTCTATTTATGTATATCGATACATTTTAGTCCTCATTATTCTTTTTTATGCATATCCTTTAACATTTGTATAACTATACGCATGTATTTCCTTTATGTTGTTTTAAAGCGATCTTATTCTTTTTAGGGCACGTTGGTGAAGGAAGACACGATCAATTACAAACAAAACTGACAACGAACATGGGTGAGGTTTAATTAATATATGATAAAGAAAATTATATTGGACCGAAACAAAAATATCTTGGTTAAAGATGCAGTGAGTCAAGTTTATGTCGGTCTACTTTCTTCAGCAATGTTAATCTTCTAAAAATTTTTTAATGAATAATGTTTACATGGGATTCTTTGTCTATCTTTAATTTAAAGCTAAAGTTGTGCACGTTCAGTGTGACAAAACATGCATTATCATTGATTTTTGTGTTTTTGCTTTTCTCATAACTCTTAACAAATGCAGCTGCCTCATCTTCACTTTAACTGCATTTGGAAGGATAAGTGTCAATATAATTTTAAAAATATCCATAGGTTTAACAATATTTGGAGGAATTTAACATTACACCGGATGTTTACATTCGAGTTCGTTGTTGTCTGCTTCCAAGTTAAAATTTATGGGGCACAAGGTTAGATATAATGTTAAAATTGTACATAGGTTTAAATGGCGAGCACAGTGGGAAACTTAAATGAATAAATTTAAGCTATAGTCTGTTTCAATGTTTAAAAATGTATGGGGCATAAAGGAAATGGTAATGTTCAAATGTTTAGATACTAAAACATAGTGTCCAATTTCATAGATGGAAAATACATTAACGTTCATGATGATGATGATGATGATGATGATGATGATGATGATGATGATGATGATGATGATGATGATGATGATGATGATGATGATCATCATCATCATCAGATCCAAAACTTATTTACGTGAAAGTGTAAACGTACAGTTTCAAGATTCCATGAGCTCTTCGGCCATGCCTTTAAGTAGAATGCATATAATGATATAAGTTGTCTGCGATTCTTTATGATAGCTCTGTGTGTGTGTGTGTGTGTGTTGTTGTTGTTGTTGTTGTTGTTGTTGAAATATATAAATAATCTGTGACGGACCTAGTGATGGATGTTATATATGTTTTCAAATGTCCCAAGGCTATTACTGATCTAGATTTCGTGAAATTTGTTATTTAACCACAATTACATTAAGCTAAACAAATATGAAATTCATTGGTGAAATACGATAATAAAAATGTATAGTTATGTGAGATAGGCGGGACAAAGTCTCTTTTAGGTCGGTCAGTTAGTATACGTGTAAGCATAAAAAAACTTACGCATGTATAATATATTAGTAGCAATACTAGATAAGGGTTGATTCTCTCTCTCTCTCTCTCTCTCTCTCTCTCTCTCTCTCTCTCTCTCTCTCTCTCTCTCTCTCTCTCTCTCTCTCTCTCTCTCTCTCTCTCTCTCAATGCTAGTGCAGCAAGACCGTCATGATTTGGTCATGTCCATTCGTCCATCTAAGTTGTCACGTTAGTCTTAGCACTATTGCACAAAACCGATGATTGGAAGCAAAGGAAATTTATTAGGCATGTTTGTGTACATGCACAAATTACCTGATTAGAATTCCATGACAGTCTATGATTTTTAAACTTTTTTTTTAAAGTGAATTTTCCAAGTTTAGAGGATTCAAATATTACGACAAAATTATGCTCTGGAAAGGTTTTTAATAAGAAGGTTGCTTAAATGTTGAAGCAGCCCCAACCCCCAATAGCATTCTTGGATTGACTCTACTAATTGTGAAATACCCTAAATCGATTTTGCCTGTTTTATTTCTGCAACTGGTTCAATAAATATTGCGCATGCGCACGCACGTACACACACACACACACACACACACACACACACACACACACACACACACACACACCGCTGTTGGGATTTTCAGCGCATGTGAGGTTTCCATCACCAATATTGGCGAAAAATGCCTACAGAATTCTGACTGACGAAAATAAATATTAGAATGCTTACCATTTGAAAAGCGGCAATTGTGACCAGAACATTCTGTTCAATAATACTACTTTTTGACATACGGGATAATACCGTTTTTTTTTTGTTTTTTTTTTTACTCCATGAATTGCGATATGTCGGTCTATTCTGCTCATGGCTTTGAAAAGATGCAATGTTTATGCATCGGGCCATGGCAATGAAATGCATTACTTTGTACTCTGTCTAACAGCATTACAGCGGAGGAGTTATGCTAGGTTTATAGCCAGTTTTATAAAAACGAACTTATCAATGTCAATAAATTTCAAGAGATATTAAAAAAAACTAAAGTGATCTTAAAAAAATTAATAAAAGTTCAACATTTCGTAAAAATAAGATATTATATCTTAGAGAAAAAAAAAACAATGAGTAGGTGATAATGTGTTTACAACGTCTCATTTATGAGGAAAAAATTCTTAAAGAATCTAGAAACAGACTACACGCCAATGAATTTCTTGAGAATCCATTCGAGTTAACAAATTGGATAGCATTTGATAAAGTAAGGTGTCGGATAACTTGCAAAATTAGAAACGTGAATTAAGATGCAATATTATTCTAAAGTTGATATTTCTATATTTTAAATACTGGATTTATTCGTATGATTCTAAAATATAAAAAAATTAAATAGGTTTTCTCGGTTTCATTTTCAAGAGGGACATGAACCAGTCTTCATTTTAACATTTAGAAATCACATTTTCATATGCATTTAAAATATACATGTGGGGTATATTTTGCACACTTTATAAAGATCACTTTTCTTAATCAAAGGACGATTGTTCTTTCTTTATACAGAATGGATTTTCTAGCCAAAACAACACGTGATCCAATGTTTACAGAATGACGTAACGTGTATGTATGTATGTATGTATGTATGTATGTATGTATGTATGTATGTATGTATGTATGTATGTATGTATGTATGTATGTATGTATGTATGTATGTATCCGAATAAGCTTCACCGTATGTCTTAAGGTACGAAAAGTACATCTAAATTAAAACGGCAAATACGGACGCAAAGTTTGTATCTGCCTTTTATCACAGGTACTCGACGCGACCCGTTCTGACATTGGACCCTATAGTATTACAGACAGGGTCCAATGTCAGAACGGGTCGCGTCGAGTACCTGTGCCTTTTATTTAGTGAAAAACACTGTGCGTATATTAGTCATGTCCCATTGCCGGTTTAAATGCCGGGTCTGCTGGTAGATGTAACCTGCTAGGCACTATTGGGTTGAATCACATACTCAATACAGACATAGAAATGGTCCTAATAGACTGGATTTCTATATTTGTGCAAGAAACTGCCGTTTGGTTTTTAACCTTGAAGAAGATGACAATGTTAGGAACCGCTTGGTGACAATAGAGTCCGAAATTATATATCAGTGACTTATCAATAAAGGTCCACGAAATTTCTGAAAAGATGAAATCACCTTAACGGTATTATAAATTAACATATTAAACCGTTAAAATGATTTTATGTTGTCCGAAATTTTGTTGTGCTTTATTGATATAACTGCAGACTCCTGTGGTTTCACTCAAGTTAATTTATAATACCGTTAAGGTGATAAACTGCTAACTCCTGTGGCGAAACGAGTATGCCTACATAATGTGCATTTTTTTAAAAAAAAAATCAATATTGCTTTTTTGTTTTTATAATCGGGTTTTAAGCTGACATGGAGTCCATAGCTGCCTTTGGTACTTTTTGTACCTATACGTAAAATAAATACTATTGAAAAGCAACATCAACATAATTTTTGGTAAAAATTATGTAAGCATACGTAGCATTTTAAAAATTAAAACAAGGTTGTATCATAAACAAATGTTTGCTTATACGAAAAAAAAGATAAATTTATCTTATGGCTTATTTTAAAACTTGGTGAATATGCATAACCAGAGTCATTGAATGCTTGAACTTCAAAACTCGTGTATCCTTCACAACTCATTTCTCTCAAAGTGCAATCTGATTAAAATCAGATCTCCTCTGTCTTGGGGCACACTCTGATGCTCTTCAGGAGTCATGGTATTAATTCATCTCCTATAGTAAACATATGGAAACACTATCATATTTAAGATTCAATAATTTAAAATTTCTGGGTACTGATGATCAGACTTGTATTTCTCCATGCACAACTATCCTTGGTGCAAGCTTCTGTGTGAAGAACACCATATGAGCTGCGGCATTTTTTGACCTACATGTGCATGAAGCACATTATTGATTCTGCACCAAGCGAATCAAGTGCTACTTTCATTATTGAGTAATCGTAAGTCGTCTTTAAAAATACTAAAATTGCATCAATAGAAATTTGTCTTTATTTTTTTTAAATTACACATAGGATAAGCTTTCAAAAGATATTTTTACTAAAATTTTACTTTTCATTATTAACCAATAATGGACAACCAAACCCGTATATACTCTATTATTTCTTCACCCATTTCTAGACTGGTTCACAGTTCTTTGATATGATTAGTACTGCATGTTCTTTAGCTGTACTGCTCAGTTACCTAAACATGACAATATAAGACTTCATCTGATTAGCTGATAAAATTAGCAGTTATGTTAATAACATAGGTCCGAACATGACTTGTCAGATCTGGACAGTGAAGATCTCATTTTAATCAGGTTGTCTAGAAGTGTAGACGAACAGGGACAGAAGAAATAAAATTACTGAAGAGGGTTCTATTTTCAGTTTATTATCATTTATACCATTATCTATGTCGGTTTGAGTCTTGACTTTACCAAAATGCATATGTGAGAAAGTTTGTCATTAGCTTTCTATTGGTTGGTGTTTCTTATGGATTTTTCCTGGATATTTCTACTTAAGATATCCTAGTCACTATATGTTGAATATGATTATACATCTACAAAACCAAATCCAAATGAGGCTTCATAACTGTACACTATATTCCAAGTTGTGTTACTATCTTATGTGGAGTTGCTGACTGAATGTCTATTATGGCAAGAATTTGATAAGGACTATATATTAGCCCACACCTGTAATGATACTGACTAAAGGTTTAAAGGAATGATATTGCCAATTCACTCAAAGTTTAAGTTATTTGCAGACAGCTTGGTACACATTTATATACTTACTAGTATTTCTCATAGCTGTTGAGCTACCATCAACTGAAGGGTTCTTTCGGCGATATGCGCAAAGTATTTCTGGATCAAATTCTGTGTTTGATGATGACTTGTAAATCCACATGGAATTGCACAACCCTGTCCTATGGCCATTTAGAAATTTCACACTAGATATGGCTATTACCAAATACTGGTAAGTGTCTAAACTGAATGCTGGTGTGTTCTGGAAAGATTTGCATGTAGCAAAATTTTACATTTTAATAAACACATATCTTACCCATTTGTTGTGCACCACTATTAACAGAGATTTGGTAGGGGATGATTTTTTTGGACCAGAAGTTGATATGCCCTGCGATAATATTTAGTAAGGGGTTTTATGAGGTCTTAATGATTAGACAAAAAAAAAAGAATTAGTGAAGTGGGTTTTTTCATGATATGTATTTTTATATCAGTTCACAGTTAATATTGATGGGATTTTTAAAAAATAAATTTTTCTGTCTGTATGTATCATTGTAGATCAGTGTAAACAGTTGTTGTGATGACATAATTAACATATGAGTTCTTTTGAGAACTGTGAGTTTATAACACTGCATCAAAACCGGGTAGCATTATGATCCCATTTGGAGTGTTCATTGGCTTGCACAAAACTTTTGACAATGAGCTGATGATATCATCGTTGCATTGTCACAGTCAACACTAGGGGGTGATTCAGGTGGAATAATTGTCCACATATCTGTCATTTTTCCTTAACATGCCAAAATGCTTTCATTTTTTGCTTTGCAAGATTTCTTACCATCACATTACCCAGAGTGGTTCAATTTCTATAATATATATCTTGCCATATCGCCCTCTTTGTTGAAGGTGTTGGACCACCCTGCCCACCCCTGTTGTTTCAGTAGAATGCATTAATAATCTTTGTGACAGGAACAGGCTTACACAGATTTTTGAATTTTCATCATTGAAATGAATGTCTTTGAATCTTTTTTAGACCAAAAAAAGACCTTGAAAATCTTTATTAGTCCTTGAAAAGAAGTTTTTATGTCACTATCTAACTTCATCAAAGACAATGTTAGGATATATTAATATTTATGAAGATAACTTTAAGAAGAAAGATAAAGAGAGGTGGGGAAGTGGGTTGGGGGGTGTGAGGTTACATGTGTACATGTATGCGATAGTCATAAAACTGTTCCTGATTCATGTCTGGCAACAGTAAGCAAATGGAACAGGACATAAATATTTTTAGAATTAAATCACAATCTTACATAAACTGGATTGTTGTAGTGGTTTTGTTTCCAGTGTGTATTCATATACAAAATAAAAAGCTGGATGTTGTAGGACTTAGTATAATGTTGACCAATGGACTGATTTTTTTTTTTTTTCAGCCACCAGCTGATGATCTTGTGACAGTTGGTGGCCATGTCAGAAAATTGGCAATTCCAACAGCCATTTGCTGTGTGATTATTGTTGATGATCTGAAGATATTTATTTGGTAGATATATTAATTTATTGGTTCAGGTGATAAACATAATCCTTCAATGCAGTATTTTGCCAATAAATTACCCCAGTGTTGCCATTAGGTCCCATAAGTGTAAAAAGAGGGGCCATTTATAAAAATATCTATGATCTAACTCACTGGCCGGCCATCTTTGCTCTGGAACGTATGCATGCTGTAAATATCTATGATATAACTCGATGGTCGATCATCTTTGTTCTGGTAGGTATTTATGCTGTAAATATCTATGATCTAACTCACTGGCCGGCCATCTTCTGGTATGCATGTATGCTGTAAATATATATGATCCAACCCACTGGCTGGTCTTTTCTAACTCCATGACCAATCTGCATTTTGGTTGTCTATATGATACAAAGATCGAATCCTCTTGCCTGGTAATCTTGATTCTTGTATGTATGTATGTTTAAAATATCCAACTCCGGGCTGGCGATCTTTGTTCTTGTGCGTACTTTGGTGATCTTTGTTCGTGTATTATATAAATACCTAAATATCAGGCCCAGTACATTTCATGTGGTACTTATAACTGTTTGGTCCAGCACGTTTCATCTGGTACTTCCTGCGATCTTTAGTTTTATGTTGTTTCATCTGGTACTTCCTGCGATCTTTAGTTTTATGTTTTCGTGCTTATCGTGTAAAGATGTAACTCACTAGCTGGTGATCTTTGTTCTGTCATGTACTTTTAATATAAATATCTAACTTCCTGACGAATCTTTGTTATGTTATGTCCATATAACTCCTTTCCCAGCTCTCTTTTTTACTGGTATTTACACATGCTGTAATTATCTAACTCTCTGGCTGCAACCATTGTTCTGGTATTTACACATATTGTAATTATCTGACTTCCTGACTTCATCAAAGGATATATTAATATTTATGAAGTTAACTTTAAGAAGAAAGATAAAGAGAGGTGGGGAAGTGGGATGGGGGTGTGTGAGGTTACATGTGTACATGTATGCGATAGTCATAAAACTGTTCCTGATTCATGTCTGGCAACAGAAAGCAAATGGAATAGGACATAAATATTTTTAGAATTAAATCATTATCTTACATAAACTGGATTGTTGTAGTGGTTTTGTTTCCAGTGTGCATTCATATACAAAATAAAAAGCTGGATGTTGGGGGACTTAGTATAATGTTGACCAATGGACTGAATTTGTCTTTTTCAGCCACCAGCTGATGATCTTGTGACAGTTGGTGGCCATGTCAGAAAATTGGCAATTCTAACAGCCATTTGCTGTGTGATTAATGTTGATGATCTGAAGATATTTATTTGGTAGGTATATTAATTTATTGGTTCAGGTGATAAACATAAACCTTCAAGGCAATATTTTGCCAATAAATTACCCCAGTGTTGCCATTAGGCCCCATAAGTGTAAAAAGAGGGCCATTTATAAAAATATCGGGTCAATAATATAACAATCATTTTTGCATATATTTTTATATTTTGAAGTACCAAATGCAAAAAGTAACAAATAAAAGTTTATACCAGTGTACTGTGTTAGCTTTTCATTTAATATATTTACCATTGACTTATCTGAACAAAACTAACAGTTTTTCCTGTTTTGAACCCCATAAAATTCGGACTATCTAGCTCTTAAAGTAACTTCATCAAACTCATATTTGGTAATAGAAATATGTTTTTTGGCCATCCAAAATACAACTTTCATAGCAACTAGAATGCTGGTCTCCTTTTCACTGACAATTTTATTCAATGCTTTTTGAAATTCCACAACCATTGAAGAAGCAATAATAGAAGTTGTATGGCTATCGGTTGCTGCATGTCAGGTCAGTGTACCAGTCCTGAAATTGGCGTTATGTACATGAATAGAATTCTGTTTTTCATGATTTATACAGAGGCTATACATCATGATTTTTTTTGGTCTGAATCATATGCCAACCATGAAAAATCTTACAGCCATCTATCATAGAACTTTCTCCTTTGATTTGATTCACTCTTACTACTACTTTCATTTGGTTTAGCCTGAAAATCTGGCATCATACTGTTTCTATTAGTTACATTATTATCTTCTTCATCGGATATAATTTTCTTTGGTTTTGAGGGTCCAGAAGAACATAGAATTATCGGCAGCTTTGAATTGCCTGATACCATTACTATGGTTAAAGTACTACTAAACAAGTGATTCATTAACTGCTCTAGTGGACTAGTGGCTAGAGCATCCACCTCAGATGCGAGAGGTTGTGGGTTCAATCTCTGGTCGAGTCATACTAAAGACTTACAAAAATGGGACTTAGAGCTGCCTCGCTTGACACATGATGCCCCAGTGCTAAGACATCACTATAAACTGCCACACTCCAGACATTGTGGCGATATGACTGAAAAATTGTTAAAGCTACGTTAGAAATTATAAACACACACACAAGTGATTCAGAAAATAAAAGCAATAAATTGATTGAAGTACAATATTAGATGCACAGTCACATCCAATGAAAGCGCCATTACACAGGTGTTTATCAATAACCAAACTGATGCATTATTCAAACTCAAAGTTGTTTGCTCAGATTGCTGATTCAGTCATGGCTGAATTTTAAAGTGACTGATGACCCACCTTTCAGAATTTTAATGAGTTATCTACGAAAATCAGTTGGGATAAATGAGTGAAGATGTAAAATTTGGACAACTGTTACATTCGAAATCATACAGCATGCATATCTGAGATTATGGAAAATCCATGTTCCACTGTTTCTGTCATGGACGGGATATAGTGGCCATGGAATATCCATGTCAAAGTTCATAGTGGACATGATTTGTTATTGTCATCAGTTAGAAAGTCTCAGCAAAATAATTATGTACTAGTGACATCCATTACATCACACAGGGATCTTGCATGTTAGCTCTACTACAGTACACCGCAGAATGCTCTTTCTAATTTGTATGCAATGCTATTTAATATTCAAAGTCTCTGTCTCACATTTACATATGTGTATTGCAAGAGATTAAATATAAATTTCTGAGCAAACAATCCTGAGACTATTTAGGTGCTTCATAAAATATGAAGAGTTTAATGATTATAATTTTGATGAGACATACAGTATGATGCTTTGAGACAACAGAAGGAAAAAAGAAATCACATCTAAGTATTAGCACGTTTCATTCCATTATTGAAATCAAAAATGTGATAAATGCAATGATTTATTTTTGTCTTTTTCCCCAGTCACTATGAATTGTTTGCTTGACATTTTCCTCCATAATGAAATATACACATCACTTTCCAAAATAAAGTGTCTACTGGATGAAGCTGTGTTTGGTACTTGTAACCTATATATTCATGTGACACATTTTATCAGGAACAAGCACAGGTAAACATTCACTGTAAACCTACTGTTTTTATGCAGACTGAATATAATGAACAGCATAGAAATGTATGCTTAGTATTGCCAGTTCACCCGATGTGTGTAATATGAACATTATGCATATATGTCTATATGAAGAACATTATGCACATATGTCTATATGTAGGACACTATGCATGTATGTTTATATGTAGGACATTATGCATGTATGTTTATATGTAGGACATTATGCATATATGTCTATATGTAGGACATTATGTACATATGTCTATAAGTAGGACATTATGTACATATGTCTATATGTAGGACATTATGCATATATGTCTATATGTAGGACATTATGTACATATGTCTATATGTAGGACATTATGTACATATGTCTATATGTAGGACATTATGCATATATGTCTATATGTAGGACATTATGCATATATGTCTATATGTAGGACATTATGTACATATGTCTATATGTAGGACATTATGCATATATGTCTATATGTAGGACATTATGCATATATGTCTATGTAGTTCATTATGCACATATGTCTATGTAGGACATTGTGCACATATGTTTATATGTAGGACATTATGCATATATGTCTATATGTAGGACATTATGCATATATGTCTATATGTAGGACATTATGTACATATGTCTATATGTCGGATATTATGCATATTTGTCTATATGTAGGACATTATGCACATATGTCTATGTAGGACATTGTGCATGTATGTCTATATGTAGGCCATTATGTACATATGTCTATAAGTAGGACATTATGTACATATGTCTATAAGTAGGACATTATGTACATATGTCTATATGTTGGTTATTATGCATATTTGTCTATATATAGGGCATTATGCACATATGTCCATATAAGACATTATGCATATATGTTTATATGTAGGACATTATGCATATATGTCTATAAGTAGGACATTATGTACATATGTCTATAAGTAGGACATTATGTACATATGTCTATAAGTAGGACATTATGTACATATGTCTATATGTAGGACATTATGCATATATGTCTATATGTAGGACATTATGTACATATGTCTATAAGTAGGACATTATGTACATATGTCTATATGTCGGATATTATGCATATTTGTCTATATATAGGGCATTATGCACATTTGTCTATGTAGGACATTGTGCACATATGTTTATATGTAGGACATTATGCATGTATGTTTATATGTAGGACATTATGCATATATGTCTAAATGTAGGACATTATGTACATGTGTCTATATGTAGGACATTATGCACATGTGTCTATATGTAGGACATTATGTACATATGTCTATAAGTAGGACATTATGTACATATGTCTATATGTCGGATATTATGCATATTTGTCTATATATAGGGCATTATGCACATTTGTCTATGTAGTTCATTATGCACATATGTCTATGTAGGACATTGTGCACATATGTTTATATGTAGGACATTATGCATATATGTCTAAATGTAGGACATTATGTACATATGTCTATATATAGAGCACTATGCACATTTGTCTATATGTAGTTCATTATGCACATTTGTCTATATGTATCCCTACCCAGGCTATTGATAAATACCACAAAAAATGTTACCACTGTATAATTTATACAGTGAAATGTATGAAATTGACACTTGACTTCCTCGAGTTTATTGCATAGAGGTTTCTCCCATCTGTTTGTTTAGTATGTCAGCTCTAAAATTGAAAGCAATCAAATCACTGAGGGGTGCAGTAAAACCTATGAAAAACCACTAGATTGAGTTGATTTCTACAAGACTTGGTGGAAATCCACCAGACTGAGATGACATCCACTACTCATGTAATCCTTTGTCCACATCTGTAATCCATGATGTGTGTACTGTATTGTAATAAAGTGTGTTATCCTGGGATTTCAATATGTCTCATGTTTTTCTGTTAAAAAAGTTCTGCAAAAAAGTGATCTGTGAATGAGTAAAAAACATCAGGTTTATGTGTAAAACTGTTGTCTAGTTATGCACATTACCTCAAATGCCTAAGCCTAATAAATTATTGCGAACAACATCTGAATAAGTTAGGCCTTGACACTGTTGAAAAATCTACAAAAATCTACAGCGGTTTGCTATCTGCCTGTTCAGTCCAAAAGTCAAAGCAATTTTACAAGGCATTTATTGCTTGGTAAACAAATATTCCTTGTAAGAATATACTTTAATATCTATTTAGATACAGCTATTTGCACATTTTGTTCAAATGAAATTTAACACTGTAGCATAATATTTATATTTTGGCAAGTGTATAACAATCGTTAGGGTTCATGAGATCATTAAAATGTATATCATCTGGGTTTCTAAAGTAAAAGTCACATGGGTCATGTATGCACAGTTACTCACTTTACATTAAACGTAATTTGTTCTTTTGAAATTTAGCACTAGTTTTCTTTAACCAAAATCAATTCAGTCCTAATTATTGAATGCTTGGCACCATAATTGTCATCAAGACACTTGCAGATGAAAATTATCAATGTCTGTAGTGTTTTACAATTGTGGCCATGTACTAATATTGGGTCAAGAAAAGAGTACGTTTATTGGCATTCTCACAAGATATTGTAGTACAGATTTGTCAATATGCATAGCTTTCATTGTGACATCACGCTGAAACATTCCTTTCTGATTGTACTGGATCACACATTTAGGTTGATTTTGTCCTAAATGTCTGCATACTTTAACATCGATTTTGCTGTGTGCACTTCTCGAGACATTTAAATAAAAACACAGTTTTAAAGATAATGGAATTTATCATTGTGTCAATTACATTTTGAACTCGCGTTTAAGTCGGATCCAATTGCAAACTACATCGACAAAGATAAATCACAGGCATATTTGGGTTTGTGCAGTCGCTGACCTGCCATTGCATTCTGTAGTGGCATATCTGATATGTATTTGTTGTTGGATTACTTTTTGTTGTCAGATTACTTTTTGTTGTCAGTTTACTTTTATGTGAGTATAAACATTACATAAGAAACATTTTCAGTCAACTCTCGTTACATTAAATAAATTGTCAGTTTTGTATTGGTACTCTGATATATGAATAAAAACTATAGAGACAAAGTTTATTTTAAAAATTCAGTAGTTTAACCATTTACTGTATACACTCACTTTTAAGTAAAGCAACTGCAATGACCAAGATTTGCTCTCACATAATGTGATGACAGATCTGTATCTTTAAGTTTGCTTGGAGGAATAAGTAGAATAAACAGAGTAGAACCAGATCTGCAAGATAATTCTGTGATCGTAGATCAAGGTCTGTGTTGTTTGCTGTTGGGTATATTGATCCAAATTATGTTTTTTACTTTTTGGCTTAAAGGTCTCAAGTCAGAAAGCTTATACTTATTGACCTCATATTCAGTCACTGTACAGTTGTGTACAATCAGTCCGATGCAATTTAGCCAGGTTTCTTCGGTACCCTTCCATGAATTCTGTAGCTGAAATATGACCTTATGCCTACAAATTTAAAGGTCAAGTTAGCTTATGGTATTGCCCTGCATCCATCCTTCCATCAACAGTTGCCTGTAACACTCGGAAGAACTTGTGATTACTGTAGAAGCCATATTTCTAATCCGATTTTGATTAGAATTGAAATGTAGACTTAACATCAACAAGATCTCATTTGAGTTCAGCAATTAAGGAGATCCATGAATATTAATTAGGTTATCATGCATGTGATTGGTTGCTCTTTTTACCACTCTTGTGGCCAAATTTCTGATCTTATTTTGATCCAAATTGGAATATGAACTTATGTCATCAGAAACTTAAATTTAATACTAAGTAAGATTCATGCATATTAATGAAGTGATCTTGCATCTGTATACCACACTATTGTGAGTGAAATCAACCTGATACAATGGAGTGATCTTACGTCTGATTGGTTAAAATTGTCAACATTCTGATCATAGGTTGAACAAAGGTGTTAGATTAGTCTGCTAGACGAGTTTGATTATTAACAAGATCAATTCATATGTATGAGGCAGTCTTGTATCTCTTTGGTTGAGCTTGTTGCTGTGTTGAAGGTTGAATTTCTTATCAGACGTTTTATCTGACTTGGAATTTAGACATATATCAAGATTTTCGGATGAGTTTGATAATGCTTGAGATTCACTCATATTAATTAGGTGATCTTGCCTGTAATCAACTACAGTTATTACCACTCAATAGATCATCATTCTAGTTTGAATCTGATCAAACTCGGAATGTGCACGTAAAACATCATGCTTTCATGTGAGCTTAGGTAATTAGTGAGATCCACCCACGATAATGAGGGGATCTGATATCTGATTGGCTGAACAGTTTGCCTTTCTGGAGAGTATACTTCTGGTTCCAGTTTTATTAAAATTTTAAATTTGAATCATCAACGTCATGGATGAGTACCATTGTGAAAGATATCCATGCATATTACTGAAGTGATATAGGATCTGATTGTCTGAGCTTGTCATTGTATTTGATTATTTATTTTGAGGAATTTTACTCGGCTTGGTAAATAAGATTACACTAGTAATCTTTGATAATTATTAATTAATTAATTATGAGCGAAATTCATTAGTATTATTAAACTGATCTATGATTGGTAGTCATTTTTGACATTCTAGTGAATCAGTTTCTGATCAGATTTTGATAAAAATTGTTAAAATAGCCATGTATCATTTATATGTTGAACAAGTTTAATAGTTGGCAAAGATTTACTGTACCTTTATTTATAAAGCCATCTTGTGTCTGATTGAGTCTGTTATCATTCAGGAGAGCAACTTTCAATTGGACTTTGCTTCCACTTGATAAATATTCTCAAACTGTCATAGCCTTAGATGTGATTGGTGAGGTGATATTTCTGAGACTGGTTGATCTTGTTAACTTTCTAGAGATTTTTTTTCATCGAATTTTGATAAAATTTTGTCATTGGATTTATATATTGATTAGATTGTACAAAAGATCTATGCATAATATTCAAGCCTTTATCCTTGAAAATAATTTTTTCTGGTTGAAGTAAAATAAATAAAAGTCGGCATGATGTAAGGGTTGTATTCTCATGTAAGCTAACAATTTGAAATGATCCATTGTTAACATATGTAGGCCAGTAATATCAGACCCAGTTGGACCTCTTGTTATATTTGTCTGATTTTTCTACAAGTTTGAATCATATTTTGCATTAACATTATTACTACTATTCGTCATCTTAGTGGAGAAGATCTGCAACTGATAAAGCAGAAGTTGGCAGACATCACTGTACCAAATTTCAACATGGCAGCATCAAAAGATACTGAATTCACAGTGGAATCTTGTTTGACCAAGGTTCGTGCCCCATACTTTGAAGAAATTGAATCTAATTTGAGCATAAAACGAACTGCTGTAACCAAAGATCCCCCTGATGGGCAACATTTGCTTGAAAGGAAAGTGGAAAGTTCTGGAACTCAGATGAAGAAATCCATGAATTTGCTACACTGCACGGCTATCATGATTGCAGTGACTGGACATTCTTCAATATTCATATCACCGAATGCAATTTTGAAAACAACAGGTTCTGTTGGAGCATCACTTATTGTTTGGCTTGTGGGCGGTCTGATTAACTGGATGTTGGCATTGTGCTTTGCAGAGTTGGGTACCATGCTACCAAAAGCAGGTGGGCCATATGCTTACGTCATGCGAACATTTGGATCACTTCCAGGATTTTTGATAATCTGGGGATACATTGTGTTTGTTACTGGCCCTTTTTGGGCCTTTTTGGCCTATACAGCTGGATTATATATTTTACAACCAATTGAGGAAGTATGCGGATGCAATATTCCAGATTCAGCAGTGAAAATTCTATCAGGCTGGATTTTGAGTGAGTAAATAATAATGATGATGATGATGATAATAATAATAATAGTAATAACATAGCATCCTCAAAATAATTGGAAATTAAAAAAGTAAATGACCATTTTATTTTTTATGTCATATAAGTTAAAAAGCAATAGTCTTTTCCCAAAATTTTCCCAAAGGTATTCAACAAAATTCTATCAGACAAGATTATGAGTAAATATTAATAATAAAACTAAAAATATTCATTTTTATCATCTATTGAACTTTTTGTCATGTAGTAATTTTAGTTACTGATGTTAGATGTTCATGTATCACTTAACATATAATAGTATGGCAGTATAACTATATGCAGCAATCAATATGTGAACAGTACATCTATTTTGGCAGAAAATTCTGCAAACATGGCATTAATGATGGTTGTCACATCCCATCATAGCATCACATTGATAATAAACCGACAGTAAATTAGCAACATGAAAGCACTTTTGTATCCTAACTGGCAATAACTGGAAAAATTTTTTACAATTTTAATATCAATAATATCATACCAGTTGTTGTCGCATAGCACTACTTTTCTGGGTTGAAAATAGCCCAACTGTATAATGAGAGTTTGTCCTACCATTAGGGTGAACTAGAATATTCCAGAACACTGGATTACCCCAGGGAAACAACATACTTGTGATGGTAATGAGTATTCCATTCTTGCCTTAGTCACATGACCATATTATCTGCAAAAAAAAAAAAAAAATAATTGCACTGTGACATCCATGTAGACACTGAAGCAAATTTTTTTTATATGTCAGTGTATTCCTTTTAGACATTTGGTTATACCCTGATCAGTTTTTTCCTCAGTTAATTAAGTTTTCTTTTTGTGTACACTTTATCTTTTGACATTCTTTTTCCCGTCGATGTTTTTAGTAATAGGAGAAAATTATAAATCATTGAAATAAATTTTTGTCATTTTTTTTTTGTATTGATGTTTCTCGTTTTTAATATTGGTAGTGGGATGCAGACAAATGGGATAATGTGTGAATTCTGTGACAACACCCATTTTAGGAATTGTTTTGTTAGGATGTTGCCAGCTACTAGATTTCAACCAGACTGGTATCAGTTTGTACTGCCATTATGTTACCAGTTCATGTTTTTTGTATCAGTTTGTACTGCCATTATGTTACCAGTTCATGTTTTTTGTATCAGTTTGTACTGCCATTATGTTACCAGTTCATGTTTTTTGTATCAGTTTGTACTGCCATTATGTTACCAGTTCATGTTTTTGTATCAGTTTGTACTGCCATTATGTTACCAGTTCATGTTTTTTGTGGGTTTTTTTTCTTCTTCAAATTGCATAGCTAACAACAAACTGTAGCACATCTGAAAAAAAAACAAAAGAAAAGTGAGACAATACACTAATAAGCTAGGTGACAGTAGACTTAAAACATTCAAAATCCATCCTGTCATCAGATGTCCTGACTGTTGTAAATGTATTGGCAGTTGGTTGTCAGATGAAATTATTGCCAGTGTGTTAAAAGTGTATTGACAAATGAAATTTCCTTACACTCTTTAATGTTAAATGATCTGCTTTTGATTATTGAAAATGTTTTATTTATTAAATAAAGAGTAGTTTGATACAATGATACAATTTTCAGATATTTGATCAATGTTTACATGAAATTGACAGTACACTGGGAATACAGAATGAGTTGGACCATTTCCCTATCAGTTTTGTGTCAGATTTGACAACTGACTGACAGCAGGATATTTTTTATACTAACAATTAACTGATACCATGCAGGAAACAAACTGACAACCGACAGGAAATAACATGAATTGTTTTTGTAAGGTAAAGTTTCTACGAATTGGTGCAAACATGTAAATGACTTATAACTTTCACAAAGATGACATGAAATAAAGTTTTCTAATTTTCACAAAAATCATTCTTAAAAGAATTTTTATTTGTTTGCTAAACTTATAACATTTGTGTACACCATTCGGGACATTGGTCTTTTTGACATACCTATATTCCTGGTGCTGTAGTGTTTATTTTAGTGATTTAATTTTGCCATGTACCCCCTGAAACCTTTCGAGTACCACAGTTTGGAAAATAAATTGTTAAAGATTTGAAAGAGAAAATACCATTTACTCCTTGGGTGTACATAAATATTAATAAAAATATTTGTTTTATTTCAGTTTCCATGGTTGCATTGAACTGTGTGTACATGAAGTATGTTACAAAGGTTCAGACACTTTTGTCAAGTACAAAATTACTGGCGCTATTGATTCTAATTGGTGGAGGAATCATAATGATAGCAAAAGGTGAGTTTGAATATGTGAAAATATGGTGCCCTGTTTGTTTGCATTAGGTTAAGGCGATACTCAAACACATGCATCATGCAAGATGGTTGTGTGTGTGTTTATATATATATATATATATATATATATATATATATATATATATATATATATATATATATTTATATATATATATATATATATATATATATATATATATATATATATATATATATATATATATATAGATGCAATAAACTGACGACGAACAGTACGAAACTAGTAACTAACTAGCCTAAGCGCTTTCGACTCTTAATGAGTCTTTTTCAAAGGCAAATACAAAACATAGTTACGACAAACAAATAAACACAAAAACGTTGCGTCTGTAAACCTCTACCTTTCTATTTTCACATGTGTTAAAACTATAAATACAACCAGCTTGTGTAGACTAGTTGCGGAAACTGAAAACGTTGTATAATTCCCTAAAAGTCTACAAGCCAAAGCGACATCTATTTTTATTTTGTGTACATATGTAACGCAGATTATATCCCGGATATTTGGTTCTATACCGGTTATTCTTATAGTAAAAATTGAAGGATAAGAAGATTTAGAAAATGTTAAATTCTACTAGTGCATAGTTTTCATTTTCTAGTCTTCTTGGTTTAGACCGCTTGGTTTCAATGTTCTAAGGCGGCGTATCCAGTATGATTCCTTTTCCTTCCTGGTTTCGGAACTCCAGCTGTGGTTGTTGGCAATAGCGATAAGTATTATATCACTGAAAGTGTGGCCAGGGGAGGAGAAGTGTTCTGCGACCGGGCTTCTGTACAGCTTTTTTGTCATCCAATCAGATCTATGAAGGTTTATCCTTATGTGTAGCTTTTCAGTTTCTCCCACGTACTGAAGGCCACAGATCTTACATGTGATGAGATAAATCACATTCTCTGTTTTGCACGTTTTGTTTGGACCATGTATGTTTAGTTTTTCTTTAGTCACTGTGCTAGTGAATGTCTTGGTCTCTATCATATGTTGACAGGTTTTACATCTTTTATCGCCACAGGGTCCAGATTGACTAGGTTGGTTTTGACTAGCGATTGTTGTTAGCTTGGCCCTGACTAGGATGTCCTTTAGGTTTTTTGGTCTCCGGTAAGCTACTACAGGTTTGTTCGGAAGTATTAGGTTTAGTACGTCTGACGATTGCACGGTTGGCCAGTGGTTTGCGATGATTTTACCTACTTTGGGATTGTCTGGGTGATAGGTCAGAATAAATGGTATCCTATCAACCTTTTCTTTCTGTCCATATCTGAGTAGGTCATCACGGTTTGTTTGTTTGGCCCTTTGGATTGCCTCCGCAATCAGGTCTTTGTCGTAGCCTCGGTAAAAAAAGGAATCATACTGGATACGCCGCCTTAGAACATTGAAACCAAGCGGTCTAAACCAAGAAGACTAGAAAATGAAAACTATGCACTAGTAGAATTTAACATTTTCTAAATCTTCTTATCCTTCAATTTTTACTATAAGAATAACCGGTATAGAACCAAATATCCGGGATATAATCTGCGTTACATATGTACACAAAATAAAAATAGATGTCGCTTTGGCTTGTAGACTTTTAGGGAATTATACAACGTTTTCAGTTTCCGCAACTAGTCTACACAAGCTGGTTGTATTTATAGTTTTAACACATGTGAAGATAGAAATGTAGAGGTTTACAAACGCAACGTTTTTGTGTTTATTTGTTTGTCGTAACTATGTTTTGTATTTGCCTTTGAAAAAGACTCATTAAGAGTCGAAAGCGCTTAGGCTAGTTAGTTACTAGTTTCGTACTGTTCGTCGTCAGTTTATTGCATCTATTTTAATTAATCCCTGACAGACGTGATCCCTTGGTGGATCCAGTACGCTTGAGAGGGTTGTTATTCGCCATATGATTTGTATTCTTTATATATATATATATATATATATACAATTCCAAATTTTATGAGTAGAACTTGTTTTCTTCAATTTAATTGAACTGGAATTTTTTAAACATTGATAAATTCAGCGGATTGCTTTTGATTCCCTGTTTCCACATTATTTAATGTCTCCACATTATTTAATGTGGAAATTTTATCAACCTGTTACACCCTAATGACAACAACTATAACTCATCCACTCTGTGATTTTCCAATCAAAATTTACAAACCAAAGATAAAATTGGACCATTATAAGTTAAAACATTGTAACTGCACAGACCTTGCTGCACTCCACCACTCATCCCTGTTGCCTGTGAAGGCATGTGGTAGACTTTACAAGCCAATCTTTGGAAATTATTGTATTTCACCTGGACAGAATGTTACAGCAGCGGTTATTAAAGGTCAGTTTCATATGTCATACAAGTAATCTCACTACAAATAGACACGATTTTGCTTTTGACTGAACAATATGCGTAGAAAGTAACAACTTTTTTATAGCAACACATGCCATATGCAAGCATAATTTACGAGAAAAAAAGGAATATCATGGTTTAACCGCAACAAACATTTTTGTATATATTAAAATAATGATTATATCAATGTATCACTGGCATGACCCCATATTACTGTATAGAGTATCAACAAATCTTGGCCAGCGAAGATCGGGCAATGTATTATATTGTAAATAAGAGGCTAATGAAAATAAGCTTTGAAAAGTGAATGTTTTGTTGATTAAATGTGCTGATGTGATGTTAGAAAGGAAGTAAATTGGTATTATAAGAATTAAATGATCATGGTTGGGTATTTATCAATGTGTAAATTTTACCTAATCACACACAAAGTAAACATAAAGTCCTTTGGATTTTATTTACTTTGTGAGTGATAAGGTAAGATTTACACATTGATAAATACCCAACCATGATCATTTAATTATATATATATATATATATATATATATATATATATATATATATATATATATATACACACACACACACACAAATGTCAGATTTATATTTCTCTTTTTTTAAATATTTTAATAACAATTTTAGCACAGTATTGGATATATGATGCAGAGGAAATGGGAATTAAGTTCTTTTTCCAAAGACACATGCAGGCAGCGACTGAGGGTTGGTCTGAGTGGGTATCAGACCTGTGTTCCTTTGATTATGACAGATGCTGTACTGTTATGTGTAGGCTCGTACAAATTTAACAAAAGAAAAGAGTGAAGTCAATAAACTTTGTAATTTTTAACAAAATAATTTATTTCTCTGGAAAACAAGGTAAAAATATGAAATAGGACTTAAAGTTTGTGAATATAACCCAAAAATCAATCCTGATATTGAAAAATATAAATCCTATCACTAAAACGTTTAATTGAAACCAGGGTGTAGGGTGAAGAAAAATTGATTGTTTATACACAACAAAAACACAAAGCCAGTTAAGTTTTTATTTAAAATTATCAGTTTGCCTTGGGGGACTGTCTGCTGCTACTGATGAAACTGTTTTGTTTCATTCTGTCAGTGAGTGATTCAGTGGCTACTGAATGGCACAACATGGTTGTACAGAGGTCACAGATGGTCTGTGAAACTCCCTGACAGAATGTTATGGATAACCTTTGAGTAAAGTTTCTTCAGCAGAAACTGAAGGGGCCCAGCGATGACTGGGTTGTCCAACGAAGGTTGGGATGACAGCGGCAGCTGTGTGGACTTCACTCAAAGGGTTTAGTTTGAAAAAGCCATATATTGCTGACATTAGATTCTTGGGTGAATAAGCTGAATTTGAATGAAGTGAATGCCGAAAGAAAACATATGCGCAGCAGATGTTGTCCCCCCAAGAATGTAATAAGTTGGGGAAGCCACCAGTGTTCATTGAAGTTAAATATTTCTAGATACAACAGTAGCATATCTACAATAATGTAAAGAAAGTATAAATGTAGGAATAAATCAAGAATTTCAAAGAAATGAGTAGAAGAATACCATTAGAATGCACAAACACCTCCTTGAATTAAACCACAAGCACATATGGCAATGAAAACAATAAATGCACAACTGCCACATTAAGCACATTAGTATCACACGCATGCAGAACGATACACATAATGAATATTTAGCACAACAGCCACACAATGAACGCTGGTATCATGCACATGTAATGAATATAGACCACTATGAATGGCTATTGAAACTGGAAGCACAACACTTGCATCCCATATAACAGAATATGTAGAACTGGAACAAGAAAAATGCACACAGGATGGCAGGATTGTCCTTGTATGTTGAATGTAGTATGATCATGGTCACTGTGTACTACTATCTGCATCCATGGCCATGGCCCTCTGAGCTGCCTGAATAGTACTGTGAGGTGTGCGAATGTATCTTGTGTAGCAATCGGAAGACCACCGGCCTAGAACTTTGATTATATGGTCTTCCAGATGGGCTTCCGCTGCTGAAGTAGCTGCCCCAATACAAAATGAATGGCCACTGTACCTGGAAGTGTCTATTCCCATCTTGTAGTAGACACATCGCTTGTGATTAAGGAATACAACTCTTGGTAAGGCTTGACCTGTAAATGTAATGAATAGTGGGTCATATGGCTGGGGTAATGAAAGTCTCCTGAATTGCATGAAAGTCTTCATATCAGAGTATGGACATATAGCACGACCTGTGGCATGCAACTGAACAGTCACTCCCTTATGGAAAGGGTCACTTTTTGATGATTTCAACTTCAGAAAAGCAGTCTCCATGTGGAAGTGGACATCGCCAACACATAGATGGATAGTTGGATCGAAGTAATCCCGAACAGTGAATTCCCCACATCTCAAAAACCTGAAAAAAGCAACCACACAGGCGATCAACAATAGCAAATCTGTGTGCATGTCGAATACTCCTCCTCGCAGAGTTGTACAAATACTTGTTAGGATGTTGTATGTAATAGGCTGACACAGTTTTGCAGATGAACCATGGGTTTCTTTGATGGCCTGGAGGATGGTGGCAAGACGAGGCAGATTGTTTCCGTCTGTGAACGGAGATTATATACCAGCCTGCATGTACTTGAATCTAATACCACATAAGTACAATTTTATAGTAGAATGCTTCAAGTTGAGGACTCTTGCGCAGTGTGTCACAAAGTAGATCAAAGTGTCTTCTGTAATATATTGCAGAGCTTGCATGTTCGAGGAAAAGCCGAACATCAGCATGAAGGTCCCTAAATGCATATGACTGATTGTCAAGAAACATGGAGTCCCCATTCCATTTAGTCAAGAATTCATGCCACATGTATAGTTCTTCTCTGCAATTTGTATCCAAGTGTATGTAATGGTCAAGCTTCCTGACTGTGGTAGATAGTCGTATCAGGTATGAGACAAACACACGTCCTGGCAAGATAACACAGGTAGCAAAATTTAAGTGGCCCAGTAATTGTAGCAGTTCTTGCTTGCGGACACTTCGCCTGTCAAGAAAGTGTTCAATGTAGTTTACAATACGCACTACTTTATCCAGTGGTAATCGTGCTTGCATTTGTTCTGAGTCCAGGATGATTCCCAAATATTCAATAACTGTTCATGGGCCAATGGTCTTATTTGGAGCTGTGGGAATCTTCAATCTGTTGAAAATTAAAGTCAATAAAGCCATGGTTCTCTCACCACACGCTGATGGAGGATCGATTGTAAGAAAGTCATCAAGGAGGTGCAAAATAACACCAATACCATAATTATGTTTGGCTATCCAACAAATTGCCAGAGATAAAGTATCGAATAATTTTGGACTTGAACGTGACCCAAATAGTAGGCGAACACAAACGTAAGATCCTCTCCATTTTACGCAGAATAGGTGCCATTGTGAAGGCATGATGGGATTCTGTTTGAAAGCATCTGATATGTCGGCTTTGCACATAAAAGTTCCCTTTCCATAACTCTAGATGATTCGAATGGCATCATCAATTTTGACATAGCTTAGGGAGCATTGATCTTTGTCGATAAGGTCATTTATACTTGCATGAGTGTGATCGTCATGGGGGGAGAACAAGTCAATGATAAGTCTCTTCTTTTTCGAATATTTACCTTCTGCTATGCCGATAGGACTGACTCTATAATTAGGAAATGGTGGTGATGGAAAAGGACCAAGCATTAAACCCTTTGCACATTCCTTTGCCAATAATTGATCCACAATATTTGGTTGTTTTGAAGCAGAAAGCAAGTTTTCACACTCTTTTGTAGGTAATTGAGTTTTTTGCACCATGGTGTCAAAACCATGTCGGAGTCCAGAAGACAAGTACTGAACAAAGTTCTGATATGGATGATGAAAAAGTTCAAGCTGTAATCTGTCAATGTCAATGAGGGTGGTAGTATGTGGCAAGAAATTTTGTCAGATTTGTTGTGTCTTATCAGGCACTGATTTTCGAGGGTTATTGTGTGCAAGAGTGCTGGAAATTGAGTGTACTGTGTTGTTAAGGCAGGCAGCTGCTCCATGTGTTTTGGCCCGGCACTGATTGCAAATATGTAAGAATTGGCAACCAGTTCGGCGACAACCACGTGTGGAGTTAAAATTATTGCACAGTTCTCTTCCATCCATCATCTGCTTGGTCAGCCATATTTGTCACTATCCGAATTTTTTTTTGTTGGCTATGTTTACAAAGGGTACAGTAGTACTTATTTTTTGTGGGCAGAAGTCAGTTGGGTGAGTAACCGAACTGCAGATGTGGCATGTCGGCGTTTTCCGGCCTCCAATCAATAGCTGAAGAGCAGCTTGATCCCTGAGAGCCCAGTTTACTTTTATTTTGTAATCACGCAGGGCAATAACAGCCTGAGTGGAGTAGACATTATGATAGTCATAGAAAATGTCTCCATAAGCATTGGCAATTTTTATAATGTCAGCCTCGTACATGTCCAATTCATGGCGCCTGTAGGGGTAAACTGAGCAGATGATCCATTTAAATTTACCGAAGGCCGTTATGAATTCACTGAGGGTCAGACGTTTAAGCAATCGGGGATCGTTCTTTCCAACCTTGTCATCTAGATTTGACATATCTGATTCTATGTGAGGTAGCAAAAGTGTGGCAAGATTGATGTGCTTACCCTCGAGTATCTGCCTCCTCTGGCTTTCGGATATCACGTCGATTGCTGGTAGTATTTCTGGCGAAACTCCTGTGGTTTGCATCAGATCATTGAGCGACATCGATGGCTGGACTACCGACAATGTTGCGAGAGGTGTCAAGTCGGCTAACGGAAACGTCGGAGAAAAAGCCTGTTGTTGTGCCCTGATGTCAGTGATGGAATTATTCAGTTCGACGATGGATCGCTGAATGGAATTAATTGATGTCATTATATTTGCCGGTGACAAGGTGTTCATGTTGGTGGCGGCCATGTTGAACATAGTTTCTACTTCCGGTATATTACTTTGTACCACGTTTCCGCTGCAATGACTTCCGCTGGATCCAATGTCTGTTCATTATCCGCACGAACAATGGTTGCCCGACGGCGACGTGAAGGTGGATTTGGATGTGGACGGACGGATACTTCATCTTCAGACTGCCTTACACCGAGTTGCACTGGAGTTGAGTTGTTCCTTTCTTGTAGTCGATCAGCAGGCCGTGAAACCGTAGAAGGTGCATTATCAATATATAGCTGTCTCAAGGCGTGCTTCAGGATAGCTGCAGACACTTTAATGCCTATAGATTCAAGTTTCCTCTTTAAATGAAGGGTAGTCCAGTTAAAAGGATTGTCCAAGTCGTATGGGACTGACCTATGTTTCCTGGAAGAGCGTGACGCCATTGTTGGTATACAAAGAAACTCCAGGCGGGCACAAGAAATGAAATTAATGTCCTGATGAATCACAGAATAGAAAAGACAAACGGGAAATAACATCTCCGGTATGTAGAGTACTTTGTGTGAACGTCAGGAAAATGTGCACATATGAATAAAAAAATGTTGTAGAGTTCTTTTCGACAGAATTATCTTTCGACAGAATTATGCTTGCTGTTGCTCTCAGCTTCAAACTAAGAATAACTGAACAAAGACGCTGCACGTGACAGCTGGGACTGTTTTGATTGGATGGCAATAGATGTATTAATCTCATACATAATAATGCGGACTATTTGCAGGAATGGTAGCAAATCGGTTACATATTGCCATGTATAAACCATGCTTAAGCAAGCACTTAAGTGACAATTACATGTAGGCTTGTACAAATTTAACAAAATAATTTATTTCCCTAGAAAACAAGATAAAAAATATAAAATAGGACTTATTGTTCGTGAAAACAGTCAAAATATTAATCCTAGAATTGAGAAATATAAGTCCTATCACTAATAGTTCTTATTGAATCCAAGTTTGAATCTCTGTTAAGTTCCAGTATGGAAGACGATGTCATCAGATGAGGTTGATGGCAACAATTCCTCGTTGAAACACAATTTATAAAGTTCTGTTTAGAATTCCAGAATAAATTTTTACTGATGTCTCTTTCCCAGTAATTTCATAAAGAAAAGCACTTGTGTTTTTTTTTTCTATAAAATTTAATTATTAAATTTAAAAAAAATAAATGAACTTCAGAACAAGCTGGCATAAACAATAGAAACACCTTGAACTCAGAGGTGTAGGAATATGACTGAACCAGAAAACACTTGAGATTGAGAATTATACCCTCAATTTTAGATCACATTGTGGCCCACGTGGTCACCCAGATGGATAGACACGTAACCTTGTAAGAACTTAACAAATCTTACTATAAGATTCAATTTTAACAAGTTGTACACACATTAGAGCTATCATGCAAGCAGAACTTGACCTTGGTGATATCCAGTATTTTTCGCTTAGTGTTTGCAAAATGTCTCATCCAAGGTGAGTTATTAACAAGGATAATGTAATAATACCTTTTACGTTCAGATCAGGTCAAAACAGAGAAGTGATATTTCGAAAATAGTCAAATGCCATAAAAATTATCATTATAATGAAATGTAATGAAACAAAAAATAAAATAAAAATATAATTTAAATCTAACACACAAGTAATTTAATTACATATTCATAACAGGATATAAAATATTTTTGTAAAATTCATAATTAAGTAGCATTTAAAGTGAATTAAAAGGTTCAGATTTGACCACTATCAGCATTTTATAATGGAATTTTGAAAACCAGATGTAATTGACCTTGGGGTCCAGTCAAAAAGTGTTGCTTGCTATTGAGCACATTCAAGGAAAGTTTAACTAGAAGTTGATGGTCAGTATTCTGACCTTGAATTTAATGCCTAAGGTCATGACTCCAGTTTTTCTATCTGCTGACTCGTCATAATGATAACTCACACAAATATGAATTTTTGTTTCAATGTCAAACTCAGTTCATGGATAAATACCCTAAATAATACCACTTCAATAACTTGGTTTCTTTTTTTCATGTTAAAAAGTACTAATTTACAGATTTAGTCACATAAATGGACATAATATGACATTGCCTAAGACAAAGTTCATTTATCATATGTCCATTCAATGTATCATATGTCCATTTTAACCCCTAACCTAATAAGGTTAGGGGTTAAAAAAAAACCATAAAGAGAATTTTGTAATGAACTTTTAGGTATTTTGTGAAAATGTTAACTCTGACATGTAATAAAATACTTTAATTATCAAATATGGTATGTCCAAGTTTCTCAGGAATATTTGAGATGGTTTCTTACAGCTATAAAATACAGGATAGTAATTGCATTTCGATTGGTTTGTTGTCACAATGATTATCTTAAGTGCTTAGTTTAGCAAAGCTCATTATTCTTTACTTTTGTGCAATTTACACAGTTGGAGGCTTGTCTGTTAATACATTAGGTGATCTTAATTGGTTAGTGAAAACTGAGTGTTATAATCAAGCTTAATGGTGACTTACAGGTGTGCTTATTAGTGAAGATACTGAGCACAAGCTTGCAAATGATGTAGATGGTTGTTTATAGTGAGCCTGTTACATCATTTTGCTGATGTGGATGTGAGCTGTTTCAGTTTTTCTGTGCTGAAAGGCACAAGGTGCAGTCTGGAGAACAACTGGAAAAGCCATATATTTTATATCTGTATGGAAGAATGAAATTATATACTGATTGATTTACATAGTCCCTTCCTACCTTCCTTTATTTATATATTTATAAGTCATTGCTAAGCACCTGTGTTTCTAGTGGGAATGATAGTTTGCTGGTGATGTTTATTTTAGTTCACTAGGCCATAAAGCCAAGGGAGCTTACTGTATAATCCATTATCAGTTATCCTTTGTCTGCTTACAGTTGCTGTTTACAGCTTTTAAAAAAAAAAACACAACAGAAATTGATCAGGTTTGATGGATAGTATACTGGCAAGAAGTTTTTCAAAAGTTTCTAGAATGGTGCTGGTACATGGTGGCCATTCTAAAAGAAACTTATCAGCGGAAATTGACCAAATTTGGCAGCATTATGGCATGAAGGTCTTTCAAAATGGTTAAAATAATGAATTTGGCCTCCATTACTAAAACAAGGAAAGCCTTTAAATAACTTCTAACAAACCTCTAAACAGAAGATAAAACATGAAAAGCATCCTGGCAGAAAAGTCTTTCAAATTTTATCCAAACGATGCATGTAAGCCTTAGATATGCCTTGGTTACACAAACAGAAAACCTGTAAATGGCAACTTCTAACAAACCTCCAAACAGAAGTTGTGCAAATATGATGAAAAACATCTTGGCATGGTCTTTATAATTTTGCATAAATGATGCAAGTCTGCCATAAAATATGGTTACTATTAATAAAATTTAAAAAAAACTTTTGATGCCTTCTCAAATACTGCTTAGCATAATTTAACCAACTTGACAGAAAACAGTTTAAAAGAGTTTGACAATTGTACAGATTGTGCCAATCCACCATGAATAAAAGCTGCCTTTACTTATAAAAAAGAAGACAAAAATGTCATGGATTTCTCAGAAACTGTTCAGCATAAACTGACAAAACATAACTGCATTCTGGTAAATATGGGTTTCAAATTTATGCAAATAATGCCAGTTTACAATCAAATATGGTGGCCATTAATAAAATAAAAATCCTTTAAATGACCTCTTTTCTAAAATTTATCTGCAGAATTTATTTAAAGGTTTCTTTTTTTTTGTTTCTTTTTTTTGGTTTCTTTTTTTTTGTGTAACTGTGGCCATATTTGAGACAAGAGATTTACCGAAAACCTTCTGGCATTATGAGCTATGATGTTTATACAGACAATGCCAATCGACATTAAAATATCATAGCTGTTACTAAAAGTAGAAAAACTATTCAAGACTTCTGCAAAAACTCTACTTAAAATACTTTGATCAAATTTGTCAGAAAATGTCCTTAGTCAAAAACCTGTTTAATTTACACAATTCAAGCAGTTCTGCAATCTAATATGGCTGCTGTTAGTAAAAGTTGATAAACATTTATACAACTTTATCTTTAAAACAAATGCTCAAAAGAATCTAGATAAATGATGCAGAGGTGCCATCAAATATGAATGACTTGGCTTTATGGGTTTACTACTATTTTTCAGCACATGATTGGGCTGTCAACAGCAGCCAGTATATTTGGTGGAAGAAAAACCAGAGAAAACCCTGGGAAAAAAACACAAACCCATAGAAAGCTACTGGCCAGTTTCTCACATACCCATGTTGGCTGAGCAGAGATTCGAACCCATGTTGATAGAGGTGAGATGTCATTGATCTGTAAATGTGATTATTGTAGGCCACTTGGGGCCCCAAATATGAATGAAGATTTAAAATCTAAAGAAACTTTGAAACAATGTTTTCCCAATGTATTAAATATAACTGCTCTTGTAATGCAAAGTAAGTGCATATACCTTAAAGGTGGGACTATGTAGAGTTTCTAAATTTAGGGCTGGGAGAGATCCAAGGTACATTCCTGTTTGTATAAATGAATATCCAGCTAACTTTTATACATGATGTAGCAACAGTGTGCTCCAAGCTTATCTTTCCTCTGCAGTTTCAGTACATGCATGAACTTACATTCACAAGCTGACATATGTCAGTTACTCATATCTGAGTAATATCAAGCCCACTTTGGTGTCTTGTTTACATTTTACATATGTTTCTCAGGTCATACAGGAAGTTTGACTAATTCATTTGAGGGTACAACAAAAGAACCAGGCCAAATTGCTGTGTCAGTCTTTTATGCTGTATTTTCCTATGGTGGTTGGTAAGTTACACATTTTTCCCTATGTGTGTGTGTGTGTGTGTGTGTGTGTGTGAGAGAGAGAGAGAGAGAGAGAGAGAGAGAGAGAGAGAGAGAGAAGATAAGTAGATTGATAGGTAGTTAGGAAGCTTGCTGGGAAGCTATGCATGTAAGAATGTTTATGGACAAAAAAGCTGTTCTTGGTCTCATTTTCTAATGTTCTGACATGCCTGGCACTGGTTCTGCTAGTCATGTCAGAAAAGTTTAAAATGTGGAGAACGGTGGTGGTGGGTGGTGGGGCGTGTATATGTTCATGGGTTCATGTATGCTGGTATATCTTTCAGAACATGCTTGTAATATTGATATGTATATTTAATTTGTATGGTTTGTTGGGTTTCTTAATGATTGCTTTATATATATATATATATATATATATATATATATATATATATATATATATATATATATATATATATATATATATATATATATATACTTGACCTTGTCTAAAATCAAGTTCATTGTGTACCTGACCAGTGACATATATTTTGTAAACAACAAAATAGATAACTAAACATTTCTCAGTGATTGTGGATTGAATATTGAGATCATTTTTGATAATAGACATATTTCTAGATTTGAGTTAAAGATACAATCTTGATTCTGACCTCAGATGAAAATTTCTGATTAAGTTGACAGCATTTCTAGAAAATGGTAATTGTAACCAAGGCCATGTAGAGGTGTTTATAATAGTGTTTACCTCAGAATTATTCATTCTTGTCTTCACATCTGAAGTAGAATCAGTCTTATTGTTGTGTTCTTTTTAAAATTTGGGTGTGATTATTTATTCAGATTATTTTGTTTTTGAATTACAATTTGCTCAATAATATTCTTGGACAGAAAACATTAATTTGGAATTATAGTGAATTCAGACAAGGGCTTTTTGGATTATATCATTGTGATACCTCAGAAGACATTGAATATATCACCACATTCCAGTCTATTGGCACATTATCATGTTCAGGACTACGGGAACATCAAGACATTTAATATTAGGATTTTGTTGGAATACCACTCAAATTCAATTGGAACTCTGTACATCTTAGTTTATGATAAAAATTTATTTGGGTCTATTGGGGATTTGATTTGGAATACTTTAAGTTCTTTTAAATATGTATTCAAGGGAAAGAAATTATTTGTTGAATTTTACAAAAATTTGTTTTTATTTTTTTCTGTTACATAGATGAGGAACATAGAGTGATAAATAAATTCATGCTGATTCATACATACTGACATGCATACTGAATACTGATGCATACAGATATTGAAATGATGATAAATATTACTAAAAAGAATGATATCTGGGAAATCTCAAAGTAAATAAAATTTGTAAGCCCTCCTTCTTCCCAAATATGTTATTGTTCTAGGCAAGGATTTTGGGAATGTAACCTGGATCTTCTAAGTTCAGGTATCCAAGGTGTCGCTTCACAGCATTCTTCAAGGGTATTGTTATGTCTACAGTTGTTTTGTGGGTTTTTTTAAGACATAATTCGTCTTTAGATTGACTCCTATATAATTTGTCTACAGATAGACTACTAGTCTGTCCCTTGAACTCATTCTTTCTAATTAGTATTTCTTGACTATTTCAAACAAATGGAATAATTTTATATAATTTTCAAGTCATTCATAAGTTAAAAAAGGTAATACAGGCCATGGAAGAAAACCCAGGAGGCTCAGCAAGATAAGATTTTTAGGCAGACCTGTCTATTTTGTTACCTTGCCTTGTGCACCTCTCCAACGACTGCAATACCCTGGTCTTGACAGCTCTCACTCTCACTCGAGAAATATAGATGTAATGATAAATAACAAAATTTGCAGCTTAATTAATCTCAATACTACATTATTGATTCAGATTAAACTATTGTTGGAGATTTTGTTCCATTAAAAATTCAGTTGTAAGCAATCCCATATACCTCCCCTATGGCCTTCTTATTCTTCTTGCCTCAGAAAGTTAACTTCAGCATGTATTCAAATTTTGTCTTTTATTCAAGTTTTGAGGTCATTATTTAGCTTTGGAATTACTAATATACTTAATCTTTTGTTGTTTCTTACAGTGTGGCTAGAAATGCCGACATCAGTTGCATTTCACACACATGTACATAGACCATATGACATAACTATGATAGTCTACATTTACAATTTACTTTTGTAAAGAACCACTGAGAAGCTACTGGCAAGCTTTCTCACATATTCATATTCCACATTTGTATCGCTGGCTGATACATTCCCTTTTTACCATTTGTATATAATAAAGAATATAACCTTTTGTATGGCGCTAAATGGCCTCTTTGTGCTGGAGTGCCGTAAAAAATTCAACCAACCAACCAATTTACTTTATGATCTAACCACTTTAAATTGCTTAAATCAGAATAATTTAGAAGACAGAGACTAATAACTGGACTCTTAGGTTTTGGAACTTATGGTACTGCCAACCTCTTGCCAGTTTTCCAAGACAGCACAGGTTTTCTTTCACTATATCAGGGTCAGCAGCTATAAATGACAGAGATTAAAGAGCTGAGATTAACACTAAAGCAGTAATTCACACAAAATATAAACACTTGGGTATAAACACATTAATATCATGGCATGTGACAACAGAAAAGTAAGATTATTGACCACCACCACCACCCTATGACCCCTAACTTAGACTTGGTTATAAAAACAGTAAAAAATGTGGAATGTGGATATGTCAGAAAACTTGCCAGTAGCTTCTCATGGGTTGGTGGTTCTTTCCGTGGATTTCACGGTTTCTTCCTCCAACATTAATACTGGCTGCCATGTATAGCCTATCAAGTGCTGAAAAATGGCATTAAGCTCCACAATAACAACAAAATAGTATAAAAAATAAAACATTTAAACAACTTTATGTAAAAGCAAAAAAAAAAAAACAATTGAGAAGATCAGTTTGACCAACTTTGATAGAAAGCATCCTTGAATAAAGGCCCTGCTGTATTTGACATATGCTGATGTGCCATTAAATATGGATGATGATGTCCACTTTGGTGGCCTAGTGGTTAGTGTGTCCATCTTGGATGTGATAGGTTGTGGATTCAAACCTCGAATAAGTTACACCAAAAGACTTAACAAAAATGGTGCTAACAGCTTTGGTGCTAGGCACTCAGCATTAAGAGATTATGAGGTTAGTGTTAGGACTGGTTGGCTTGGTGTCAGAATAATGTGAATGGGTGGGATATCATGATACATGTTGCAGCATGATGCCGCAGTGCTAGACATCTGTATGAACTTATGAACTGCCACACTATAAACATTGTAGCGATATGACAAAAAAATTGTTAAAGATACATTACAAATACAAATCTTGTACACACACACACGCACACACACTTACACACACACACACATGAGTAAGGATTACAAAAAACCCTTGAAACATTTTCATAACAGATTCCATCAACAGCAGAAAGCATCCTTTTGGCACAGATTTAGAATTTGTATCAGACTGAATTAAAACAGGCAGAATGGACATAACATTTGAGATATAGTTTACTTAGGGTTATGTTCAGAATAAAATGGTTGCCTGTTATTTATAAAGTGAGCAACATCAATCCCAGTTGTATCTCATTTTTTTTATATATTTTTAGGCAGATTATGACAACTATGATGGAAGAGGTTGAAAATCCAGGAAGGTAAATAATAATAAATATCCATGCTGTTCCACTTCTCTTTGTTACTGAAAATTTAATTATGACCATCTGTGAATGATGAACCTATCAAAGTTAACTGTAATCTAATTTATAAGTGGGAGATGCATCTAAAGGTTGCTGCAAGTATAGGACAAGTTTACATATTATTTTCTACATTTATCAATTAGGTACATGTTTGAAACAGTTGTTTATCATCATTGAGCATCATTATTTAGTACAGCTTTAGCCTCTAAGTTTTTTTACTGTTACTTTCATTTTTGCCAGAAACTTGCTTAATTGTTCATTGGATTTTCACCAAAATTGGTATGTAATTTGATATGGTTATGCTGACATAACCTTAGCTTTGTTCAGCAATCATTTTACATCATGTTGTTATATAGTGGAGTTGTGACTGATACTTGGAGACACCCACTCTTGTTTACACTGAATAAAAATCCTTTAATTATTGCTGGATTTGATTCGATTGTACATGCTGTGCTGACACAAACATCTGATGACAGGTATTATTTGATATTATTGAATACTGGACTGACATTTTTATTTTATGACCTTCATTAGGCTTAGCATACTATGCTCAATAATTTTCCTTCTTTTGCTTTTGTGTTTTTCACCATAACTGAAGTTCTCTAGCATCTACCGTTACCAAACTATTTTGCATTTGGGACAAGAAAGAAACCACCTTTTTCTTTCTGTTTCAAATTGTCAACGTTGCAGCAACTAGAAAAAGGGTAAAGGTTTTTACACAATAACTTTACTTTTATACTAGATACCTTAACCAAACTGTTTTAAATGACTTACATTTAAAATAAAAAAGACAACAGTGAATGTTGGGGTCAGAAGGTCAGAAAGTAAAGTCCAGGTCATAAGTAGTTTACAAGAAGGAAAATGGTTTTCACCAAATTGGTTCTACATGTATTACCAAATTTTGTGGATAACCTGCATTTGAGACAAAATAGGTGCCAATCAGTTTTGGGGTCAGTATGGACAAAGTAAAGGTCACAAGTCTGTCAAAGAAAAAGAAAAATGGTTTCTGCAGAATAACTTGATGAATTGGGTTCATAATATACAATTTACTTTGTACCTACTTTAAATAGTATGTGTTCCACATCTTTATTAATCCTTCCTTTACAAATGTGCTTTAAATCATCTTCTCAATATCCTTTACTTCCATTGAAAAGCAGAATTTGCATGTTTGTTTCCTTTTTTATTGATTTATTTTCAGAGATCTTCCACTTGCCTGCAACATTACATTTGTCATCGTGATTCTCAAATACATAATGGCAAATGTTGCATATTTTGCCATTTTGTCACCACAGGAAATCATCAACTCAAAAGCAGTGGCATTGGTAAGAAAAATCTGAATTTTAGGATATGACTATTTAACCAACTTTTAAAATTTGTTTTGCAAATTTTGATTCATACTCTTGAAATTTAATTATTTTAATGAAGAGTTTCGAAAATATCAGAATTGTTTGCATGTTGTTGTATGTGGTCTCTTTTTTTACTGTCACCCCTTCTGCACTGGGAAAGTGTCCATATAAGACAGGTAGCCTTTGCAGAGGGGAACTGTTTTTGTGAGAAGTATACTTATGTATATGTAGTAACAAAAGCTACATGTAAGCATTTATTATCTTTATTAAAGAGTGACATAAATTATTAAAAGGTTCTTCTTGTCTTTAGAATAGACTTCAAGTGAAATACATTAATAGTTTTTGATTCTTAAGCATGAAATATTTGTGGAGTATTGGCACTCGTATTGCAGACCATTAAAATCTTGGTACAAACATCCCTTTGAATTTATAATCATTCACTTTCCCTTTACTTAATTTCCCACTGCTGCGGAATGTTATGTTTTTTATTTGAATCTTTCCAACATAATTTTTTTTTTTATCAGCAGGAACTCTTGAATACTCCCAATTGTTGCAGAGTTGTATAGCCTGTATATTTTCTTCTAAAGTAATAATTTTCTAATTATGCCACTATATGTTAAAATTTTGTGACAATTAAATCCTGTTTTGCCCAGTGTACAGTACTGCAGTTTAATTATGCAGACGAAACTTGTGTAGATTAGATGCAATGCTTTGTTTTTAAAAGAAGTGATACACATTCATTTGAATTTTGGTCTTCTGGTACCTTGTTTTGTTCCAGGTTAGAATCCACAAAATCTATATTTAGTCTATATTGAGGATGTTATGATTTGGACAGTTATATGCTGTCATAATCATTAAAGAGAAGAACTCAACAGCTTGTGCGAAGCCCATAAAAAGATCTTGATAATTACATGCTGTCATAATCATCGAAGAGAATTACTCGGTGTGAAGCCCAAAACTGTCGCAACATTATTGATCCCATTTTCTGTAAATGTGAGTGAGCAGTTTTAGCTAATGATATTAACCATAGTGGCACATCTTATACTTTGTTTCAGTAATGAAAACTTGACATTCAGAAACAGACACCTGTAGAGATAATTGGATTACTTACTGTATATGAATTAAATATTGGTTTTAGACATTTGTTAAAATAAAATGGCTGCTTGTGAGGGGTCAATTTAATATTTTTGGCCTACATTGCTGACTGCATGCTGCATTTGAGGGGGGACTGCTGATGATGAGTACTTTCTACACAAATTTGTAAGTTTTGGGAAAACTAGCCATGTAAAGGAAGTAGCCAGTGGAAAGTGGTGGGCTATATAAGACGGGGACCTCTCTGTGTGTGTGTGTGTGTGTGTGTGTTGCATAATTAATATTAAATTTTGTAAAGAGAACTATACATTGGAATATACATGTACAAGAAAATTTATAAATAAGAAGCATGAACGGTTCTGTTAAAATATTAGTAACCTCTGCATATTTAACCATGAAATGATAATATTTCCTAGAAAATATATCAGCAAAATTTTTATATATCTCATCATAGATCATAATGTATTAACAGCAGATGCAAAATTTATAAGAATAACAAAAAATTGTATAGTTCATTCATGTTTCATTATGCTCGTTAATAAATGCCAAGGTCTCTGTGGTAATTGGTGTTTTATATATTTCAAACCTCAGTAATTGTTGTTGCAGCATTTGAATATGAATACATAATTCCTTGCTAATAAACTTGTGCAAACTATGAAAAACTTTATAACAGACATTCACAAATATCTCTCTCTCTCTTTCTCTCTCTCTCTCTCTCTCTTTCTCTCTCTCTCTCTCTCTCTCTCTCTCTCTCTCTCTCTATATATATATATATATATATATATATATATATATATATATATATATATATATATATATATATATATATATATATGATGTACATGTCAAATGGGACAGGTTTTTGCTATACTGGTCACAGGCCACAAGAACTTGTGCTATGGTCTTTTATTGATCCATCATGGGGTTTTCATTGAAAGTCTTCTTATGACCTCTAGTTGATACTAAATGAAAAAGACACCTTCTGACCTCCGTCACCATGGGAGTTGTATTGACAGTCTTGCTGTCACAACTTCTCCCAATGAATAGCTATATTGAAATGGGATGTCTGCGTTGATCTTAAATGAATTGGGGCTCCTTAGACTCCTTAGACAATATGATAACCATGGTAACCATATTGAAACTTTTGTAAATGCAACTTTCCAAAAACAGATGACCATATTGACTGGGATTTTCATTTAATGGTCCTTATTAAGATGAGTTGGCCCTGCATGAATTGTGTTCATTGGACATCCAATATGGCCACCATGGAATCCATTTTGAAACTCTTATTATCTTTATTACTCAGAAACAGATGGTCTTATCAACTTTTTCACTAAAATACATTATATTGTGTCTGGTAGGTCCTAAATGTAAGTGTTGACATCCATAATGCCTGCAATTGAGACAATGTTGAAAATCTTTTAAGTTTTCATCCTGAATGGATGATGGTTTTATTCATTGAAAGACTTCACTAAAAGACATCATATGAAATCTAATTTTATCCAAAAATGAAAATGGTGCTAATCTGTGCTGATATCACATAATATGGCTATTATAACAGCAAGTTCAAAAATCTTAATATTGTTACTCCTCGATGGTTCTGTTGCCAAGGGAATTCTACTAAAAGACTTCTTATACTTGTCCTAAACAAAAATGGTGACACTTGGATTCCCAGTATGGCCATCAGATTGACCATCTTAAAAATATTGTCAACTCCTCTCCTTCTGATTGGTTGGAAATGTCTTCATGGGCTTTTCACTAAAAGACACGTGAATTTGATAGCCAATGAAAATCTTCTTTACCTTCTTCTCCTGAATGAAAATTCGTTGCAATAAAGGCTTTTCACTGAAAGGCTACTTGTGATATTTCATTGGTACAGAAGTGCCTGCCAGAAAGAGATCTTGCGAAAATATTGTCTCAAACATAACAAAATAACCTCACTTCCAGATTTGGTATGTTGGAATTTCTCATTGGCAGTTAAAATCAAGAAATATACGTAATTGGTATTCATAGACATTCATTTTGACTAGTAGTGCCTCAGACCCTTTGAGGGACTCTGGTTACCAGCAATAAAATACCCAAATCGGATAGCTATAAACTGGTTTTTGATAAAAACTCGTATTTAGACTTTAAATAAATTGGTAATTTAAACTTGTACATAATTATCTCATATTTTACTTTAGATTTACATGTTAACAGGTGTGAAACTGTGTTAGGGATTCTCATTCAACAGTATGGTGTAACCACAGCAGTCAGTTGTGGAGTAACCATTAGATTTCAAAGGTATAGGTGCAACATTATAATGGATACCAGTATAGTTTGGTTTGCTGTTCTGGCAATACGTACCACAGCATGGTTTTCTGTACTATGATGTTTTCATGGTCTTGCTTTCATTCAAAAAATCTCTCTATGCCACACAATTTTTTTCCCATTTAGACCATATTTTTATTTTTACCTAAGTGCACACAGTTAAGATTCTATGCTCTTAAAATAAGTAACAAAAAAAGAGGGTAAAGCAATAAGCTTTGTAAAATTCAATATCTAATTTATTTCCCTAGAGTACAAAGTAAAAATGTAATACAAAGGAACTTACAGTATTACAAATTAAATCCTGAAATAATCCTAGAATTACAGACTCAAAACCTAATAATTTAAAGTCTTGAATAAAATTCAGTAAAGTTCAAATTAAATCCAAAACTGAAAGTGATGATGTGTCTGTGGTAGCTTATAGAGTGTTGATATGCCAACAAAATTATGTTGAATCACAGTAATATAACTTTAGGTTTGAATTAATTCTGTTAATTCTAGTGAATATCTCTGTCCAAGAATTTATTAGAGCACTATTTATTTCCAGAGAAAATAATCACTTGAATTCAGTAATTGAAATAAATTCCAGCCCAACTTGACACAATATATAATACAACTTGAATGGGCTAGATCTTAAAGCAAGACAGAAACGTCCTTTCATTTACAAGATTATATAGTTCTATACTTGATCTGAAGTCACAATTAGCATTTTCTAAAATAAACTATAACCTAATGAAGACTAACCTAGTGATCTGAGGTCACAATTAGCATTTTCTAAAATAAACTATAACCTAATGGAAGACTAACCTAGAATAATCCTGATGCTTACAAAATAAAAATATTAGTTATTATTAGAAACAAGAACAGGGATATGTCAGATACACTTAGGAAACTCCAAAATGTAGACCTAGACCAAAATAAACATATTTATATCTATTATTAATAATTCTGATTTTAAACCCATACAAGTAGAGAATAATTTAGCAGTGTATTAGTTGTTTTCCAAAAAAATGTCAATTCAGTTCAAGCAGACATGAACTGAATTTAGGACAAGATCATGCCCAACATACAATGTTACATTACAGAAGTATGTAATGAAATTTAAAATAAATTGAAGCAGAACTAACAAGCAATGCAGATTACATATACATAACACTTCTCACAAAGAAAAGAAAGATTTGTGCAGTAAAGCTTTTTTTTTTACCATAAGTCAAATATACATGTGATAAAACATTACATAAGATTAAATCTTATGAATGACACAAAGTATATGTGAAACAGTTTATTTCTATACATGTAAAAGTGCATCTGATATTAAATTGTCTTTTCCCTTGACATGCCTGATATCAATTTTGTATTCCAGCAACATCTAACTCCACCTTAATAATCTCTGATTTTTGTTTTTCATTTTGCCAATGAAAGTAAGGGGGTTGTGATTGCTAAACACATTTATTGCAGTAGGAGTTGAACTAAGATTCAAACAGGGGTCCATGGGTTACAGCAACAATCACTTTGCCTGCACACATCAACAGGATGGGACATAGTTGTTGGTATTAAGATTTTAATTTTTGTATGCTATGATTTCTGTCATCTGGAATGACTGTATTAGAAGAGCCTTGATTGCTGGAGCTTCATGCAGGTCTGTCTGCACAACCTTAAAAGTGGCCATTTCAAATAATTTTGTTTGTTAATGTGATCATTTTATTAGCAACTGGGTGCAATGTTTAGGTTTAAGGCCAAATAACATGACAAAGACTTTATATTGCACTTACAGGTGTCTTGTTAACTAGGATGTTTAAGAAACTATTATTGTTTCAGATGTTTAGTCTGGCCAAGTTTCTTGAGAAGATCCAAGATGATTTTTTATTGCTCAGCAGTGTTTGAAATTATTGTAGGCCTGACATCAATGTATTTTTCCAGGACCCATGCATTTAGTAAAATGTTGGTCATTTTTCTGTCAGGTGGCTAATCATTTGTTTAAACACTAATCATTTGTTAAAACACTAATCATTTGTTAAAACACTGTATTTTAATAAATACAGTGTATATGCTACAAAAGTCTAACCATATAATCAAATACATCTTTCTTTTTTGTGTGACTTTCTCAATATTAATTTCTGGCGTTGGACCATGCAATCATCTTTACTTTGTTGATCCTCTCAGTAGTGAAAGTTGAAATATCACCAGCTTATGCTAAATCCTTATTCTGTGTACTTGTGTTCTAATCAATGATTGGCTGAAAATTAAAAAATCCTAGAATTATGTTAAATGATTGCCCATTCAGAATGATTGATATGTTTCTTCCATAATGATCAACAACAAGTATGTTGTTTGCAGTTGAAACCTTTTATTTCTCTTTTTATGACTTTTATTAGAGGTGGAGAGGGGAGTCTACAGCTCTTATGAAGGGTCAGCAATTAACATTCGCTTAAGGCATCCATATGAGTTTCAAATAAAAGAATAAGAATAAAAGGAAATAAAAGGAAAGAAGAACTTATTTATTATGAATTCCCAGAATTATTTTTGGCCCGAAGAGCATTAATTCCATCTTGGGATTTTTGTTATTATTATTATGACAATTTATACATATGAAGTATGAACCATGCCTCTTTATACACATATAATAATTTTACCTCATTTAATTTCAGTTGGCTGTCCAGACTCTTTATAAACCAATAGCTCCATTGATCTCCGTTTTTGTGGCTTTGACATGTATTGGTGCATTAAATGCATCCATTATGGGACATTCCAGGTACCTAATTTGCCCTTTTTCTAAAATCAGATTTTTTTTTTACCTAGGTATACAGTCAGACAAATCCATTGCCAAATTAGTTCACCACACCCACTTGTCAGTCGGCATTCATTTAGAATTTGGGAAGTGCAGTAATGACCACTGTGTTTAAGCTTCACCTATGGGCCACCACAACCATCCTCTTTTGCATCTGAAAATATTTTTTAATATATCCATCAGTATAAAATTTTACAGATTTATCACATTCATTTAAACAAATGAAATCTTGAACAATTGAGGAAATCAAAGCAATATTTTCTGGGCTAATGATACAGAGATAATGAGATGTTATTTGTGGTTAATTGTCTAATTAATAATGGAGGTTACTTGAGGTTAATTTGAAAGGTCTCATACAGAGATTTTACACATATACTAGTATTTTATTAGTTCTTTTTTCTGGTTTAGTTGTTCCATAATTTACCATTTTTAATGTTTACATGTTCAAATACTAAATCTTAATATTTTGATCCATCCAAATTTTACTATTATCACATATATGTACAAAAAATGGTCCAAGAATTTCGAAGAGGTAAAAAATGTTAGAAAATGTGATGTTGATTGGTGTGTGTGGCCATCTGTATTCTGTTTTATTCCATTTTGTGTCCATGGTTAAAAACAGATTAATTCATTTCACCATTACTAGGAAAATGTATTTCTTTAGTTTTTTCTGAACATGTAATGTAATAAATGTAATAAATGTAATGCAATAGTTTATTTTTTTTTTATGTCACACATATACCTCCCTTGTTATGACACAACTGAAGGTCAATTTAAGCTTAAACAAAGACAGGAAATAAAATTTATAATAAACATGTTAATTATTAATACTGTGAATATGTTTAAATTCATGGGTATCCAATTTGTGGGCTTTGGTAAAAAATACATATTTGTTGACTTCAAAGTATTTTATTTATCATTTTAAAATACCATAATAAAAGAATGAGTGACAATGTATATATCTAAAAAAAGATTATACTGTTATTCATTTCTACTTGTTTCCAGACCAACCATCCTAATCCATACTGTAATAATTGGGTTAATTAGGCAATTAGTGCAAAGAAGTTGATGTCATTCTTTTACTATGGCTACAAGTTTTCTTAAGGAACGCTATCCAAACATAAAAGCTCTCTTCAGTTCGGATCAGTTACTAAAACAAAATCAGAGACAAGAAAACAGGCTTTGTGATGATAAAGCTTCCATCCATTAAATACATAAATAATTCATTCTCTCAACTGTTACAGTATTGCTGACACAGTGGACAGAGAATGGGAAACTTAAAGTAAAATCTACTACTGTTGTGGGCCTAAAGAGTCCACTGTTTGTTGGCTGGATTGTGAAACAATGTGAACTTTTGTACATGGTGAGCTTCATCTTATCATGAACTGAAGGCAGTTGCATTCTCTGATGTTTTAAAAACAGGGAGAGGCTGCTGTATCATTTAAAAAGTGGTAACATACCTTTGTGCCAGCCACATGAATGGAACCCCCACGGAAGAACTCAGATATTGCATTGATGGGTTGTATTCAGACCATGCAATTGATAAGTTAAATAATGCAAGGACAGTGGAGACTACTGTCAAATAAGGTCTAGTTTGACTGGAGCCATTTAAAGCAAAACCAATTATTTCCACAAATGACAGAGTAACACCAAAAATGAATGCAATTATAATGGGCTTTGAGAAAGCAGGATTAATTTGTCAATTGTTTATACAGGAGTTAGTTTTATGAATGAATATAAGTAGAAATTAATGCGCTGTTGCATTCAGTCTACACAAGGAAAAAATTAATAGAATAACAGTAATAACATCATTGCTTTCACATCAATTGTTATTTATTTATTTATTTATTATTATTATTTATATTATTATGGTCTAATGACAGATCATGAACAACATTGTGTTAATCATCACATTGTATTAAATATAAATAGATCCTGTTGTTATTCAAAGATATTTGTATTTTAAAAAAAATTGCACATTGGGATTGACATTTTATTTTCTTGAACTTTAAGGTTTTCATGTTTCTCAGATGTTTGCAAATTTCATTGCATTTCATAAAGTTTTATTGATTATCTGCTACTATAAATAGAGTATAGTGTGCTTTGTAAGGTCAAGCAGGAAGCAACCTTTGAATGATCTTGCATTTATTCATGTAGCATCAGATAAAAACTTTATGTTTGTGCCAAATTTTCAAGTTAAATAATTCTTGCATTTGAATGAAATCTTAAGCGTAATTGTATCATTTTTTATATTTCTCAGTACAGTCAAAACCATTGGTATTAAAACAAACAAAATGAGTAATGATTTACCATGGCATAGGGTGAATGGATGCATTTATAAATATCAGCTTAGTTCATACACCATTATGACTTTAAATTCATTGTCTCAGTTACCCACAAAAACCACCAAAATTGGTATCTGATGAATTTAAAGTGGTACACAGTATTCTGTGGTACAGATATTAATACCTAGCCATACCTGCCATAAGTCATACATTGTGAAAAAAGGACAAGAATATTTTTAATGTCTTAGACAATAATTTGTTTTTTTTATCATGATTGGCTTTTTAGGTGTTTTACAGCAGAGCAACACAAATTGGTTATTTATTGCCAAGGCAGTTTGAGTAAAGTGTTTTGCTAAAGGATGCATCCTTTTAGCTAGCTTGAACTGATCAGTGTCAGGACTTGAACACATCCGTCTTTTATAATGATGAAGATACATGGAGGAATACAGCTAAGAATTTCATTGAACTGACAGCAAACAATGTGAACTACAAATAGTTTACTAGTTTTAGTGCAGTTTTTTTTGTGCTTTAGAAATAAAACAAAGAAATAAAACCAAAAGGAAACTAATATTACTCAGTATCATTTTAAAATTGCTGAAGATGAAATAACCCACATCCAAGTTTTAGTCCATCAGACGAAGGGGTCTAGGGAGTGTTTGGTAGAGACAAGTGTCTGCTGTGCATATTTCTCACCTAATTTTGATAGGATTATATAATCAAAGTCTCAGAAAAGTTAAGTAGTGAATGAAATCCATGCAATCCACATTCTTTGCCCACAAATCTACTCTTACATGTGTTGGTGGTTTGGGATCTGAATTCCCATAATTATAAAACTATGTAATTATGTTTAAACTGCAATAACTTGTGTAGGGAAACAGCAGGTTGGCAGATAGGAAAGAAGATAAGAACATAGGAAAATAGATCAAGACATAGGAGAGGAGATAAGGAAGTAGATAGGGAAGTAGATAACATGGTAATTACTATGATCAATTAGCTTTAAAGGAAAAACCTCTTTATTGTTGATTTTGTTTTCATATTATCTTATTTAACTTTATAGTATGTTGCAGTAAGAGTACTGAGAATTCTTTTCATGTTTGTACAGGATACTGTTTGCTGGAGCTCGTGTTGGACATATGCCTCTAATTTTGGGAATGATCCATACCAGGTACTTGACCCCCTGGCCGGCGATCATTTTTCTGGTATGTACATATGATGTAAATATCTATCTCTCTTACGAAGCTGTGTTCTGGTATGTACATATGTAAATGTCCAACTTTCAGACAGGTCTTTGTTCTGATACATGTATATGATGTCAAGACCTAACTTCCTGGCTGTGATTATCCAAAACATAATGACTGAGATTCTTTGTTCAGTTACATATAATGTAATTATCTAAACTCTTAGATGAAATTTGTTCAGTTACATACATAAGATGTAGTTATCAGAACTCCCTGACTGCCAGTATTTGTTTGGTTACATAAATATGTAATTTTCTAACTTCCATGCTGCCATTCTTTGTTTAGTTACATACATATATAATTATCTAACTTCCTTGCTGCCATTCTTTGTTTAGTTAAATGCATATGATGTAATTATCTAACTTGCTGGCTGCCATTCTTTGTTTAGCTAAATGCATATGAGGTAATTATCTAACTTTCTGGCTGCCATTCTTTGTTTAGCTAAAGCATATGAGGTAATTATCTAACTTTCTGGCTGCCATTCTTTGTTCAGTTAAATGAATATAATGTAATTATCTAACTTGCTGGCATACAGTATTATTCACTTCTTTGCTGGCAATCTCTTTTCATGTACAGATGTCAACAGTCTCCCTGACCATTTTTATCATTTGTATTATTCTCATACATTTGTATGAGTTACATATCTAACATCTTATACAAAAATTGTTTTTTTGGTACATATTTAAATATAAATATATTTAAATATAAAATTATTATTTACCTCCTGATTAACAATTTTGTTCTGATATGTACATAAGATGTAAATATTTAATTACCTGACCAGCAATCTTTATTCTGATACATACATTTTATGTAAAAATTTAATTTCCATGATCAGCAATCTTTGTTCTGTTAAATACATATGATGTAAAAATATAATTCCCTGACTATCTATTCTTTGCCAGAAATCTTTGTTCCAATATATATATATATATATATATATATATATATATATATATATATATATATATATATATATATATATGGTAAAGATTTCACTCCCTATCCAGAAGTCTTTGTTCAGATATATATATATATATATATATATATATATATATATATATATATATATATATACACACATGATAAATAACTAAGATTCTAGCAAGTGATCTTTGTTCTAGTATGTAAGTACTGTGTAATTATCCAACTCTCTGAGAAGCCATGGTGGTTCAGTGGTAAGCATACCAAACTCATGTCAAAAAGAGTGTGGGTTCAAATCTTACCATAGCACCAGTCTGGATCTGCTACTATTGTGTGTCTTTTGGCAAAATACTTTACTTCATTTGGCAAGGCAATAAATAACCTTTTGTGAGTTTTTTGTGCTATACTATAAAGTACCCAACCAATCTGACTCTGGTTAGTGATCTTTATTCTTTTTTATTTTGCAAAGTTAGGCATTCAGTCACTAATCAGAGTGTCTTATACAGTGAGTGAAAGTGATTATTGAAACATCTTCCACAGTGAATTTAAAGCAATATAACATCTCACTTGTCAATTAATAGAACATTGGTATGGTACACAGATTGAAAGCTCAATCCTGTAAGGTTAAACAGTTTTTGCTATAACTGCTATTGCAGGCAGACTGTTCCTTTTGGGTATTGTTCAGGAAAAGAAGGAATATTTATATGAAGTTTTGCTTGTTTGAATGGTTAAAAACCTTAGTTTGTGGTTACATATTGTCATTGGGATAGATGGTAGCATGGTAGTATACAATTTTTCAAAACAGGATGTGTTATGTTTGTAGCCAAAGTTGCTCATGTGTTGGCCAATTAAATGTATTTATCATGTCTGTTACAGAGCTTATGTTGTGTTGTTGTTGTTGTTGTTGTTGTTGGGCTTAACGCCATTTTTCAGCACTCGATAGGCTATTCATGGCGGCCAGTATTAATGGTGGAGGAAGAAACCGGGAAATCACCGGAAAGAACCACCGACCCACGAGAAGCTACTGGTAAGCTTTCTCACATATCCACATTCGCCGAATCCTAGATTCGAACACACGCAGACAGAGGTAAGATGGCAGTGATCCGTAACGGACAGCGCTTTAGACCACTCGGCCACTCGGGGCCCCGCTTATGTTGTGATACCTATTTAATAATATGCTTTTATTTTTGGTTTTATTTTTTTAATTTTTTTTTTCTTCAAGATTGATGTCAGTTCTATATGACAGCATATGTGCTTGCTTACATGATGTCCAGTTGTTGTCATTATTGGGTTAATGCCATTTTTCAACACTCAAATAGGTTATACATTGCGGCCAGTATTAATGGTGCAGAATCGAGGAAAATTCCAGAAATAACAACCAACCCATGACAAGCTATGGGCAAGCTTTCTCACATACCCACATTGGTTGATTCTGATACTCAAACCCATGCAGATAGAGGTGAGAAGGCAGTGATCCATAATGGAGAGCGCTTTTGACCCCTTGGCCATTCAGGGCCCCACATGTTGAGTTAAACTGCAAACAACAAAGATTATGATCTGCCATAGCAAAACATGCTTGCAGATTAGGGTCTGTTTTGCTTATTCTACTGATTACTCCTAAGAAACATTACAGACCCAGATCTGCCAGTGCATTATGCAATGGAAGATCTGGGTCTATGCAGTTTGCAGTTGGTTTTGTCTTTAAGCGAGTATAGACAATATTAATCTATTCAGCTCTTGGTTTTGCAAGAGTTTACAGCTTTAATATCATTAATTTGATGGTGTCATCGCTAGATTGTATTTTACAATAGATATAGCTATCATTGGCAATTAGCATGAGAATGCTCTGTTAAAGGTGTCAAGAGGATTGGGCCATAGTCAATTATTAAACTGTGTAACTGTTGCCCTTCAAGAACAGTAGTGTTTCCTGCCTTGTGGAAAGTCAGTAACACAATGGTGTCACTGTGGGATTAATGACAACAGAATTTAATTGATATGATTGTATTTTGTGAGGAACTTTCTCAACTGACTTTGAAAAATATTTTATTGTAATGACTGGATATTTTTATACTTAAAATTCTTCAATAACATCTACAAGTTTCAAATGACCTTTGAGATCTGAAACCATATTGTAGTCATACAAGATGTTTGTTTGTTAATGTTTTTCTTTTCTAAATTAATTATATTGTACCTGCATTTATCAGATTCTGGAAAATAGTGTTTAACATGGGGCAATAGTGTTTTGAAGTTTATTTAGTATTCTAAAATTGATTTTATCAGCCCCATTGTTTTGCATCTGGCCAATTAGAAGTTAGAGTGCCATTTATATTTATGGTTATATGAGGATGTTATGTCCTTTGTCAGGATAACCACTTTGGTGGCCTAGTGGTTAGATCATCCACCTCCGATGCAGGAGGTCATGGGTTTGATCCCCGATTAAATCATACCAAAGACTTGAAAAAATGGTACTAACAGCTGCCTTGCTTGACGCTCAGCATTAAAAGGTTAGTATTAGGGCAGTGACTGGGTGGGACATCATGCCACATGTCTGCAGCGTGATGCCCCAGTGCTAGATATCAGTATAAACTGCCACAATGCAGACATTGTAATGATATGACTGAAAAATTGTTAAACCTTCATTAAAAATCATAATCACATCACATCCTTTGTTGGGTATAAGAATGGTGTTTTATTCTGCGGTGAACACCATATAAAACTGGTTATTGGAAATATTTGCTTTTTCATGTGGGTCTGATGACACTGTAACAACTTTGTTTACCCGCTTGGACTTCCATAACCAAGCAGCATTGAACTTGGAAGGTGACAATAAAGATGTTAAGTATAGATACAAAATAGTTGGTAGTCATTTTTGTTAGTACCTGAATTTTCTGGATAGAAAGAAATGTTATTTTTTCTTGCTACATTAATACCAGATATATTTCATAATGTGGTTAACCCTTTAACTGCGACTACCGCATCTGAGCATCGCCTGTAAATAGCTTCTGAACCCACTGATGCATATATGCAGTGTCAATAAGCCTTGTTTAAAACCCCAGTGTCGCTTATGAGCGCGAAGTTCTGCAGTACTCAAAACCCCAGTGTCGCATCTATGCGGATGTAACTGCTATGTTAACTAAACGTTGATTGGTTGAAAGTACAGATATTTACTTTTTTTTCATTATCATAGCCAATGAAAAGACTGGATACTGAACATTTTAATACCAGTTGGAAAGCAAGAGGTTAAATTTAGACACGCGGGAAGGAAATTTCCAGCAGTATACAAAACATGTGTAGTTGAGATAAACAAAAATGGATTCCTAGTCAGATATTTGTGACTTTGAAGGGTTCAGTGCAAGCAATATCGAAGAGTTTAATGAATCATTTATAGTAAATGGATCAGATAATGTTAGTCCCATTTCAACACTAGATGTATGTGATTTTGAATCAAATGATGATGATTTATTTTGTGCGATTCAAAACAGTTTACGTGACCAGGATTTCTTGTCTGATTGTTATAGGAGTAAATAAAATGGAAATATATGAATAATAGACACTATACAAGGTAAGCTGCTTTTTATTTCACTGAAATCCAGCAAAAACTAATGAAATAATGAATATAAATGTAACCATGTTTTTATTGTCAGTTTCCGTAGTCAGCCATGACGATGCTCTAGTATTCAGCCTAGCAAACAGCCTCAGTAGTCTCAGTAACTGATATGCTATCACTCAGCAGTAGTGAAACAGTAGAACAGCTGTAGTGGTTAAAGGGTTAACAAAATAAACATGATATTTGTTGAGTGGCAAAGCCACAAGATGAACTTATGCAGGAAAAGAAAGATTAAACTTGTGCTAAACCACAGCATCACCCATGTACCCTTTTTGTAAATTCACCTCACTTTTCATTGACTGATAATATAAACAGCAGTGATTTAAGAGATCAGTAGGATTGGGTTGACCTCATCAATTGCAGTAAATGATATATTTTAAATTTTGTTAGTTATTTGCTCATATTTTGAAGACAAAGCAAGTTGGATTCAGCATCAGATTGGATTTATCATTGTTGTCAAATAAGGGGAAATAACTTCATAATTACAGAATGGGATCAAGTCAGATTTCTTTAGCAAAATTTTTATTTCCATGCCTGAAATCTAAAGCAGCAGAAATTTATTTATTCCAGCTCACAAAGTGCTTGTTTTTGCTTTTGCAAATGTAGCACACACAATCAAGCTTAGTATGGCATGATGGGAAATCTTATATTTTCAGATTTGAAAATCTAGAGATCTGTTTTCAAAATGTGAAAATATGTGAGCCCCCCTATATATATGTGTTTTTCATTGGTTGACCATCCCTGCTTTTTGTTGCTAACTCCAGCTTTTTATTTTCCTCTTGAAAAAAAAAAATCCCTTAGATGATTTGTGCATCTAATTGAACCAGTTTAGACCAGTACTTGAATATATATATATATATATATATATATATATATATATATATATATATATATATATATATATATATATATATATATATATATATATATATATATATGCAAATGATTGGATAAGCTTCTTACATTCTAAGAGACTATTTATGACCTGATAATTTTATTTGGAACAATACCCTTGCATATGCTGGAGGTGATCTTGCATTTGATTAGAAGACTTTTGTACCATTCTAACGACTGCATTTTTGATAGGATTTTTATTAAACTTGGTAAATATGTATTCAGCATCTTTCTTTGAGTGAGACTTTGTCCAGATTCATGCATATGTGTAATGTGACCTTGCATCTTATTGGTGGAGCTTGTCAGCAGTCTTGCAGCTATATTTCTGGTCAAATTTGTATTAAACTTGTTAAATGGTTTTATGTTGTTAAGAATCAGAGATTAATTATGAACAAGATTTAAACATAATAATGATGAAGACTGGAATCTGATTGGGTACGTGTCTAGCCATTCTTGAGACTGAATTCCTGGTTTTATGATGATTGTCATTGACAGGTTCAACAAATAATTCATTTCCCAAGAATACAAAGTGAAAATTAAAAAATAGGAACTTATAGTATTAAGAATTAAATCCCAGATAATCCTAGAATTACAGAATTAAGTCCTAATGATTAAAATTGTGAATAAGTTTTAGTGGAAATCCAAATTAAATCCAATGATAGAAGTGTTGATTTGTCTGTGGTGGCCCATGTTGTGGTGATATGCCAAGTCTTTTGTTGGATTACAATAATACAATCCAAGAATATATTATTGTTTGAAATTTTGCTATAAATCAAAATTTCTGTTTTCCCTTTTTATTTCCAGTGAATAAATAATTTGAATAATTAAAATTATAGCCCAAATGAACTTTTGGACACAACAATAATACAGTTGATTCTGCTAAACTCTTAAAACATGAATAATTAATTTGTAGAAAACAAGATTTTTTAGTCCTCTACCTGACCTCAGGTCACAATTAGCATTATATATATATATATATATATATATATATATATATATATATATATATATATATATATATATATATATATATATATATATATATATATATATATAATGGAATGTTTCCTTCTGGAAGGCTTCAAATGTTTACAAGCTAAAATCTTAGTTATAATTAGCAGTCTGTTTCTAAAATTATAATATAAAATATAGTAAACAACAGGTACAGGGAATTTCCAAAGTTCCTGACTCAGATTTAGATAAAAATGTTTACAACAGAATCAAAATCATTGATTTAGCTCAGGTAGAAAGTGAACTTCATTGTGGATCATGTCAAGTCAAAATTCAATATTACAGTACCAATAGCATGTAATGAAATAAAAAATTAAAAACACTAATAAATAATGCAAATTAGATATACATACTGAAATAGATGTAATGATTCCTGGCTATAAATCAGAGCAAGATGCTTTTTAAAGCTATTTTAGGGGTTCTAATTACTTTTCCCAAAAAAATCTTAGGTGCTTCCCTCAAAGAAAATAGTCAGACTCTGATAGTAGTGTTCTAGAAGGCCTTACTATTACCGCTTATGTGCAGATTGATTGAAATATATATATATATATATATATATATATATATATATATATATATATATATATATATATATATATATATATATTTTTCTCAGCTTGGATGGAGCCTAGTGATACTGCTTTTTAGTGGTGAAGCTGTGACAGGCATGATGGAGTTTATCACTCTTTTTTCCACCATCACAGGAATCTTGTGTGTGCTCTCCTTGCTCTATCTCAGGTGGAAAAATCCAGATGAGCACCGACCTTACAAGGTATAGGTGACCAACATTTTTGCTGTTAATAATTTTGAAATGACTCTTCCATTCCAGGAGTTTTATTTCTTTCCATGAGTCCTTTAAGATATAGAAACTGACTTAGTTATAGTTTACTATTTTCATTAATTTTGACACACCTGTCACATGTCTAGAAGAGGAATAACACATTTTATGTTGCTTTGATGGTCAGGAATTCTTTGTATCACAAAATGTATATGATAATCAAAAAATAAAATAGATGCATGTCTGCCATAAGACTGCATATTATGATATATATCTGTCCTTCCATCTGTTAAAAGTTTTGCTTTTAAAGAAGTAACTTAAGCTCTCTACAATCTACAGCTACCAAACTTTGTGGATGGCTTTTATATGGGATATGGTAGAATCCTGTTGATTACAGGGTCAAAAGGTCAAAGATCACTGATTGAATAAAGAAAAATTATTTCTGCACTCTAACTTGAGTTTTACAATGCACTCCTGGATCAAGCTTGCACTGAGGGTAAATAGAACAAGCTTACTGAATTTGGGGTCAAAAGCTCAAAGGTCATTGTCAGGTCACTGTGACTAAAAGAAGAACTAGTATTCTACATCACAAATTTGGACCATGTGGATGGATTGCACTTAAGTTAATGAAGAAGTCAATTGATTTGGGTGTCAGTAGATCATGGTTACTGTGACAAGAAAGGGAAATAATTGTCTCTGCAGAAAATTTCAGTTTACAACCACAGCAAAGATAGCAGATGACTTGGAAGTTGGGTAAGGAAGAAGTTCATTGATTTTCCAGTAAAAAGGGTGTGTAATTATTGGGCCATCTCAGTGAACTCAGCATAGCTCTAAAATAGTCACCTCTGTATGCCATCTAGGTTTCTGTAAGATTACTTGGAATTGTTGGATTTTAACCCAATATTGCATGCGCTCATTATTGATAAGACCTCCGAGAAGTTTCATCTTTTAAAGACCTTTGGTTGCCCTCCGTCTGACTTTGGCTTTATGTTGATGAAACTTTGAGTGATATTTGATTTTCATGACTTGGCTTGGCTTACAGGCACTAACCCATTTTTGACCTTCTTCCAGATTTTGGTTATGCAGCATTGTTTTACTAAGAATTGTTGGATTTCAACCAATTTTGGCAAGCAGCTTTTTCTTAATGAGATCTTAAATGAATGTGATTTTCAGCATTTGACAACATTAATGAGAAGAGATATTGTCTCATACCAAAGATTTATATAAATGGTAATAGAAACTGCCTTGCTTGGCACTCAGCATTATGAGGACTGGTCAGGACAGTGTGATTAGGTGGGACATAATGCTGCATGTCTTCGGCATGATGACTCAGTACTAAACATCACTATAAAGTGCCACACTGCTGACACTGTAGCAATATGACTAAAATTGTTAAAGCTACTTTAAAAATCACATACACACCTTCAATTTCTTTAATTTCACATCATATTCAAGAGTTATGTTCCCCAGATTGTCTAACTTTGGTTTCCACAGTATTATTTATTAAGTATTGATGGATTTCAATCAAAATGGTAGCTTTTTACTAATGAAATAAGGAAATGAATTTTATTACAAGCATTAAAAATTTTAATTTAGAAGAGTTATACCCCCTGATGGTAGGTCCTTTCTTCTTTGGTTTCCACACAGTAATTTACACAGGATTGTTGTATTTCAACCAGATTTGGGGCACACCTTTATACTGATGAGACCTTGAACCAGTTAATTTCCAGCATTTACATAATTATATGGTAGAGTTATGGCCCCTGAACGCCCATTCTCCTAACTTTCTGTTCTGACAGTGTCCTCTATTTAAGAACTTCCCATGCAAATTATAGTCAGCAGACCCATTTGTGATGCACCGATCACTAATAAGTCTATTTTGATAGCATATACTAAATGTGTTACAATCAGAATTTTCAGATCATTGTAGTAAACTTGATTAATTCAAGCATCAGTATTTTAAAGACTTGGCTTAGTTCAAATGACTTGCCCAGTTCTCTTGTGACTTTGAAAATTTTAAACAACCAAAATCTCACACAAAAATGTTGATTTCACAGTACTTCAGATTTTTGAAGTTCAGTTCTAGTTTAGTATAACAAGTGGAATGTATATAATAATATTATATAGATTACATTCTTTTTATTTTTTTTATATAAAACAGATGTTTTATACACATTTTGTCATTTTATTTTATTTTATTTTTGTTTATTTCCTGTCATGTTGTAGCTGTTTTATTTCAGATTTTCATACTGATCCCTGTAATACAACTGCTGGTGAACATATCTGTACTGGTCTTGGCAGTATATCAGAAGCCTCATAGAATGGGAATTGGACTTACAATCCTTTTTGCAGGGATTCCAGTCTACTGGTTTGGAGTCCACTGGAAAAACAAACCAAAAATAATCACTTCTTTAGTCAGTAAGTATACACAGGAATAAAAATGTGTGCATATTACCAGAACTTATATATTTTTAAAACAGAAATAACTTTCTTGTTTTTGTTGATAAACCATTGGCTGAATATGATGTTATTAACAATTTTGGTTTCCTCAATTACTTATTTATATGAGTGCTTGTTTTTTTTTCTGTTTGAGTAAGGATAAATTCTACCAGACCAATCACAAATTTCTTAGAAACAAGAGAGGGCAACCAATTTTGGCAGAATTATTCCTATATTTAACATTTAGTTACTCCATTAGAGTCAATTCTAACAGATTTTTGTCAGTCTAGTCAGATGAAATTTGATAATGCAAACAGCAACTTGGACACTAGTAGATTTACACAGCATAGAGTCAAATATTAAATTTTTTAAGGAATCATTTTTAATTGCAAGTCCTTGTATTTCAAATAGTTGCTGGATACAAAACAATTGGAGACTTAATCATCCTGTGATGTGACGACACAGGCTAATTCATAGAATAATATTTCCAAATGATTGTAAAATTGGTGTGTGGGTGTGGGGTCCCGGTGTCCTGACACCAGACAGACCCGTTCTAACACTAAGTTTTTAATGCTGAGCACCAAGCAAGGCAGCTGCTAATACCATTTTTGCTAGTACCATTTTTAGAAGTCTTTGGTATGACTCAGCCAGGGTTTGAACCCATGACCTCCCAAATCTGAGGTGAACATTCTTACCACTTAGGCCATGCAATGTGTGAAAGGTGCAGATGTCACAGTAACATTTGGGTATAGAGTCAACATAATTTCTTGTTAACATCACATGTTGTAGATAACTCACTTTTGCATTTGGATAATATGTGAATGTCCAATGATATATTCTTGAATAACTTTAAAGGTCTGTTGAAACACATTTATTTGTATCTTTTTTCTTTTTGGAGAAATTTTGTTTGCCGATTCAGATGCTTGTTAATTTTTTTATTAGTACAACAGCTAGGAGGGACAAAGAAGTGTATGCCTATCCTGACATTTCAAAATCACTTTCTGGAGCAATTAAACATTACATATTGATGGGTTCCACTTCAGTAGTATTGGCCAGATGTTACAGCTTTGAGTCTGTTGAAATCACTAAAGTCTTGTACAAGCACTGTTATGAGCAAGATAAATGGATTTGAATGACTTTATTTTGTATCTGATTCATTGAACTTGTCAACACCTTGGTAACTCTGAATTTCTGATCTTGTTTTTACCAAACTTTGTAAATGTGCTGATATCATCAGTTGAAGATTGACTGAGTTTTCTACCATTGAAAGACTGTATTTTTGACCCAGTTTTAATCAGACTTGGTAAATAGGCTGATATATTCAAGATGTTAGATGATTTTTTTGATTCTTAGCAAGACCTGTTGTTTTTTTTACTCAGGAGGCCGTGGTTTTGATATTACTTTGATTAAACTGGATAAATAGACCTCTATCATCAAAATCTTGGTTGAGTATGATTATCTGTATAAGTGAAATTTATGCATATTAATGAGGTAATCTTGCTTCTGATTGGCTGAGCTTGTTACCACTCTGGAGACCAGACTCCTACCCTGCACTCTTGCAATTGCTCTTCTTTAAGCTTATTTTTTAATTGTCATAGACAGGTTCATTAAAAAGTGAGATCCTCACATACTGATAACATACCTTGCATCTAATTGGCTGAGCTTGTTATCTCTGGGGATCCAGATGCTTTATTTTTCATCAACTTTACATAAAACTAACATCAAGCTCTTGGGTGACTTTGATTATGAGCAGGAGACTTTTTTATTATTAACTATGCCTTACTTCTTTTATCAGGATGTAGTGAAGTAGGTAAAATCAGCATGCTATAAAGTTTAGGAGATAGTTTACATGAGACATATTCCTACAACATAAAATTCAGAAGATTTTTACATATTTACATATTTTTACAATCCTACATAAGCCTGCTTTTTAAAATGATCAGCTGTTTCATTGTGTAATGAGCAAGTTGAACAATAGTAAGCCCAGTTGGACCGCTTGCTTCATTATAATGCTCTAGTTTATTTGCAGTTGCTTATGTTAGATGTGCAGACTTTGATTTTGAATGGAAGGCAAGCCCATATTTACTGATACATGAATTTGCAAGTACTTCATGCCAGATTGATTTACATTAAATGTTTGTCATGAATTTATTGATTTTAACAGACACCTTATTGTAGAATATTTATTAATATAAATTCTATGAGATACATATTTGTATAGGACAATATATATTAAAATTCTTATGTATCAATAAAAGTTACCTTCCAATCCCCCTTCTATCCGTGTTTTAAAGCTGACATTCCTGTTTGATGTTGGTAGTCACTGTTATCTTGGGAAATATATCAGTTTTATGTCTGCTCTTGTTTTATGAATTTAAATTAACAGAAATTGTAGTGATCATAAAAATATAGTTTAGGAAACATTTTTAAAAAATTTCTGTATCTTAGAAGATATAATGCAATTGTTTTAGATAATCCAATGCTTTGTATAAACGAGTGTTTAGATAATTTAGTCTGCACTGTATTGGTTTTACGTGTGAAAACTGGAAATTAAACTAATTCAATGCCCATTAATTAGCATGATTTTAGTAGATCTGTGCCATTTTTTTAATTAGTTCATTGGAAATACTAATTTTTTATAATGATGTTGCAATTTATGTGAATGCTTAATGCAAAAACTGTACGATAATGAAAAATTTGTGTTAAGTTTATTTATTTGGCACTTGTTTATCCTACATGTTTTCTTTCAGGAAATATGACAGTTGTAGCACAGAAAATACTGAATATCCAGAAAACAGGATTATGAGCTGTTGCTATTTTGCACCAGTAAATGTAAAGGATTATACATTTGGTATTTTCAATCATTTTATTTTAAAAAATTATTTTTGTGTTAACCTTAGACCTTCAGCTGTGATAAACTAGCAGGCCTTTGATGTGACGCACAAACATATCTAAGTTAAAAGTTGTTTTTTTATCTGTGTCTATATAGAAGTTTGATAAACAAATTTTTCATTCATGTTTCATATCAGGGAAACTATTATTAGAGTGTTAGATATAATTTTAATTATTCATTGCAATTATAAAGTGCTTATTGTCTTTTTGGACTGAAACACTACTTGTGGCACATCAAGACACTTAACCCTTTTCCTCATAGAGTGTATCACTTTTTAGCCCTTCGATATGCATGTAGCAAAGTTACATAGTGTAGTGCACTATAAATAGAACACCTCTTACTTATTCTAATCCATACACATTGGCCTGTTAAGCAATGAAGTGTATATTATGTATAACAGCAGTTTTAACCATTTTACATTTTTGGTACACATATATTATGTATGGAATGTTTTAAGAGTAAAATCCGGTCATTATAGCTGTATAATTATTTTTCACAGAAGAACTTTTTATGTGCTATAAAATCTTGAGAGAACTCATTCACCGTCAAGTCATTGAAGCGGCGTAACCAACCATAGCTGCAATTTCTCATGCTCAAAATTTACAAGTTCTTTGTGTCTAAATCACTAAATCAGCTGAATTTGATAATTTATAAAATCTAATGGCTTCCTACATCAGTGTCAGAGCCTTTACTTAAGCTATTTAAGTTTTCATAGTTGTGATTCTAATCATAAAACTCGTGTAAGTACTTGACAAAATCTGCAACCTCTATTTTGGAGAGTGGAGAATATGACCTAGTTACTTTAAATAGCAGATTTCATCCAGAGCATAAATAATGACCACGTGATCTGACATAATGATCATTCACACCAATGAATGTAGTATCTAATAGGTTTTCCCCGAAGGTGGCGCTACAAAAACCCACTCAAAATGGCTGTTTACAGCAGGCGTAAAAAAGCGCTTCCATGAGAATGGTTAAGAGGTGTCAAAAGGCACTTATATGCGAATCGGGTAGACATGTCCACAAGGTGCTTCCATGCAAATGGAGTAGAGGCATCAAAAGGCGCTTATATGAGGTAAAGGGTTAAGGCTATTGGTATTTATTTGTAATGTTCTATACTTTTGGACTTGTGATACAACATTTACGCTTATTTAGATTTTAAATCAGAATATTGTCTTGTGAATTTTTAAGTTGTATTCTAGAAAATAAATTATAATGTTGATTTTACAAATATTGTTCATTTCACTTCCTTTCTGTTACATAGTCTAAGACCTAGAGTTATTACAATACAAATGCACAAATATATGCATATATTTATGGACTTATTAAATTTAGTTTCTCAGATAGTTGAATTTCATTGTATATCTGTGATAGTAACAGGATTTGTTAAATTCCTATGTATTATTCCATTTCTGACGTTCTTTATTTTTCATACACTTTACATTCATAGATCAGATGTTCCTTTGTTAATTGAAACTTTTAATGTTTTAAACATATTGGTATGAATGGAATTATATTTTTCTTCTTTGTTAACCAATTAACCAGTCAGATGTGGTAGCCAGATTTTATCACAGTGTTTACTTTTTGCCTGTATTTTTTGCACATTTGTAAAGGAAGAACACAATGCTATCTGATTATGTTTTGACAATGAAGTCAAAGGTTATATTGATGAGTATGCCATGAGCATTCAGATGAGGTTTTTTACTTTGGGTAACTATATGAAACACATAATTAAATAAAACACAGTTTGCTGTGGTATGTTCTACTATATGTAGCCATCAGAAAAGGTTCATAGAGAACTAATTGTACATGGAATTTATTTACTTGTAAACTCTGTTGTATTTATTGAATATTATCAGTGTCTAAAGCTTCCTAATAATTGTTAATTATGCAGAAATAAATTTCAGTTTTCATCCAATGAATACAGATATTGAGAGTGCAATTTTGCATAGTTTACATGCATTTGTGCAAGTATGGTGCCAGATAATTATCATATAAGAAAGTTTAGTTCATTATAGCTATTTAACTGCTTAAGATTGCTGTGGTTGGATAAAGCTCTGTCAGTTGGGAGACAGATTTATGTCCGTATTTTTCTGTAAACAGAGGCGAGTTAAAAAATGCTTGTATTTAGGGTAGATTCCATGTTACAGGTATACTACCATGTTACAGGTATACTACCTACCTACTGCTCTCCCCCACAACTGCTATCAACTGAACAATACCTTTAGTTTTGTTTGTTGTTGTTCTTGAGGGGTTTTATGCCATATTTCATAGCATGATATGCACTTGATCTAAGGAGCCCCTGTGGAGAAAATTGTCCATATTTAGACAAAATTGACCTTTCCACCAATTTTCTTTTGGCAATCTATACAGATCTCTAAGCCTTGATAAGGAGGGAATTTAATTTTTTTGTGTGGAAATGAGGGTGGGGCACCATTTATTAGAAGGGGGCTTCTATTAAAATAATAATGGTATTTGTTTTCTTTAAGATTCATGATTCAATATTTTTATTTGGTGATCTAGGCCACTGGCCCATAATACAATAGTATACACAGACAGAATTTATGATCCGAAGTGTACATGTATATATTGTCTTTAAGTTAAATATTGTATGTATCTTCTTGTTCTTGCAGCAATTGGTTTATAAATAATGCAACTTGGTGAATAACAAAATGATTTTTAGTTGATGTAAAGCCAAATTTTTTTCTAAAGATAGATTATTATACCAAGATTTGTCAAAATATTTTTCTCTTGACAAATGAAAAATGCATGTTATTCATTCTCTACAAAATGCCAAATTACTGATTCCAAAAGTTGCACAACTGATGTGAAGTAGTGACACCATTGTGCCTACTAATCATTATAAAACATTAATAACTAGAACATTTGTATTAAACTAAGCTTTGTGGACATAAATATGTAAACCTATGAAAAAATATTTCTCATTATTTAATAATGTTTCAAAATGTTAATACTCTTTTTTGATGACCACATGATTTAATCGTGTCAGATTTAACTAGTGCAATCCTTCACTCTAAAAAAAGGCTGTTTCAAATACATAAACATTTCCAGCATCTTGCAATAACCATACAGAGCCAAAATGTTAGTTAAAATAAATGTCTCACATATTAAGCCCATGTAACACATCCATTATCATTTAACGCGTCAAATATTATGTAGCATTCTGATGGGTATCTGCTCATATCCATATGTAACAATTTACAGTAATAATTAACAAACAAAGAACAATATGTAACACACAAGGTTAATCTGCCACATTCTCTAATGGCAATACTGCTATTCACACTATAAAGCAACACAAATAATATTGACAGAACACTTTCAAGACATACTAAATACTATATTTGCCATCCTATAAGTCAATGCTGACTATAAGTCAAATCAGAAAATTTAAAATTTTTTCCATCCTTCATCAATAAGTCAATGCAGAGCATAAGACGAGGCCAAATTAATACCTCAGCTTCATCTTTTTCACTTTGTTTTATTCAGCACTGAATTTTATCATATCTGTAACTATGTACATTTTCAGCTCGGGATCATTAAATATCATTAAAGTATCAAATTTGTTTGAAAATAGGTCTTTTAAACAAATTATGTACTTTTAGCTACATTAAATGATGCTGATTTAAAAATTCATCAAGCTACAGATAGGATGAAATTCATAATGTTATGAGGAATGAAACTATAGTAACAGGGCAGTTTTGTTTGTTTGTTTGAGAGACAGCGATGATTCTAACCAATTTTTCTTCTTGCACATTATGATAAAAATAAAATACGGCCCAATATGAGAGAAATTTTAGCATCATTCATCTTATTTTAAAACCCATCTAGCCGAAGCTTGTCAGAAAGAGAGAAAACAGTAATAATTTAAATAGTAAATATTAACTATTAAAATACATATAATACTCCTTCTGTTTCAGAGTTTAAATATTCACATTATTTATATCCATAGACTCTTATTAGGTTAAATCCCAAAATGTCCATTTAGCATGCTGTCTGAATTTTTTGGCAAGTAAAATGACCACTCCATTCCCAACAATTAAGATCATTCTTTTATCAGTAAGTTCATATACTATTCCTGTACTTAGGAAGATTTAAAAAAAAATTCATGTTAGTTGTTACTTTAAATTGCCCTGACAGTTATGTTTGCAAGTTCAAAAGATGTCACTGGTTTCCAGTACATGAGTCAGCACCTGGCATTTCCTTTCATTATATGGTATAATACCCTATGGGTAGTCTCATTTCCCTATTGATAGTCCAACTAATTTGACCTGGTCTGCAGAATCTGTAGCATATTTAATTATCATGTAAATATCACTACAAAGCCATGTGGTTCTTGGCACAATGGATATGGAAACTAAAACTAGAAGAAATAATGGAGACTAGTGTTGTACTTGTAAACAATTTCTCTGTCTCTCTCTCTCTCTGCATATTTTGTTTGATCACATAATGCAATAAGAAAAGTGTGATTGAATACCTTTCTTTGTCAGGGTTATTCATTTCCTAACTTATCTAGTGCAATTACATCTGATGTAAGTTAATTTAATACTGATGATATTGCAAATATTTTAAAATGTTTTTTTTTCTTACACAATCTTTTCCCCAAAATGAAATATTGTTTTACACAGTATTTTTCATACTTTTGGAGATATTTTTTAACATACGAAAAATTAATTGACGTAATCTATACACAAGTCGATTCGGAAGTCCAGATTTTCTAAAAAGAAAGTACCTACTTATAGGCTATCAAATACAGTATGTACTTTCCCAAATTTCAGAACTATAACACAATACAGGCTTTACAATAGTATCAAATATTTTGAAGGAACATACACAACTGAAGTGCAGAAATTGTCTTTGGTAATAAAAGCTAGCTATAACAAGTTTGATACTCTGAGATACTAATATTTCTTGAGCCTTCATCCTTGATAATTTGCATATCAGCACAAGATCCATATATTTGTAAAATGAAATTACCAACTATTGCCCCATTTAAAAACCACTCACTTATCATTATTCTGTAAAGGTCAGTCACTGTGAAAGATGTTTAATTTTGTCTTGTCCAAATCATCTACCTTAACAGTGTCATAACAAAAGCGTTAAATTAGGAGTGTCTGTTGTTGCGATGCTATCACTAATAAGAGTGCTAAAAGGTCAGTAACATTTTCCAAAATAAAAGTACCTCTAATTTTCTCTCTGTAACCTGTCCTAAGTGGTTAGAGTGTCCACCTCAAGATGCAGGAGGTTGCAGGTTTGAATCCCTGCGAGTCATACCAAAGACTTAAAAAATGGTACTAACAGCTGCCTCGCTAGGTGCTCAGCATTAAGAGGTTAGTGTTAGGACTGGTCTGTCCTGTGTCAGGATAATGTGACTGGGTGGGGCATGATGCCCCAGTGCTAGACATCACTATAAACTGCCAAACTACAGACATCATAGCGATATGCCTGAAAAATTGTTAAAGCTACGTTAAAAATCCAAATCACACACACACACTTAACCAAATCAGATTGTTAATAAACCCAAAAATAAAAATGAATTTGAAGCACAATCTTGTTATCATCATGGAGTGATCAATTTAACCTTCTTTGACTGTTTACACATGACCACATGTTTGAGTCCATTTAATTTAAAATGGATAAAAATATCCCATTTATATCTTTTGAGGCAAAACACAGAAAACATGTTCAATCTGCTTTATAAAAATCTACAAACAACAGGACAGACTGTAAAGTGAATATGTTATCAGTAGTGGAATAACGTTGCCTAAACCCAGCTTGTGTTTTACCAATAATGCAAGTATGTTCAGTCCATTTGCATAAACATTTGTTTAAAATGGAGGTAAACATCTTGCTTATAACATTAATCAATGATATCCTGAAATTAATAGTATCATCTATAGAGCCCTTTATATGTAGTGTCAATAGTTTTATTTAAAAATGCATCTTATTATTTAAGCTAGTTAATTTTGGCATCAGAGCTTTGTAGTACTTATATCAATTGCTGAAATTATTTTTAAGTTTTACGGAGTCATGCCATGACAGTTAAACACCCATAATCATGTCTTAATGAAGCATGTTAGCTGGAATTTGCTATAATATACTCATTTCCATAATTTACCAAACAACTGTTTTTTGTGACATACAACTTCACATTATACTTTACTAGAGTGGTTCTCAACCTTTCTTGGCTATGACCCTTACAAATATTTTTCTGAGCCTCATAACCCTTTTTCATCATTTGGCAAGTTCAAGAAAATCCAGTCATCCTTACAGCATGTCTTCACAACCATGATTTGGGTCATGACCAGGGGGCTGAGAATAATTGCATTGCTAATTAGAATTAGTAGTAGAATTAGAGTAAAATTAATACCTGATCTGTATGAATACTATAATGTCAATTTGTAAATGTTTAGGGTTTGTGTGAGGGTGTGTATGCCTAAAGAAGACATATTTTAAGCTCTACCTTTTGCTATACAGGTGTTTTTGATCTCTAATTTTCTTTGATAACAAAGAAATTCTTAATTTCAAATCTGGCCTTGAAATAAAGCAGGTGCTGATTTATAAACTTTCGTTATTTGTTAAATAGTTTTTATTCTGTCTGCAGCATACACTAAATGAATATAGTAAATGAAATATATTTTCACTATGAAGACGTAGTTGTGACTTATATGGTACTGTATTATGGGTAGATTTTTATCTGCTCTATTGTCATTAATAGCATCATGACCAATGTGAAAAGGTCAGAATACAAAATAAACTTTGAGGATCTGCTACTTATTTTATTGACTAATAAAAAAAATCATTTTGAACTACTGTTCTGTTCTGATTTACTTTTTTGATGACAAGACTTTTAATTCCACTTGCATTACTGTTCTAAATCTGTTTAGTGCATCTATCTTCCATTCAGAATTGCTATTTATAACCTTTTCTTACAAACTGTTCAACAGAACTGAACTTTGAAAGAAAGCATCCCACCATGAAGTTCTGTAAAATATTTTAAAATGACACCTATCCATCAGCAAGACTGCTCTGGTGATTTAGTGGATAGAGTGTCTGCCTCGGATGTGTAAGGTCATGGGTTCGAACCCCAGCTGAGTCATACCAAACACTTATAAAAATGGTATAACAACTGCCTCTCTATATCTTCAGCATTAAGAGGTTAGTGGGACATCATGCTACATGACTGAAGCATGATGCCATAGTGCTAGACATCACTATAAACTGCCATGCATATTTGGCAACCATTACTAAGACATAAATATTTTTAAATGACTTCTTGTTAATCACTCAATACAGTCTGATAAAATTTGACAGAACACATCCTGGCATGAATGTTTTTCAGATGTTGCCAATCTGTCATCAGATATGGCCATTGTTACTAAAAATAAAAACCCATCAAATTTGTATGTTACTACATGACAACGAGCTGGGTCTATCTAGTTGGAAGTTGCATGTGTGTTGTGTATTGCATGACACTGAAAATATGCTGTAGAAAATTGGGTAATACATGATTCAACATGCTCCCCTGAAGGTTTAGTCTAATTCTTTGTCATTATTTCATCTACAACATCATACCATACACCTGTTGACATGGCTTATTGTTAATGCAAATGTATTTATTAGAGAATGAAAATGTGCTTGAGTATGTATAACGTATCACTTATAAGAAACAAAATTATTTCCAGCTGTCCTTCAATCTCCTCCATATTTCACATTTTGACTTTTATAAAATAAGTAATGGCACTGAAAAGTATCACAGGGAGAGCTGAGTAGTGATGGAAGGGGTAAGAACTAAGTGTTTGATGAATACTTCCTGCATATTATTTTATTCCTTTTGTTTTCTTCATTAGTTGTATTCATATCAGCATCTTGCATAATAAATAAAAGCCTATTTTCTGTTCATATTATCTTTTTTTTGTATATACTTTGAACTTTACAGAGTATTAACTTAATGTTATGTATATTTATAATGTGTGATTATCTTTATCTATGACTGTAGATTATAAAGATCATTTGTAAACATTTTCGGCTCCAAGTGGCTAAGTGGTCTAAAGCGCTCACCATTATGGATCACTAGCATCTCACCTCTGTCTGTGTGGGTTCAAGTCTCTGGCTTGGCTATTGTGGATATGTGCAGAAGCTTGTTTGTAGCTTCTCATGGGTTGGTGGGTCTTTTTGGGGTTTTTCCTCCACCATTTATACTGGCCGCCATGTATAGCCTATCTTGTGCTGAGAAATGGCATTAAACTCTATAACAACAACAACATAAACAGCATCTTACATAGCTAATTTCTGTCCATGATTGTAGATTGTAATTTAAGATAATTTTCCTATGCTTACTTGGATTTTAGTTCAGGAAATTGTTTTTTTTCCCTGGAAAAAAACCTGATGTTTTGTCAGATTGATTCACTATTTTTTAAGTAAACAGATCTGTTTATATTTTGGGGAAATCTTCCATTAAGAAGATGAAGTTTTTTTCTAAAAAGGTTATTGTTACATAGGTCAAGTCAGGATGTATATAAGGTTGTTTACATCAAAATTATTCATTTCTATGTTAACATCTGTATAGTGGAATCAGTCTTTTAGCTGTGTTCAGTTGTAATTTGAGAGTATTTATTTATTTAAATATTTCATTGGAATTGGAAAGTGTCTACTAACTATTGGATCAAATCACTAGTTTGGAATTATTGGGAATTTATTCAAAGACAGTCTGGAATATATCATAGTGATACATCAAGATTGTCAGCATATTGGCATAGCTACTGGCATATCAGCACATTTAATACTGGAATTCTCTGGAACACTATACTTTGGTAGTTGTAATAGATAATTTAGATGGGGGGATTTAATTCACAATACTACAAATTCCCTTTAAATTTTCACTTCGTATTCTTGGGAAATAAATTTTTTGTTGAATTTTACTAAACTTGTTAGTTTTGCTTTTTTCTGTTACTGAGTTTAAGACCATATAATCAAAACAATGTTAAAATGCCAAAAAGCTGCAGGAAATCAAAGTCATACAACAATTAGTAACATTCATTTCAGCTGATTATATTCACAGTAAGTTGGTCTGGGTGCTTGTATCACATACAGTTTGATAGGGAAAGGACATCAAATCTTCTGAAACCCAAAGGGTCACCAGTGATCTGCTATCCTTCCAGATCAAAGAAGACGTGATACAAGCACTCAGGTAATGTTACCGTTCTGATGAGGAGTTTATTATATAACCTAAACAATACCTTCATAATACAAAAGACAATGTTTTATGTTGCTGTTGTTAACATTAATTCCTTCCATCTCCTCACATTGCACTTTAAACAGTGTAACTGCTGTTGTCCCTTCACATGGTCATTCTTAATTGACATCAACCCTGACGTTGAAGAATTGCAATCTGTGTCTGATGTACATCTGATAAAAAGATGGTTGTGTTTGTTGGTTTTAAAGGCACTTTAGACACATCAATAGCTATATTATACAGTGGTAATAAGAGCCATGTGGCTTTTCTAAGGAGACATTGTGGCAGCTGACCATGGCCTCAGTGGGTATCAAACCTGCGATCATGATAAAAGCAGCAATCTGTGTCTGATGTACATCTGATAAAAAGGTGGTTGTGTTTGTTGGTTTTAAAGGCACTTTAGACACATCAATAGCTATATTATACAGCGGTAATAAGAGCCATATTGCTTTTCTAAGGAGACATTGTGGCAGCTGACCATGGCCTCAGTGGGTATCAAACCTGCGATCATGATAAAAGCAGCATCGCAGCTAGGACTTAATTTGGGCACTGTAGTGTACCCCTTTAAGTTGAAAAAGGGGGTTCAACCTGGAAAAAAAGGAGGGAGGCTCATCTGGTTGTAGTTGGGACCTCCCAATAGGGCATAAAGAAAGTAGTAAAATTTAAACTAAAACTAAAACAAGTTGTATAATGTCACCCTCTTCTTAAGTAGTATTAAAATATAAAAAATAAAATTCTACATTCTATTTCTTTAGGTCATGTTTTAAAAGTTAATTTTTAATTTTTTTAAAAAAAATTTTCCACTAAAATAAATCATAACCAGGCTACATTTCCACCATACTGTCAATCACTCATATGTCCACCCACAAGTCAGTAATTTAATCATCATTTCAGTAAGATTACAAGGGTTGGCAGATTTATACCTATAACACTATAACATTGTGGATTTTTTCATATATGATTATTAAATGGGGTTCTCAATAGTTGCCAAGTTACAATTCAGGAGTAAAAACCTGGGAGTAGGGACAGACTCATGATAATGTCAGCTGTAAGGCCCAGTAAATGTACAAATAGTTAAAGATCGTGAGTCTTGTTAGTTTCTGATTTATGACCTGGGGGAATATGTTGTTGGAAGCAAGAACTGAATTGAGGACAAATATAATTTTCACATTAGAATTTGTCTTGGCATGCTGAGTAATTGCATATGTGGTACAAGGGTGGGGGTGCCAAGTTACAAGGGTGGGGGTGCCAAGTTACAACATGGACTAAGTAACAGGAGGTTAAAGATGTCTGATGCATTTGTGAATTTATCTGCTCATGCCCAGTGAGACTATGCATGTTTATAGGGTGAGATCCTGATGGTTTCTAAGTTTTGACTTTAGGACCCCAAGTCCTTGCTGGCAACAATAGACCATGGGGGTTAATACTGGCTGCATATCTGTCTTTCATGTCTGAGAAATTCAATTTTATTGAAAGATACTGTAGTAGTAATTGCACCTTGTTATCGTATGATGTTCTGATCCCTTGTAAAGTTCCGGAAAGCTGTTGGGGTGGGGTGACTTAGCTGGAAACACTTTACATCACTGGAGAACTATTGCGCCAGGTTTTGTTTCTACAATAGCTACTGTCAGTTGGAGGATAGAGCATTACAGACTGACAAACAGAGGGAGGCAATCACAATATCCCTGACAATTTATTAAAAAAAAACAAGGGAATAAAAAGTCCAAATAAAACCACAATGGCAAAAATATTGTTCACGAAGACCTACATTGTTTAAGGGTTATGTAGCAGTCTTGACTGACATGAATAGAAATGGAGCAAAGAACAAACTTCATCAAGTTAAAGCATTTGCATCTAAACTGCAATATCCCCAAAGGTAACAAACAAAAAACAAAGAATCCAATTCCCACAATGTTTGGCTCTTGAAAGACATTTAAGGAGCAAGCTACCTAATACATTTTATATGCATACAAGGTTATGTAAAGTGAAAAGAACTTTGTATTTTCAAACAAATAATTGTACATATTTAAAATCATCTAGCAAATGTTAGAAATGTTAAAATGCTTCCTATCATTGCAGCAATGTAAAGTATGGTTGCAAAAGTTCTTTCATATTCTTGTAGAATTCATTACTAATGTTACATAAACAGAAACCATTACGACTGCCTTTAAAGTAAGGTAGGCATCCTTCAAAATAAGGTTAATGAAAATCACTAATGTATAATATAAGCTGCTGCATTTGTTTGCACTTATAGGATATCCATATACAGATGTAGACCATTGCTACTGACTCAATTATAAGCCGACTTTACAATAGGTCGACTCCCCACCCTTTTTATATACAGATGTAGGCTACTGTGATGTACCGTACAGATGTAGATCACTGCTTTGTTCCATATATACTTGATTACAAGTCAACATGACCATAAGTTGACTCCCTCCCTTTTTTCATGTACAGATGTAAACCACAGCTACGTCTGTAATATACGCACATAACCTAAAATTTGTATACCATTGCCTATCTTTAAAAGTAAAAAAGCCAACTACACATTAGTAAATACTAAATGGTATTAAATGCTCTTTCCACTATCACTTGCATTTATAACAGACAAATAAATGTGTAAAATTTTATGCCCTATAATTCTCTTGTACTCGACACTATTCTGCAAAAATAATAAGTTTATTATAACTTCCCTGGTCCATAGAAAGAGAGACAGTATCAAAGCAAACTAATAAAAAATTCAGGACTTTCAAATTTCACAATACTAGAAAGAAAATAATGAGTATAATTTCTTCATGCATTAAGTACATGTTATTTCTTGCATTAGTAAAACTGGCCAGGTCTGTAAAAAATAAAACACAACTCTTTTAAAGAGAAGTCTAATTTTTTTGAAGGATGCATATATTTTTATCACAGCAGTTATAATCCAGAATCATCCAGCCAGTTCCAGGGAATAGTGATCTCACCATCTTTCATCACAGTGTAGTACATTGAAATCCTGAGCTCTGCACCCTGTAAATATTCACCCAAGCCATACTGTAAATCTAAGAGTCGCTTACAACATTCTGTCATTTGCTGAGGAGTCACAGTGTCATCTCGGAGCAAAGAACTCAAGTCAAAAGCTTTTTTGCATCGAACAAGTATCTCTTCCATCTCTTCCATCTCTCTGTAAATGAAAAAAATTCACAAAAATGTAAGCATTATAATCATTTTTAATACAATGTATACTCATTTATAAGTCTGGCCCAACTGCAAATTGGACAGATCCAATTCTTCCATCTTATAATGTGCAGGAAGACTTGGTCTGCAGTTAGCTAGGAGTAATCATCAAACCATGATGTGCCAGTGTGTAATGCAATGGTAGATCAAGGTCTTAATTTACAAGCCAGTATAAAATGGGATGTTAACACAAGATACTTTCTTTTTGTTAAGCCTTTAAGGTTCAAGTATAAAGCATAAAGTAACAAACTTCAATACACAAGAGTTTAATTTAAGAAAAGCAGTAACTCTGATCTTAACCTAGGATCTTGATGAATGGACAGTTGCACATATGTATACATGCTAAATGTAGCTCTACAAAATCTAATTATCCATGATAAAATCTCAAAAGTGCAAAGTGGTGACATAAAAATGGATGATTACCAAAGAAATCAAGCAGTAAGTAAATAATACCATAAAAATATTTTTTTTATGGAATATATGAATGACCTTCCTGATGACTGAAAAAATGTTGTCTGGATTATAGAAATATCTCACAAAATATTGTTGGGCTAACTGGTGTTCTGCTGCATTCATAACATCTTCAATAACCATTTAACGTTTCAAATGACTAAAACTTTAAACTGCTAATTCATTCATCAACTTCCAAACTATCCCAAAAACTACTTTGGTTTTCTTGTGTGAGTTTAATGCCATTTTTCAGCACATGACAGGCTATACATGGCAGTCAGCATATTTAGTAGCGGAAGAACTACTGAACTACAGAAAGCTACTTGCAAAAAGTTTTCTTTAACATACCCACATCAGTAGAACCTCCCAAAGGTTAAATTTTATATGATGTGAATATGCAATGCATTAGAAAGTATATAAGAAGGGATCTTGCAGAATACTGCCTGCAAATATTTATCTGATAATGCCCACTTCTGTATGTAACATACCAACTTCTGTATGTAGAACACCAAATTCTGTATGTAACATGCCAACTTCTGTATGTAGAACACCAACATCTGTATGTAACATGCCAACTTCTGTATGTAGAACACCAACTTCTGTATGTAACAAAACAACTTCTGTATGTAACAAGCCTATGTTAGTATGCAATACATCAGTTAGTATTTATACACATTGGACTAGACATGATTATATCACAAGGGGTAAATGGAATATTGCTCACAAATACTTCTCTGACAAGCCCACTTGTGTATGTTGTGGGTTTGATACCATTTTTCGGCACATGATAGACTATACATGGCAGTTAGCATAACTGGTGGAAGAAGAATCCAGGAAAACAACATGAAAGAACAACTTTTATGACTTTATTTAAAGAGGGTAACTCAATTAGCTAAGAACTAATCTATCTTGAGGCCCTCATTCACCCAAATGAAGTTACTGGCAAGTTTTCTCACATACCAACACTTACATACATAACATACCATCTAGTCATTATACATGCAACACTAAATATATATGTAAGGAGGGGTTTATGGAATACCATCCACAAAATACTTGTCAAACAAAGCCCACTTATTTATGTAATAGAGCTGTCATTGTCACCTCTATCTGCATGAGTTAGAGTCCAGACTCAGCAAACATGGGTAAGTGAGAAAGCCTGCCAGTAGATTCTCATGGGTTGGTGGTTCTTCCTGGGGTTTTCCAGGGTTCTTCCCCCACCGTTAATACTGGCCGCCATGTATAGCCTAGCTTGTGCTGAAAAATGGTGTTAAACCCTATAACGACAACAACAACAACTGTCATTGGGTATCTGGGAACTATAGTGCCTGCACACTGATAATAATCTGCATAATAAAATTTAGAAGCGGGTACCCATTTAACATATAAAAGTTTTCTTCCCGTGCATGTTATTTCATGGCTTGTAAAATGCAGCAATTGCTTTGTTTTCATGTTGACAATCCCTTTGATTGGTCATAAATTTAATGTACTTGTTTCGTAGAGGTATGCCTCTTCTAGTAAAATGTCTGACCTTGATCTCTTAGCTTGTTTTCCCACACAACAACCCTTTATTCAGGTCTGTAATATTTAGTAAAACTTCCTTTTGATTGGGTAACTAGGTAACCCATTATTAAGTTGGATGGGTACCCAATGTCTACTACAATTTTCACAGATTTTGTACACAACAGACTAGTTAGTTACTATAGATATATATTAGACAAATTTGTATGTACAGAAGGACTTCTGGAATTGCCACTAACAAATCCTGACAGCCCACTTATATATGCATCACACCATTTAGTCATGATACATGTCAGACTTGATGTACAATTATAAAAGGGTTTTGTGGAATACCATTCACAATCCCCACTTCTACATGTATCACACCCAATAGTCATGATAAACAAATACCTATTTGACAAATCCCACTTGTGTATGTAAAACAACAGATACACAAATACCTACTGGTATTTGACAAATCCCACTTGTGTATGTAACACACTGTTTAGTCACAGAACAAAATACCTATTTGACAAAGCCCAATTATCTATGTAACACATCATCTAGTCATCATATATGGTGTGTAGCATATCATCTAGTTGTGATACACAAAATCATAAAAGTACCAGGAATGGCCAATTCTACATCTTCCCCATGTTTAATGATCTTCAGTGTGGACACTAGTAAGACTCTGTTAACTGAAGATTATTGACTCATGGGTTTCAATTACCTAGACTTTAGTCATTGGCATATGGTCTTGAAGTAAACTTACTGTGTAGAAACTGTTTCTTATCTAAAAAGGAGAAGAAAAACTCCTATATACATATCAATCTGACAAAGCCCTCTTGTACGCAAAACACCAGCAAGTAATGATATAAATGAATGAAATGTTTCATAAAATTATCTCAATCAATTCAGTACACCAAAAAGTTACTCTCAGCCACATTAAAAACAAATTCTGATATTATGTTGAAAACTTAAAAGTTCTTAGTAATTTATGTTTCTTTGAGAATAATTACTTGATTATATTAACATTAAAACAATAAAATTGACTACATTTCATAAACAACCCTTCCAGAAAGAATCTTTTTCCCCTCACTTAATACTGTTTAAACAAAGGGAAGAAACTCTCACAAATTACATCCTCTATCCACTGTTAGGTGGCCAGTTGCAAACCAGATGTATATCAGTTTAGGCCTGAGTGAAACACCAACAAAGACGTACCCATTGCTGGGAGGTATGGGAGGCTTATCTGCAACAGCAAAGTGAAAAATAATATACAAAAAAGTGTACTTTCTGTACTGAGTTTGTACCCTTTGGAGGATAGGTAAAAGAGCAGAAATGAGCAACCAACTTCTATCTCAAGTTTCCTTCTAGGGAAATATGGCTGGAGTCCTTAATATAAAGGATAAACCACTCTTCTGACATTGAAGCAACACATCTAATTTCACATGATGTCAATACTCTAGTAGTGGCAATGAATTGAATTTTTCATCAAGAAAATAAATCTGTCCAATCCAGTAAAAAAATGAGACCACTACCCATTAAGGTGAAGTTAACTGGATGGTGTGGGCTGCAGCCACTGGACTCAACAGATTCAATTCTCCTCCCTGCTAAAATAAATCTTGGAGACCGAAACTCAAACTGACGATTGATAGCCAGCCAATGGCTTCAAAAATGTCTTTGGTCAAAATGTTTTCATTGAAAATGTAAGGTATAAATTGATCACTTGAATCTTATAAGATGAATTTTTCACAATGAATATTGGATTTTTGAGACTGTAAGTAAAATGAGCATATCTGCTGCTTCATCCAAGATGCCAAAGCTTCAGAGGTTGTATCGTCCTTACTGGAAGATTGGGTCTTGCATCACTACCTCTCTTGTTGTATCAATCAATGATAGAATAACCACTTTTTGCTTGCCAACAGAAGGTAAATAATTCTTAGCCAGTGGCTGTTGAACGTAAATGTGACATGCTAATTTAAAAACATCTAGGCAAATAGTCTGCAACTGCATTGCAGCTTTTGGGGGATGATCCAAACAGTATGAATCTGACTGTTTATCTTCCTACCCAACACACCATCATAATACACAAGTGAAACAAAATTTCTAACTGGAGATATCAGCTGGACACTCAGGTGTAATGTCCAAAAAAATGAAGTTACCTGAAAAATATCTGAAAAATGCAGTTAACTGAAAAATAAATTTACCTAACAAAGACAAACTTTATATATGGCAAACTTATTAAAATACAGATGTACCAAATACATCACTCCCTCGATAATTTGTGCACAATGGGGTCCAAAAACATTGAGCACGTTATAAGCGAGAGCGTATGTTATTGAGGGACCTATAACAAACAAGCAACAAAACTAACAAAGGGATTGATGTGGAGGAAAAAGGGGGTGGGTTGTCATGTTACAGTGTTGAATACTCTTTTAATAATTGTGCTAAGAATACCTGTGAATAAATATCTCTTCATAGTAGTGTACTGTGTTTCCTTTTTTCCTCATAGAGTAAAATTAATTTAAGGATAATTTACAGTATATTCAGATCATCAAAACATTATTCCACATGGTTTCCATCTGCTTAACATACGTACGACTTCGCACATTGTGTACTGCTAATTTTGGTGCTAAAATGGACAAATTTTAGTTTTATTGTTTGATCCAAAGTAGATTCTTATTAATACAAAAGATCGACACTCATTTCGTAAAAACAATGTTGATTGAACACTAGGTAGATTTGAGTGTGGAAGAAATGAAATGAAAAAAGAAAAATAAATTCACAATGGTTAACCATTACCAACATAAATTTAATGGATCTACAAATTTAAAACAACAAAAATTAGAGCATGTTAATGCTTCCAGTTTGTGACACGTTTGACAAATATCACTTCACATTTTGAAAATATCTGTTTATTTTTATTTTGTGTTACTTTTTGATTTCTCTGCTGCCTGTGTGTTCACAGATGATTATCTCTCTGATCTGGTATGGATAATTACATGTAGCTTCCTGATTCACTGAGGATATCTCTCCCGACATTGTATATACATTGCTCCATACAAGTAACTGAGGATATCTCTCCCGACATTGTATATACATTGCTCCATACAAGTAATCTTTTGGATGTAGGCTATTTTAGGGGTTTTGTGGTACCCAGTGTTTAGAGGTAAAAAGATATATTGTGATATCTACTTAGTATTTGAATAAGTGAAATGTCAGTTCACTATTTTTGAGTGAGTAAACTATCAATTCACTATTTGAGTGAAACATCATTTGTTATGCAGTTAACTATTTTGTAATTCACTATTTTGAGTGAAAACATCGTTTTGTCATTGTGAAAAACTTGTATGTTTATTTTTTGTGATATGCTATGAATTTCGTTTTTCTTTTGTCCTAGTACTGTATATGACAATGTGTTTGTCTTTTTATTTGTTTAATTAGTAGGATCACATGAATTATGTTAATTCATCCAATATTTGGACCCATACATGCACATATCAATCATACTTTGCTAAATATTTTCATACAGTATTAAATATTGTATCTGCATTACCATCAATAGTGTTTTGTTGTTAATCTGGAAATCCCAAACTCGGTTATCTTGTTACACTGTGCTCATTTTCATTTGATCCCATCATCTGAATCAATATCATGTAAATAATCTTCAATTTTCTGATTATCCTTAAGCCAACCTCTAAATGTTGACTCAGCAATTTTTTAGTTATTGCAACTGATGGATCTTGCTTTGCCATTATGAACCCTATCTATGATGCACAGCTTTTTAGTCGCTTAATTCCTTTGCTCTCCATGGTCACATTTAGAAATGATTTGGATGCATTACTGATATTACATACTTTAATGATGTTATGTACATAAAAATGAAACCATTTTCGATTGGTCAAATAAAATGAATTATAAGAATGGTAATGACCACAAGAATTTATGCTGCTAATGGCATGCCTTTGAATTTTTTAAAAATTGTATTACTCTTTCTTGATCTGATACAAAAGACATATTCAAAGTGATGAAATAACACAGATCTCTTTTAATTAATTTTTTTTAATGCAACAAACACTTCACCAAGTTGTTGATCAAAACATAGCTGGCATGTAATTAGGTTCTCACAGAAGTACTCATGGATTTTTATGTGAAGGTAGATTGACTTTTTTCATGTTTTCATAGAAGAGACTATTTTGTGATTATAGTGTTTACACTGAAGCAAAATTAAAATATTAGCATGTGAATTTCACATGGCAAGACAATTAATTAGTGTTTCATTCTCTATTGCAACCTCTTAGCATTTTCCAGAATTTTTTGTTGATTGCTGTTTCACCAGACTGTTTATTTAAATTGCATTGACAACACTATTTCTCTAAAAAAAAAAATAAATATGCAATATCTTATTAGAACTTGTAAATTTCACAATATGGATTCTATCACCATTTTTGATGATGAAATGAGTTATGTATCAAGGTTCAATTTACCAATTCTTATTGCAATTTTTTTTTCACGTTCAGCACATATTAAAAAAAATTTCTTTGGAAAAAAATTGGGAGCCATGCCAGACACTGCATTGTAAGTGGATTTGTAAGTTATCCAGGCTTGAGTTATCCAGAAATATGGTGTATATTCACTTCTAACTCCAGTCAAATTGCAAACAACAAAAATATCCAGATTTGCCAGAGCATAATGAGCTTGTAGATTAGGTCCCATGCTGTTTGTTCAACTGATTACCTCTAACAAACTGCACAGACCTAGATCTGAGGTCACATAATGTGAAAGGATATCTGGATCTGTGTAGTTTGCAAAAAGCAGAGATCAAGCTGGACATGAATTTTCGGGAGAAGTGACTTATCCTTTTGAACAGAGTAGGAAGAAGTGTGAGCAAATCAAGAAATCCAATATATATATATATATATATATATATATATATATATATATATATATATATATATATATATATATAAAGAGAGAGAGAGATAGAGAGAGTTTTCTATCTCTTATTTTAATTGAGTCGTCTATTTCTCAATATCCAGTTAACATTTAGTTTTAAGTAATACTTTACTTTTAAAAATCAGTGTTCAGTTATATATTTATTATAAACATATTTTGTATGTATATACAAATTATTATATTCATGCTTTAAAGTGGATGTTTGGATGGACATACATACAGTGTATTTTGGTAATATGACTTTAAATAAAAGCAAACTGCAATTAATATTAAATGACAAGAAGAATGTGACTGGTCTTGAAAGTCGAAAAATACTCAATAAACTACTACTTAACTTTTTACTTTTTGTGTAAAATTGAAGTCAAAATGATTTTTAAAGTACTTTGAAACTAACCCATGTAACACATGCACTGAGCAAAAGGCACAAGTAACTATATACCATACTGTTAACATCCTAATTGCATTGTTGCTGATTAAACAATACTCTAACTATTCAAATACAACACACTGAAGCATTAATGTCAACATTTGATCAAACTATACCCTTCTCTTCAACTGAATTTACACAACCAAAAACACATTACTCCATGCATAACATATGAGTGCATCTATTTTCAGAAGGAGGGATTTTCTTAACATAACCATTCACTTTCTAGCTTTGTTATAACAATCCATTGATATGATTGCAAATGTATGTTTTATTATTTGCCTACTTACTTGCAATAACATCAAGCCTTGGTTAAATAGTTCATGCTTCATGGCTCTTTTCATTTTTTTTGCAAAAACTAAATGTCAGAAAACAAGCTTGACCACATCAAGTTGCAGTACTTTTTGAACCCACAACATAGCATTATCCCATAAGTTTTTGACCTACATAATTACTATATAGACTCATGTATAAAGTGAAGAATTTAGGAAAAAATAAAGCCGTGAAGAAGGAGGGTCAGCTTATCTGTGGGCCAAACTCTAAGTCTGAAAATTTTAGAGTTTTTCTTTCTGATTACTGGTATTTATTGTTATTGTCGATCACCGAAGATGAATCACATGCCTAATGATGTCACATGACTCATGTGATATGTGCTATTTTGAAGTGAAACAAGTTTTTTTAAAAACTTTACTGGTAGGATAAGGAATGAAAAACAAGTATTACCATACTTGACATCTATCTGACGGATGTCCCTCCACCAAAAAATGCAGCCATACATGTTATAAGAGCCATGGTGGTATGTGTATTTTCCAAAAGAACCACCATATTAGTAATCTCTTAATGAAGTATTTAACCCTCAACTAATTAGTACTCATTAAACTCTGCAGTACCATACAAATGCATGCTAGCTTATTTAAGTGTTAATATGAAATGAAACTATGTTAAATAAAATGATTTTGGAATTCTGATACTGAAGTTATTTACAGACATTTTAGTGTGGAAAGTCATATATATGTATGATAGTCTTACTTTAATCATAGCAAGAGGCTCCATCAGGGTTTGTTGAAGGGTAAATAACAGGAAAGTAGCATATATGAGTCTGCCAGATTAATTGTGCAATAATTTAAGGGAATTTTTTGACAGGTGTTTTACAAGAAAAAAGGCAGCCACAGTTTATCTTCTACTGTTGTTTAGTTGTTTGTATAGCAAAGTGGTTTGTTAGTTGCAGAGTGTTGGACAATTACAACTGGTACACTTAATCTGTGGTAAATGCCTCGGGGATTTTGTAGCACAATGCTACAGAATTTACCAATACATACAGACTCTCATAGATATTGTTTAATAAACCAGCATGAATTCAGCATCAGGCAGGGAATAATAAAGATATCTCAAAAGCTACCAAAGACTTGGAAAAAAAATTGAATCATTTCAACAGTTCATTATTAAATGCTGAATGGATTGCTCATTTAAACTATCACAAATTGGAAATATGGATGAGACACCTTTGACATTTGACTTACCAATCAATAAAACAGTCAATGCTGTTGGTGAGAAAAATATTCTGATAAAAATGACTGGCCATGAAAAAAAAGGTTGTTTTGGCATATTTAACTGAAGGATCAAAGCTGCCTCCTGTCATAATATTTAAAAGACGCTGCCAAAAAGAGTGAAATTTCCTTCTGGTGTCACCATTCGTGCACATGAAAAGGGATAGATGGATGAAATTGGAACAATTGAGTGGTTGGAGAAAGTATGGAACAAGAGACCAGGTGCACTTCTTCATAAATCTTCAATGCTTTTCTGGAACATGTTTCAAGTACACAAGACAGATGAAGTAAAAAGGCCAAAAGAAAATGAAAACGACACTGGCTGTGATACCAGGAGGTTAAATGCCAGTATTACAACTTCTTTCTGTCTACCTAAACAAGTCTTTTAAAGATAGGTTATGAAAGATGTGGTCTGGATGGGTTTATTGAGGCACAGTGAAGATGACAAAGGGTGGGAATTTTATGAGGCTGGACATCGACTTGGTCGCCAAGTGGGTCAAAGACACATGGATTCAACTCCATCAGAAATGACTGCCAATTCATTTCAGAAGTGTTGTATCAGCAATGCCATGGATGGAACTGAGGATGATACAATATTTGAATCAGACAATAATGAGGAGAATGAGAAGCAGAATGGCTATCAGATGACACTGATGACAATGACGATGTATACAATGAAAGCACGCCCATAACAGAAGTTTTATGAACTGTTTGGATTTTGAAGGATTCTGAATGTAATAAAATTTTTATAATTCAGGATATTGGTATGAGGATGTTATTATTTCAATTATTATTTAACACTGAAGATTAATAGTTTTTTTCAACATATAAATTAGATTTCTTAATTTCATTTTCATTAAGTTTAAACATAATATTTATTTTAGTAATGTGATTTGCCTAAATAAATATACTGGTATTTAGAACTCAAAATGTGCATTTTATGATGTAGTCATGAACTTGTGGGTCGGTTTAAGTGCAGGTCATGCAATTTTTCTTATTTTTCTCTAGTCAAGATGCGGGGGTGGGCTTATATGCAAACGTGCTTATACGCTAGGATATACTGTACATTATTAGGCTAAATCTTCTAATATTTAGACTTTCATTTTCTATGAATTTTACATTTTCCTTAATCTACTTGCATTATTTATGAAAAGAGACAGTCAGTTTGTCTGATTTTATAAGGAAAATAATGCAAACATGTTAGTTAAAATTTTCATTTACAAAAAAATGAATTAGAAAATCTTCTTCACCAATTATATTTTTAAAACAAAGTGCTATTTACATTTTTATGGTTTAATATTGAAACAGAAGTTGGTATGTTTTCAGTATCAAATGATTGGCCTAATCTGCAGAAACTGAGCAGAGGTAACTTGCATGGGAAAGCGTTGATTGTCAGCAGCTATTAAAACACACTTGTTAATGTGCATGAGTTTGTGTGTGTAATTGGTATGGCATACTATATACTTGTTCTTGGGTTATAACCTTACACTGCCAGAATGTTATTCACCCACTTTACCCCTAATGAAGATATATCACATTTTTCAGGAGACATGAACCATGCACTTACGTATCATATTTACACACATGAAGAGATGACTAATTAATTATTTGTCTGACACTGCCCACCATATCTGTGATGCAATGTTTATAACACATAGGCATAACAAAGTTTATGAAGATATCTCCAACAGTTTAGAAAATATAAACTGGACAAGAATGTGTAATAGCTGGATAGACACAACAATTCCAATATGCCCATCCAGCCCACCAAAATTTGTGGAAAGGAGGGAGGTGAAAAAATAAAACCTCAATTCACTGCATAAACATCCACATCAATACATAGGTATGGAAAAAAGCCAAAGTAAAGTGCAGACCTGATTGAAGCTATGGTTCATATTTTATAGTACCTTAATGGTATACATTGTTCAAATTTAATTTGTGAATTTTTCTTTGCAAACAAAAGTAAAATGGATAAGCATTACATGATAAATCTCCTAACTTTTCCGGAAAATGAGCTGGAGTTGTTGTCAGTGTTTTATCTACCCATGCATCATGTGTCAAATAAGCAGAATTTTCTGATTTGACGCATAGAAGTTGATGACCCTATTTAAATTGACAAACTCCAATATTATCTTAAAATTGGTCTAAAAATCATTGCTGGTATGTAAATTGTTATGTTTTGCTGATTAACACAAAAAAAAAAAGGTTTGGTGTAACACTCCCACATCAGTTTGTTATGCTGATGTTATCATAATACATAGAGTTACAACTGAGTGTGGAGCCTGGAGCTGACCTTATGTGACCTGTAACTGTCACATCATTTGTAGCAACACAAAGTTAGAACTGTACATCACTACAAACAAGAGGTGAAAAATAAACACATGATTTTACAGTGATTCTCATCAGAAAATATTATTTTATGTGCATCCTTGTCTCACAAAGAAGCAACAATTTCCATTCCCTCAATTATATGCCTTGTGTTTTTCCAAGATACTATCAGCATTGGAATGAAAATGGCATTCAAGGTAAAAAAAAAACTTAAAATAGATCCCAAACCAGCAAAATGATCATTTGGACCGAGGTTTTACAACCAACTGTCAATAATAGTATTGCTATCGAACCAGTGGAGCCTTCAACATCTTAAGATGAGGTAATGATTACATGTAAGACAAAATGTAATTCGCTTCAACAGTGGTTGAAAACATAGAGCTGGATACGTTTTCAAAAAGAAGAGCGAAGAATGTAACAGTGAAGACACCTTTACCTTTTGCCATATACGTACATAGGCTAAAATAAACCTTGATGACCAAATGTGCAAAAAAACAATAACTTTCATAACAGTACACTGGGAATGGATGCTGGGTTGCCAGAAAACAAACTGTTGATTGAACTTCAAATACTATCCAAATTTGTGAATGGCATTTTGTCCAAGTCTCAGCGTATCTTGATTTCGAGGTCATGTGCACTGCTTATTCTGCTACACTTGGGAATGTTATAATGAGGAAACCTAAAATTGCTTACTTCATGTACTCTTATAAATGACTACAAGTACATCTCTAGGACTTTCAGCTTCTGTATTCAATCACTGTAAATATCATCATGTGATCAGCAGCTTGAATAGGACTCATTATGGTCTGGACTTTGACTCACTGTTTTTTGTCTTGAGGAGTCAAATGACTTACATGAACCCATTTGTAGATAAAATGCTGTTGGGGTTTGTTTTGGAGCAGAGATGTTTTTTAATTCAGAAAGTCTTTGCATGAAAAATTTATGGAAATTGTTGGTTCTTTTTTTGATGACCAAATTCATGTAAACTCAATCACATGAACAAAAACAGTCAATTATAGTATCTGGCAATAGATTGAATTAAAATATTCATAAGCATACCTGAAGAATTTGCAAAATATGGTATTTTGTGCCTTAATACAACTAACACTGTGAAATATTAAATACAAATGCTAAATTGTCTGTAACATTTTCTGACTTTGAGCACAGCTGCCAACACCAAAGTACTAAAATACTTATTGCTTATGACAAAAATACTGATTTTCAGGACCAAATACTGAATTTTTAAATTTTAATGCTTATGCAGCTACTTACAACATATTCAACCATCAGTAAGCAAGGACAATGCCTTACATAATTATTAGATATCAAAGATGCATCTCAATTTTGTGTGATTTTCTTACTGAATTGTTTCCATTCTAGAATAAGATTAATCCTTTGCGATTTTACTGTCTGGAAAACGTGTTGGCAATAAATCAGCAGCAACATTAGTAATTGAAAGAGGAAGGTTCATTTCTAAAAAAAATTTAATAAACCGAATTTTGATCAAATTACATCAAGGTTTTCTCTGATGTTTATATACATCAAAGTTCAGGCTGAGTTGTGAATGATGAAGCAGCAAGCTGATGTTTATTAGCTTTTTCATGCCCAATAGCAAAATCACATTACACAATTTGCAAAACATAAAGTCTTCTCCTGATTTCATAAATTTAAACAAGACAAGCACAATTATCCTTTCAGTTCTGTCTTTTCTGGCAAATATTCTGAATATTCTGATTTCCTATTCAACATGATCAGAAGTTGAATATTATGAAGATAAGACACAGTGCTTTTGGTAATTGTGAAATCCAATATGGTGGTTAAAGCATGCATGGTAGCCTCAATTTTGAATGAACCAATCATATTGTAGAATTGTATTCCTATATACATGCAATACATTTCTATCAGAATGGAACTGAGTGCCTGTTCTAAACTAAAGGAAAGGAAGCAAATTTTTTATTTCATATATATTTTTTTGCACACACAAAAAAATGTACACCCATATCCAGGTCCAAAATATGAGACAAATTTGGAAAAAATGGGACAGTTGGCAATTATGTTTGAGGTTAAATCATTTTCTTGAAATTATGTTTAATATTTCCACAAATCAAACTATTTAATTCCAATAATCCTTACCTTTCATTTTTGGCAAGAAAAATAACAGCATTGACCTTATTTTCTGCTATGAACTTGACAGCCATGGAACCAGGCACAGAGGCAGGTATTAGAAGCTGACCACTGGAGGACAGTGCAAGAGGTCCAGAATCACTAAAAGTAGTCATAGATGTAAATTAATAATGGAAACAAGCAAATGAACAAACATAAAATACAGCATTGCCTTAAGTAACCAAGCCCATAATCATTTTATGATGGTTTATATTATTAATGGTAACTTACAACTTTCAAAATAATTAGTAAACAAGAAGAAACTAAAAGGAAAAATAAAATAACCTTGAAACAAAAAATGGTATTTGCACAGTGTTACATTTGTTTGTACTCCCTAACAATTTTATTAACAAAAAGCATCAATGATACAAAAAATGCATGAAATGTAGTCATTTAATTCTTCAATTTATAATTTCTAACCTGACTGTTGCCAGGGGATATCTACCACTGTCAACATACTGGTGCTTCAAACCAAATGGAAATCAATATAAACAAACAGACAAACTGCTTACTGTCCTTGTATGGTTTTTAGAATAGCCCATTTTAATAAAAACTGCTTTTTGCTGCCAATATATTTACTGTCCTGTTTTCATATTTCAAAATAGACTGTAAAAAAAGGAAGAATTCTTGTATACATAGTCCCAAGAGATGTAACTCCAAAATTTACAAAATTATTGAGATTAAAATGATGGTGAACTACATCACATCTGTTGCTTGAAAACAGTGACTTGCCCATGCATATAAATTAATTGTATTACTAAAGAAATTCCAGTCTGATTTGAAATGCCAGCAAATTTACTGTGTTTGGCAACAAGTAGGTTAGATATTTTAAAATGATGAATGAAAAGGCTAAGTTTTGTAAAAAATTTTATATCCCTGATGCTTTTTTTGTTAAAATAGTTAGGGAAGTACAAACAAATTAGAGAGTGTTCAAATACTATAGTTTGTCATATTTAATGTAAGGTAAGTCTGACAAAAAGGGATTTCATTATATAAAGGCATACTTCTGCAGATAAACCTAGTTGATTCAATCTAATTGAGAGCCATGTGGGAGAACACTTGTTTCTTCAACAGCATATCAACACATAAAACATTATATCATGCCAAGGCACATGGAGAATACTGCCTTGTCCTGGAATGCATCATGACCACTGACCTGTTTTAGTTTGGGTAGAATGTGAACCCATATCCTTCTGGTCCAGAGTTGAGCACACTAAGCACAAAGCCACTGTGGTGATGGAAAGAGCAAGACAATCATTAGATAAACTGGAGCTAATATTGATTATCTAGCCCATGATCCATTGGCCCATGGCCCATTCAAGAGACACATGTGGTTAGGATAACTGATTATCAAAAAAATAGAAATGTTTGTTTCAAGTTATATTGTTACATACAGGGTACAGACAAATGTGTCAAATATACTGATAATCGGGATAATGGACAAATTTGTTTCATATTTCATCATTACATATTGGGTACACACACGTTGGATACACTGATAATATGGATACTGGACAGGTTTGTTTAATATTATATCGTTACATATATGGTACACACAGATGTGTTAGATATGCTGATAATCAGGAGAATGTTAGTTTGTTTCATAGCACATATAAGGGTACACATACATATGCTGGATACAATGATAATTTGAATAATGGACAAGTTTAGCTTATATAATGCCTGCACATTCACTCACATCTTTTTAATAAACAAAGCTCCAAATATATATATATATATATATATATATATATATATATATATATATATATATATATATATATATATATATAGATGCAATAAACTGACCACGAACAGTACGAAACTAGGAACTAACTAGCCTAAGCGCTTTCGACTCTTAATGAGTCTTTTTCAAAGGCAAATACAAAACATAGTTACGACAAACAAATAAACACAAAAACGTTGCGTTTGTAAACCTCTACATTTCTATCTTCACATGTGCTAAAATAATAAATACAACCAGCTTGTATAGACTAGTTGCGGAAACTGAAAACGTTGTATAATTCCCTAAAAGTCTACAAGCCAAAGCGACATCTATTTTTATTTTGTGTACATATGTAACGCAGATTATATCCCGGATATTTGGTTCTATACCGGTTATTCTTATAGTAAAAATTGAAGGATAAGAAGATTTAGAAAATGTTAAATTCTACTAGTGCATAGTTTTCATTTTCTAGTCTTCTTGGTTTAGACCGCTTGGTTTCAATGTTCTAAGGCGGCGTATCCAGTATGATTCCTGATATGCGTTACATATGTACACAAAATAAAAATAGATGTCGCTTTGGCTTGTAGACTTTTAGGGAATTATACAACGTTTTCAGTTTCCGCAACTAGTCTATACAAGCTGGTTGTATTTATTATTTTAGCACATGTGAAGATAGAAATGTAGAGGTTTACAAACGCAACGTTTTTGTGTTTATTTGTTTGTCGTAACTATGTTTTGTATTTGCCTTTGAAAAAGACTCATTAAGAGTCGAAAGCGCTTAGGCTAGTTAGTTACTAGTTTCGTACTGTTCGTCGTCAGTTTATTGCATCTATTTTAATTAATCCCTGACAAACGTGATCCCTTGGTGGATCCAGTACGCTTGAGAGGGTTGTTATTCGCCATATGATTTGTATTCTTTATATATATATATATATATATATATATATATATATATATATATATATATATATATATATATATATATATATATATATATATACACACACATAAAGTATAACATTTAGGGCAATAACCTATACTACATTTCAAAGGTATTCATGGCAATGAAAAGAAGTTTGTAATGCTGAGGAAACAAGAGTTCTCTTAGTGAGCACCAAGGGTAATAATGACCTCTGCATGTGCTGGAACAAGAAAACAAACTATTGGATGAAGATGTTCAGGGCATAAAGTTTACCACTGCTATAATCTGACACCGCATCTGTCTGGCTGTCAGGCAATAGACACTGGAGAATTGAAATATTCATACAACACATTGGTCAAGCAACAGAAACTGCAGTACTGCAATATTCAGATGCCACCATCTGTCAGGCAACAAACTGTAGGATTGAAATATTCAGACAAAACATGTTAAGCAACAGAAATTGCAGTATTGCAATATTCAGATGTCACCATCTGTCAGGCAACATAAACCATAGGAATGAAATATTTGGACACAATATCTATCAAGCAACAGTAGCTGCAGTATTGAAATATTCAGATACTGTATCAGTCAGGCAATGGAAATGGCAGGAATGAAATATTCAGACAAAACATCTGTCAAGCAACAGAAATTGCAGTATTGCCATATTCAGATGCACCATCTGTCAGGCAAGAAACTCCACAAGAATGAAACATTTGGACACCACATCTGTCAAGCAACAAAAACTGCAGTATTATTACACTCAGACACTACATCTGTCAGATAACATAGGTACTACATCTGTCAGGCAAGAAACTCCACAGGAATGAAACATTAGGACACCACATCTGTCAAGCAACAAAAACTGCAGCACTATTACACTCAGACACTACATCTGTCAGGCAACAGAAACTACAGTATTGCATAACTGAGACACCCTATCAGTAAGGCAACAGAACCAGCAGTATCGCAACCTTCTTACACCAACTGATCATCACTACCATCATGATATTGTAACAGATGAACAGATTCCTACCCTTCAGCTACTAACTCCAAGTGTGACAGGTCTTCTGTTCCTATCTCTCTCAGAACATCTTCCTGACATCGCCGCAGTGAGTTGAGAATTTTGTTGAGTAGCACTTCATATTGCTGGGCCATCATCATCTGGTGGCGCTGCCCACGAACTACTTTAATGCCATTAAGCAGACTAGAAAGCTCATGCTCCATCCTGGGTAGACGCTCCAGTACAGCATCGTATGCCTTTACTGATAACAATAGCTGCAATGCAAAACTATTATGAAATCGTCATTTTCTCCCCTAAATGATTTGTAGGCAATTTAAAAATCTATTGCAAGTCCTATTCCTTAAATTTTAACATAAATCCTAAAGTTTACTTCAATTGCCTGAAAACCGACTACTGAATATTAAATAGACACCTAATTTCAAGATAACTTTTTATAAAAAATTAAAAAGCTTTCAGGTAAGGGATACAAGTAAATTTATAATCACATTACAGTAGAAAGACAATCCCTTTTGCCCAAAAGTCATGGTCTCTAAAGACAGGTGGTCTTTCATCACAGGTCATTAGACTATATATTTAATAAATCTGCACATAAAAAAGTCTGGTTCCTTACAATGTGTGGTCTCACATAACAGTGGTCATTTAAGATAAGTTTTACTGCACTAAATCAGTTTCATTATATACAGTGAAACTTGTCTTGAGTGACCACTGCTATATGAGACCACCTGTCTTGAGAGACCACATTCTCAATTAACATATTTACTGATTATATAGCATTGTGACCTGTTATGAAAGACCGCCTGTCTTGAGAGACAATAATATTTTGGCAAATGAGGTGGTCTTTCAAGGCAGGTTCTACTTTAATTCCAATTATTATGTTTCAGGTTTGTTCCAGCTGGTTTGACATGGTTTTAGGACATCAGCTGCAATCATACACTATAATTGAATGTGCTGATTTTGTACATTCTTTTTCATCTTTATATCATGTATCAGAATGGAATGCACATTCTTTTTTCATAGTTATATCACTCCTTTCTGCTGATTTAAAAAGAATTTATTTAATTGGTAACTGACCATGTAAAAGTAGGCTGTCACTAAAATTTATCAAGGAGTTGCCATATCCCCCCATATGTTTGATTATATAATGTTCCAGATAAAAGCAACACTCCTATTTAGCAGTAGTCATTATCTTTTACTGACTAGTAATTTTTCCTTAATTCCCATATTTTCCTTAAATTCTTCTAAATTATGCATTTCTGTGTGTTCCTTTGTTAAAAAAGTCCCTTCACACAATTTAAATAACCTAAATATGTGCCAACAGTGGATGTGGGCTACTTTAAAGATTATCTGCAAACAATGCCACAACCACTGAAAATTAGCAATGATCTGTTACTTATACTAGAATGAATGAATATCTCAAATTATTTACTGCTGCTGACAATTTTTGATGACTGTTAGTGCCAAGGTAGTAAGAATAACAGACCATATGAGGTTTGTGACCAGTACGTATTAAATCATTAAAATTTGCTCTCACTAATGTCACCAACTATATGTTAACATTAGCAATGCAATACCTGTCACTATTGCGCAGCTGAATTTGCCAATGTGGTGGAAGTAGTACTGATGATCTCAAAAACTAAAAGTAGTGTGTCTGTCAAAATGCAAATTTCATAAACTTTTCCAGTACAAGTTGGATGAAACTCACTCAGGAGCATTATGATCTCTTTAAAAATAAATAGACTGAGGTAGCAATGGCAAGAATCTCATGAGCATTAATGTGCATGAATAAAAGGTCCCTTTCATGAATGGACCAACAAGCACTCTTGATTACGACAATTCAAATGGAAATAGTGGATGCCAAAATGAATCTTTAATTGAAGGAAATGATGCTTCCTACCTTTCTTTCTTTATCTGAATGTGACCAAATAGACTCATAAAGTGCTGAATTTAATAGTTGATCATGATCATCTCCAGCAAAGATATGAGACTGGAGATCTCTGTAGGTAGAGGAGCAGTACCTACTGTACCAAAGGCATCAGAGGTCTTGAATACTGAGCATATTCTGGCATTACACTTGGCAACTATGCTTGAAAACCTGTCCAGGCAGATAGGTCACTTGAGATGAGTCAAGCATGAACATGGAAATTCTGTGGGCTGCTGTGCAGGAGACACTTTTTTGTAGTGACAGAAGGTCCCTCTTATGAGGATGTGTCCTATATCTATCTACCAACTGCTCAAGAGGATCAATAAACCCTGTTCACTGAGGCCACCAAAAACAAGCTTCACAGTGTAGATTCTAATTTTGTGAAGTACTTGCAGAATTATTGGTAACTGAGGGAAAGCACAAGCGAACTGATATTCCAACTTATGCTGAGGGCATCCACTGTTTAGGCATTCTGGTCTGGAGCTGGGGAAACATAAAAAGGGGAGAATGTTGATTAGTCTTGTTGCAAACAAGTCCATCAAGGTCTTCCACATAATCTGCTCAGGGATTCTACCATTTATTACTGCAGAGATCGTTAAATGAGGACAAAACTACCTCTCCTGGACCAAATGGCTGCCAAAAATATTCTTCTTGCCCTAAAGGTAATGAAATCAAAAGGGTAGTCCTTGTAAAAGGTTCCTTAGCAAAGGAGATTCCACACCTCTTTGCACAGAGCAGTGGCCTGTCTGCCTTCTTGTCACCTGTGGTATTCTTGCACTAATTTGTTATCAGAAGTGACCATCACACATGCTCACCTTAATGGGTTGACTCACAATACTACCCTTATTTCCACATTTTTAATGTGTGGAGTACATTCTTTATGGGACCATATGGCACTGAAGAACACAGCACCTAAAATCTGATGTGTCCATAAACTGATAGGTGTGGGGTTTGGGAGCATGTACACAGACTCTGGCCATAAACCATTTCTGTCTTGTGCACCATCTCAAAATGATGGTTAAAATCCTGGAGAAATATACCATTTCTGTTTTGTGCACCATAAAATGATGGTTAAAATCCTGGAGAAATATGAGCAGCTAAAAGAGCCCTGTGCAGTTTCCAGTTTACCAAAAAGAGAAACTGGGTGGATGCATAAATAATAATCTTCCTAGAGGAATCAGGCCCAATTTGGAGTTTAAAATCCCCAGAACAGACAGACATTGGCAAGCTAACAACTAGGTCTTGGCTCTCAGTGCCTCCCAAAGGAGCAGGACCCAGCAGGACATGGATTAATTCATTCCATATGAAATCCTGAGATGCAACGAGTCCTGATTTCTCAAGGTTTATATATAAGGGCCAATAAGGGCCAGCAGTGTGACATATCTTGTCTTTTATACTGGAGAATAAGGATCTCCATTGATCTTAAAAGGGCGATGACTATTCCCATTAATCTGGTAAAGACTCTGTGTGTGGATTTTAGACTGGAATTTATACTTCTTGAGACGAGATAAAATTGGGATGTGAGGGTGTACATCCTGGAGGTCAACGGAAACTGTCCAGTTGCTGGGCAGACATTACGATATTCTTGACACAGGCTGTGGTATCCATCTTGAGAGGTTTCTTGTGCAGAAACATGTTTAAGGTGGAATCAGTTGACAATCAGCCAAAGCCTTCCCTTTTTTTGGGATACCAGGAAAACCAGGGAGCAGAAGGCTGAAGTCTGGGAGTTTTTACAAACTTTCCACTGCCCTTTTCCATAGAAAGGAGTGTGCCTGTTGTTTTAACTGCATCAGATTTCACTGGTGGAACAGCATTGGGAGGAGTCCTTGCCAGATAAAAATGGTCCCAGAATTAAAGGCAATATGTTCTGTTTAAAACAGAAAGTATTAACCCATCATCTATTACACTCAAACAGATCTTGGAAAAGAGGGCCAGTTGAGCACCTATGGGAATTACTGGAAGAGGGATGCACTGCCAGAGAGGGACTGAGTCCCTAAGATACCTCACATCCAGGAAAGGGAGAAGGGTCTGTAACTTCAACCTTTGACTTTCTGGTGACCATATTGACAGGTGAGTGGGATGTTTATACTGGGGCTGCTTCCTGGACTGAACTGCACCTGTTTAAACAACTTTGCTAATGGCCTGAAGGGGTGATATATATGAAAACACTTTCTAGCTTGTTTTGATGGGCTAAGAGCAAATGCAAGGGACCAGTTTTGTTGCATCTTTTAGTCTTGAGATCCCAGATGGAATGAATGCTTAGACATCTCCAGAGCAACATCCTCCACATGAGTTAAAACTATAAATACAACCAGCTTGTATAGATTCCGCAACAAGTCTATACAAGCTGGCTGTTAATAGTTTTAATAGTTTTAACTTATGTGGAGACAGCCATATAGAGGTTAACAAACACAACGTTTTTGTGTTTATTTGTTTGTGGTATATATGTTTTGTATTTGCCTTTGAAAAAGACTCATTAAGAGTTGAAAGCACTCAGGCTAGTTAGTTACTAGTTTCGCACTGTTCATTGTCAGTTTATTGCATCTATCTTAATCAATCCCTGACACACGTGATCCCTTGGTGAATCAAGTGCACTTGAAAGGGTTGTTATTCGCCATATGATTTGTATTCTTTATATATATATATATATATATATATATATATATATATATATATATATATATATATATATATATATATATATATATATATTAAACAATGTAACTCTACCTACATTGCTCCTATGAGAAAATTATATCCAAGTAACGTGCCTTCCTTGGCAATTCTAAAAATTAAAAATTCAGTCACTCACTATGATGGTAAACAAAAATGAACAAAATTCTGCCCATTCTAAAAAAAATTATAAAGAGACACCAACAAATCAAAATATGAAAATGAAATAAATCTGTTTTATCATTAAAATAATAAAATTTGTCTTTATACACTATGGAAAATATTTTCAAGCACCTTAACATTTTGACTGAATGAAAAACTAAAACCATTCCAAACTATCATTATACTTTTCTTTTTGTTCTTGAAACACTTATGCAAAACTTCTCATCTTTACTATGCATTTAGTTAATTATTCTGTTTCCTTTTATGAAATTTCCATAAACTCATATTAAATGGTAACATCTCTTTGTTATGTGCTTTGATGGTCAATTTTTACTAGAATTGGTTTTTACTATTTTACAATGAACAAGGCTCAGCAATCTGAGCTTGGTCCTGAATGTTCAATCAGAGTGTTTTGGTTATTTTCATTTATAATTCCTTGTTAAACAGATTATTATGATGCCAAGAAAATTTGAGGTCTTTTCCAAGGACACACCGAGACAGTGACTCATGCTGACCTGGATGGGTATCAACCTGGGACCCTAGGATTAAAAGTTCCATGCCCAACCAGGCTGGCTGAGCTGACATTCAGTAATTAAAAAGATCAGAAGAATATTACCTTGAATTTGTGCTTATCAGATTTACACATAATTTTCCCTCAAAACAGATGTTTTAAACAAGTGGGGCCCAAACCCCATTTTTCAGTGAGGTCAAAAGCAGGTACAATGTAACCTCCTGCCAAGCTTTCATGAAGCTCAGGTGAATCAATTTAGTTTAAAAACAGGGATAACCAAATGCAGGTGAGAATTTGAGAGCTGCTGTTTTAATGACAGAATATGTTTTGCAGTTTTAAATAAGAAATGGAATATTACCTGTCAAAAATGTTCTTATTATTTCATTTTGAAATGATCTAAAATGGCATCAAGAATAAGGTACTGGCTGATTATCTGGTTGTTGTTTTGTTTTTTTCTCTCACTAAAAATGTAAAAAGCAATCTTATCACTAAAATAGTATGTAAATTTGGTTTGAAGCCCAATGTATGGACAATATACGAGATAAAGGTTATGAAAAAACATCGTTTTTAAAACTGATAAGTTGAAAACTGTCAAAATTTCTTGATGGAATTTTTGCTTTAGTTTCTTTTTGAGATCATTGTCCTGATTGAAATATCAAAAAGAAGCTTACAGTCATCCACTCTGTTGGAACATCTTCACTACCAAGCACAACTTCTCCATGAAGATTAATGCCTGTTTTACTGCTGAATACAACCATTCGCCCTAGGAATAAAACTGTATATTATACACGGCAAAATAAAACAAAACAAGAGTAAAGATACAACAAAACATGTAAAGATATAACAAAACATGAGTACCATGAAAAGCACATTATCTGCCTGCCCCATATATATGGCTTTTTATAAGACAACTGAATCTTTGTGCAGTAACCAGTTTTTACTTTTTATTCAGTGACCTTGACCTCTTATTTTTGACCCCAAAGCCAACAGGTTTCTTCCTTACCCTAAGCACAAGCCATCCAAATAGTCTGTTTCAGGTCTGTAATACAAAACTAATGTTATTCTGTGATAAGCATATTTCTTTTTGTTCAGTCAGTGACCTTGACCTGTCATTTTTTTAACCCCCATATCACTAGGCTCTTCCTTACTCCATGTACAAGTCATCCACAAAATTTGGTTGAAGTACATCAAATTAAAATTAATGTTATTTCAAAATCAAATGAGCTTTTTCCTTACCTCAAGTGAAAGCCAGCCACAAAGTTTGGTAACTGTAAATGACAAAGACCTTAAATTCATTTCTTGGAAACCATTTTTCTTCTTTCCGAGTGACCACAAACCCAGATTTTTTCGACCATAAATCAATACAGCCCTTTCTTACCACAAGTACAAATTATACACAAGGTATGGCACTGGTACAAGGTGGAGAATAAAGCTATTGTGAAGAAACCATCTTTCTACTTTCAGTAACAATGGCATTAAACTCTAACGTTCTGATCATGAAACTGAGTTGTTCTTTACTCCAAGTCCAAGAGATCCACAAAGTTCGGTAACTGTAGATGGGAGACATTTTATGTTGAAGTACAGAAACATAATTGTCAATAGAGATGGACATCATCATTACATAATATGCTGCATCTCAAAAGAATGAATTATTCCTCTACTTCATTTACAGAACCTGCAGAAGGGGTATATTTCCATGGCCATGCACTGATATATTTGTAATACTTTTTTTAAAGACTCATATAAGTTATATACTTTGTTTCTGTTATTAACAAAAAATTCATTGGCATAAATTTTAAAGTGAGGCTCAGGAAAAAGAAATTACATAAAACTTTTCTGCTATATTCTTAGTTTGGTGTTTTTCAAGTTTTGGTGTATAAATAAAGTTACATTTCATCATTATCATTACTCTTCATTGAACATAGACCTTTCACTGCAGCACCCAACTGTCACTATCTCTTTTGCATTCCTGCATGACCTACAGATGGTCTTAAGTTCAGTGTCATTGGTTTGTAACCAAGTCACGGGTGATCATTATCTTTAGCACATGTCTCGAGGGTTCCAATCCCGAGTGTCATAAGTAATTTTGAACTGGTTTCTGTACAGGGTGTGTCCAACAGATCTCTACTTGCACTCCTTAACTGCACTGGCTTTGGATTTCTGTTGTGTTCTCAGCCATAACTCCAGGATGGGGATTGGGTCTGGCCATTTGATGTGTAGAGTCTGTCTGAGACCAGTATTGATGAAAACCTGCATCATATGTTCCAAGTCTTTTGTGTGACACCAGATCTCATTGATTACTTTGCAAGAGTTGAACAGTCTAAGCTTTGTTTTCAGGTGGATGATGTTATCAATCCTCAAAACTGGTTTGAGAGTAATAAAGGCATGTCATTCCTTGGCCTTGGCATTATCTGTTCCTCCTGACTTGTTCCGAATGTAGCCAAGGCATGTGAACTTGTCTTTAAGAGAATAGGTACATCCTGGTCTGTATTGACTACAAGTATTTGTCTTATACTGGCTGTTAGTTTGGCCTACAGCATGTTGGCTCCTTGTCTTTAACTGCATGACCTGGTGTGTTTGTTACAGCAGTCCAATATCATCTGCAAAGTCCAGGTCTTCCAGATTTTGAGTCATGGTCCACTGTATGCCTTGTAGTTTGCCCATCATCATCATCAGGTCTATCACCAGGCAGTAGCTCATCATCAAAAGTAAGCATCCTTGTCTGATGCCAGTGTCAACAGAAAATGAAGAAGACAAGAATGTGTTGCATTTACTAGTATGTTATTTCAAAGTACTAATCTACAACCAACATTGAAATGACTAAGGGCTAAGAAGGTTATGTAGTGAAATCAGGACTATATAACTTCTTTACTAGCTTGGAAGTAACTTTTAAACCCCTTACACTAATCACAGAGGCACATTACCTCAGTGGTCAGCATGCTGGACTTACACTCAAAATGTCATAATTTTGTACAATTTTTAAAGTCCTTCATGTCAGTATGTTTTCTGTCAAACTTGGTCAAATTATGTTAAGCAGTTTTGAGTAGATGTCATTTAAATTTATTAAATACTTAGTAACAGTGGCCATATTGGCTGTCAATAAGTATCATTTATGTGATTTGAAAGGCCTTCTTTCTAAGATGTCTTATGCCAAATTTGGTTAAATTCTCTTGAGTGGCTTTTGACAAGAATCAATTTAAAATTGTTTTCTTTTTTAGTAACACAAGACCTAAACATCTGGCTTTTGACTGACTGGTTCTGGACCAGTAGGACCCTAAATTGCCCAGGTATTTATTTGTCAAGGATCAACAATCCAACCACAATGTCTTATGTACAAATATTGACTACAGTGCATCACCATAAATGAAAGACAGGAAAAAAAATCACAAAATTAATGCATGCTCAGAAATCAGTCAACTACTTTATTGCTTATTAAGTGCCAGAAATATTTTACTAATCATAACATTTTAATATTTTAAAATTTTAAAATCCAACAATCATTCATTTTATTGGTGGATTTTCATTGCATCTCAGTGCTGTGGCTAACAAGATCTTTAAGTTTCAATGTTCTCAAAACAAAAGATATCAAATGCCCAAATAACGTAGAATATACTGGCTGTTCAAAGCTCACTCAATGAAAACTGATGGGAAAATACCCATAAAGTCAATCAATATGCAGTCAGGAGCCCCAAAAGTAATAATTCACTTAAAAGATAATTCCCTTGAAATTTCCCTCAACATTTTAGATATTTTGTCACATTTCTTGTCAAGGTCAAGAAAAGGTCAGAGAAAACTGATTACTTGACAGATTGCTAAACCTCAGATTAACTTTGCCTAGGCCCTCACTGTGTTCAATGCCATGCTTTCTCTGTGAAAAATCGTCAGTGGGCAGTGGTCTCATTAGGATAGAAATTAACCAGTTCTGGTACCTTTGACATGGTGAATAACTAACTGTGCACACATATTTGTAAAGACTCAGGAAATCAAGGTCTTGATGATTGAGAGGGGTACATTTATTTACATCAATATCAATATACTAGTGCCAGTAATATGCTCATTGCTTGTTTCATGTGCTATCGTATCAGTTATAAAATTGGATGTGCCTTTGAATACGTCATTTGAATGACTGGCAGACTATGTGTATGCTGTACATGCTGAACAAAACAGACCTGATCTCTTATCATTGTGCTCAACCCATGACTAAGCCTTTTCATTTTTTCAGTGATCCTGGAAGGTCTGAATATGTTTTTTTTATTGTAATTTTAGTTCTTTTTGGATATGGGACATTTAAAACCCAATAGTGAAACACATCTTGTAGTAGATGAATTCCCTTGCCTTCTGCTATACATGCACAAACTTAAGCATCATGAATAATGGTTTCCAAAGTGGGTTGTTTTACCGAGGGGTAACTAATGCTGAATAATGCTTGTTATGGGGTAAGGTTCAGGGGGTGCTGAGGATAACCAAGTGAGCAGTAACTTAAAAAGTTTGGGAACCATGGATTTAGAATATATAGTAAACCAAAACAATAAATGCTTAGTTTCAGCTATGGTTGAAAACAGACAAATATCTGATTGACACAGATCAAAGTAAGACTGATGATCAGCAGACTGCATGTTAAATCTGCAGTCAAATTGGTATTATTTCTGAAAATGTGAATGACCTTTATGTCTTCTTAATTTGGTTAAACTGGCTTAAGCAGCTTGATGTTGACAAGAGTAATAATTGATGGATGCATGACACACAATGGATGCTATGCAGGCAATGCATAAAGGACATGTGGTCATACTGTAGTCCACTATGCCTTAGGCTAAAGTGAGATAAAATTTAACTTTAAAAAAAAAGAATTTAAGGACTGTAAATCACATGACAAAGTCAGTTATTCATGAAAAGCTTACAACCATCTCCTGGCTAGCAAATGATATTCTTAATATACTTTATCAAAAAATCTTATGTTGGAAAAAGCACAAATAGCTTAAAAAATTAAGCTGTATGAAAAAAAATGTACTGTTCAAAATTACCTTTCAGAATGCTCTGAATACGATGTGTTTGTTGGGTACACAGCCGGTCAAATGTTTTGAGACAGCCCATGTAGTGTCTGTTACCCCAGATATTATCCCAGTGGATCCCTGACATCCCTATGAGATCAACTAACTTCTCACATATCTTGTCAATCTCACCCTGCAGGAATCGAGCTGACTCACTGTACCTTCGAATTCTGGAGATATTTTCCCTCAGCCAACCACTATAAAGGAACGATGTGGATATTTTTTATTTCTTTATAATTAGTATAGTACGGTATACCATTCTAAAAAAAAAATAAGTTCCTAAAATAGCATGTCAGCATTTTCCAAAGAGAAACTGAATCACCACAGTGTACTTGAAGATTCTGGGATGTTCACTCTCAGCCAGCAGACATGCAATAATGTCCCCTTTTCTGTCTCTCTTCATGGGTATTAGAAATATATATATATATATATATATATATATATATATATATATATATATATATATATATATATATATATATATATATATATAAAGAATACAAATCATATGGCGAATAACAACCCTATCAAGCGTACTGGATCCACCAAGGGATCACGTGTGTCAGGGATTGATTAAAATAGATGCAATAAACTGATGACGAACAGTACGAAACTAGTAACTAACTAGCCTAAGCGCTTTCGACTCTTAATGAGTCTTTTTCAAAGGCAAATACAAAACATATATGACAAACAAATAAACACAAAAACGTTGTGTTTGTAAACCTTTACATGGCTGTCTCCACATGTGTTAAAACTATAAGTCTACAGGCCAAAGCGTTATCTATTTTTACTTTTTGTACATTTATGTAACGCAGATTATATCCTGGATATTTGATTCTATAACGGTTATTCTTATAGTAAAAATTGAAGGATAATAAGAAGATTTAGAAAATGTTAAATTCTACTAGTGCATAGTTTTCATTTTCTAGTCTTCTTGGTTTAGACCGCTTGGTTTCAATGTTCTAAGGCAGCGTATCCAGTATGATTCCTTTTCCTTCCTGGTTTCAGAACTCCAGCTGAGGTTGTTAGCAATAGCGATAAATATTATATCACTGAAAGTGTGGCCAGGGGAGGAGAAGTGTTCTGCGACCGGGCTTCTGTACAGCTTTTTTGTCATCCAATCAGGATTGTCTTCTTTTGGTGAAGCTTTAACAAGTGGAAATATTAAATTGCTTGTTCTTCTGGCAGTTGATTAATTATTTATAATACCAGTTTGCATTTATAATTATGTACTCAACAAAACATTCAATATTATTTGCTTCCCTTCTTTTTTCGAATTTTCACAAAAATGAGTTTTGTAAGAAAACATCATCGACCAGACAACAATTCTTGAATTCCACAACACTGCATTATTCCCTTCAATCAACTGATTGCACCCTGTTGTAAATATTATTATATAGGTAACATATTGTTATATATAGGTAACATATTGTAAATATTGTTATATAGTTTACATATTGTTATATATAGGTAACATATTGTAAATATTATAATACAGGTAACATTGTTATATATAGGTAACACTGTAAATATTATATAGGTAACATATTGTTTTATATAGGTAACATATTGTAAATATTATTATATAGGTTAGATATTGTTATATATAGGTAACATTGTAAATATTATTATATAGGTAACATATTGAAATATATAGGTAACATATTGTAAATATTATTTTATAGGTAACATATTGTTATATATAGGTAACATATTGTAAATATTATTATATAGGTAACATAATTTAAATATCTTGCATCAATCAGGTGTTTATCCAACTCAACCACAAATGTGATCCATGACAGCAAAAGAAGCAAAATGAAACAAGTAATCAGTTCATGCAAATCTTTGTTTCACAAATACGGTTCATTATGGAGAAGCAAGTTCCAAGGTGTAGTGAACTTAAAATTCCCCACCCTGGAATATTCTCAAGGATGAGCAGAAATTTCACTATTATTTGCAATAAAATCATGGCATCAAAGTTTTCTAGATATGTCAATATTAAAACAATTGAGTTTTGAAGTTGATGATTATTAATAATTGTCCAGTGATTAAAGAAAAGAAATCTTGTTTTGTTGCGAGTCAACAATGACACTTAAATATTTGCAGTGACATAAAATCAATGTTTCCGGAGGTACACATCATCTGTGTCAAAATATCTTGGATTAATGTTTGCAATCCTCATTCAAAGGTTGGTTACCTCAAAAATAAAGGTAATTTATTACAGAAAAGCTAAAAACTTCATTATAAAACTCATTTTATTGACATCTATTCCAAAGGAAATTATTTTCATCATTGTCAATCCCATAACCTAAGAGGTCATTGGGGTACAACAGATGTCTTCGCAGCCAATTCTCTCCAGGCAATTATAAAAAGAATATTAAACCATTTAGTAGGCACCCCACCCACCCCATCTCACTGTCAAAATCCAGCTGGGACTCCACTGTGCACAAAATTTCAAGGAAGTGGTACATTGAGTCTTAGCTGTCTATGAATTGCATGGTTTCCTTAATTAAAGTGCCCAATCAATTGACAGTCTAAAAAAGAATTACTATCTTGAGATTGGGAAATTGCAGAAATTGGGCAGCAACTATAAAAGAAAACTTGTGGTGAAAGATTTAAGATTTTAATGGTAAGTCATCGATTAAACAGATTCCTGTGAATGTGCAAAAACTAGTTTGTCTGGGGCTACAATACTATAAACTATATGACTGACATGGTTCCCACCATTTCTTAAAGATAAATTTCTAGGTCATTTCCAGGGTGAAATTGATTTTTCAAGGTTCACAGATGACCATTACTGAATGGAATTAAAGAACATTTTAGTTTATGAAACAAGTATTTTTTTAAAATGGGTCAAGACTTTCAAAAACATCTAAGTCAGAAAAGATGATCATGTACTAAACCAATAAGTTTATCACACAATACATATCTCTGACTAATGTATATTCCTATAAAGTCATTCAATTTACAGAATAAAAATTCTAACTCAACTTCTTCTGAATTGCATGATGTTAGTATGAGGAAATGACATAATGAACAAAAATTAGTTTCAATTTCTTTCAAACCTTTAATTCTAAAAATATCAAAATAATCACTTGTTAGTCAAGACAGCAATTTATATGCATGTTATCATGTTATGCAAAGGAAACATTTCCTATCCCTGTATGAAAAAACAATTAAGGCAAAGTATTAGAATCTTATTCTCACAATAGCTTATACCTGAATTTACAGATTTTGTGTAGTCAGATCAAACTCTTCTTACAGCTTAGATTATACCGCCACAAGTTAAACTTTATTATAAAAAAACTCGCAGATAAGCATTTTCTTAATAGAACTTTGATCCTAAAAGCATTTGGAAACAATAATAATTTTTTATTGCAGATAGTATACAATTTTCATATAACATTTTTATTTTTTGTACAACATTTGAAATGAGTTATAAATGATATATGACTACTGGACCTATGATGTCATGAATATATGGGTTGCAAGATCTGTGTACTTGTGTGAACTAGCAATGCAAATGGCAAGTACCATGTCAAATATCATCAACACCACAGAAATATCTCATCTAATCTTTCAGTAGATTAAAGACAATGATTGTAATACTTGCAATTTCTGAGAATATAAATAATTTTCATATTGATTTCATATGTTATAACTCCATGTAACAGCACTTAAGTTTGCTAGGCCATCTGGTTAATGGCTACACTTTTGTGCCACCATGTTGACTTCTTGTAATGCTATCCTGGTTTTCATACCTTCCATATAAGAAAAGATAACAATAACGAGCTTTCTCTGATATAACTCAGTGTTTGGATTGACTAAACAAATATGTTTATGGTAAGCACCCAAATGATCCATACTGCAAACTCTTAATATTCTGGTCAGAACTCAATAGAATTTAACTTGCGATCAGTTCAGTTCTGACTGAGTTACATAATTGTTTCTGCCATCAAGTTGTGGCAGAAAATTCCTAGGTTTTTCCCGACTTTCATCAATGTTTGCAAAATAAATTCAAGGATTTTTCACAGTCGGGAAAATATATAATACTTCTCCTGATGTTTTCCTGATTTCCTGGTATCATGGGAACCCTGCATTGAGTCAAGGAAGCATTCAAAAAGCACTAAACTATTGTCACTTCTGCAATTTAGTCTTTACATAGTAGCATGAATGACCCCTAAATAGGTGGATAAAACCAAATCACAAGCTGCATCTGGTCTATGGGCAATATCCAGCCAAATTGCTATAGTTTGCACTTGCTTTCTCTACATGGTCACAATCTCTAGTCCACAACAACTATTCCTAGCATTATCTCAACTTTCTTTGTTGGAAAGCTATTACAATAATTTTTTTTTTAAAATTACGTCCCTCAAATTTTAATTCAAATCAAAACTGCCAGAAAATATAATCAAATAGCTGACCAAAATATATTTAAACTAATTTTCATTCTCAAACAAATTAAATTTCTAAATACCCTAAAGTTTTCTGAGGAGGAGGCTTGTAGCTGCTTTGTTGATATGGGTTCGGCTTGCCAGTAGCTGCATAATATGAAGGATCCCATTTGACTGGTTGGTTGACAATACCACTCTCTCTTTTCTGGGCAGAAATTGTTTGGAGGTAGTCAAGAGGAAGTTCACATGATTTTAAAACTGATGTTAAAGTTGTTCTGAGGTCAGAGGATGCCAATGTAATTTTGACTTTCCTCAAACCTGCAATAAATTAAAAATAAATTACTGCCTGGACTTAAGCTTATTGATTTGTATACCAGATATACATCATGTAACAAAAACTGTGCAGTTTTGCAACCTTTTCTTTCTCTGTCTTGTCTCGAACTGGTTGTTACCGTCAGTTTTATGATTTCACAAAAGAGTATCAAGCACTTTAATGAGATCATTATGATCAACATAATTTTATGTTCAAAACTCAAGCATATAATACAGTCGGAAGCACCTGAATAATGCCATTATGTTCAACAGGACTTGTATGTGTAAGTTGTGCCTTTTAATCATAAAATCACTTTAAAGTTTCACAGGTCAGGCTTAGCAATATGTATTCCCTTTGGACTTTTTCAAAACAAATTTGGGGTCAGTATTCAAGACCTGTTGCTTCTTTTTCAATCTTCAGTCACAGGCATGCATAATGTTTCACAAAAATAATTGCAAAGGACAAAGTAAAATACATCCCACATAAGTAAACACCTTCTGTAGTCTTTATGAATGCAAATTAAGAGCTCAAAGCAGAGAAGAATGGATTCAAAAACAGGTATTTGCTGTTTATTATTCTCAAATAAAAAATATGAATCCTGACTCAATATACCAAAAAAATCTGACAATTTTCTTTTTATTCTAAACTGAATACAGGCTAAAGTTTGTTTTCTTTTGATGTGCAATGCAATTAAAATTAGTATGTTATTGATACCTATAAAATGTCCTTTGCTATCAAATGCTTGAATGAAGAAAACAATTTCTGTTGGCTGAACCTTATTTCCTTTCTGAAGACTGTCAACATACTCATGAAGGTTTTTAAGGGATTCTTCATTAATGGACTGAAAATATATATATATATATATATATATATATATATATATATATATATATATAATACTGCAACAAATAATACTGATTGCTAATGTATTTGCAACAAAGTATTTATATTAACATTTTAAAAACATGACATGATTTAAATAATGTTTTCTCAATCACTCAGGGATGTTTTTCAATAGTGATGATCACTAGGTGGCATTAAACTAAATCTATGCTAGCAAATCTGACAGCAGTGACATCTAGTGGAGTGTACAAAGTTGCATTAATCTAAATCTAGGCTAGCAAATCTGACAGCAGTGACATCTAGTGGAATGTACAAAGTTGCATTAAACTCAATCTTGGCTAGCAAATCATAAGAAGAGGCTGCCAGTGGAGTGTACAAGGTGGAATTAGACTAGCTTTAGGCTAATAATCCTACAGTATATGCTTCTAGTGGAGCCACTAGGTGATGCTAGAATAGCTCTACAGGATGGGCTTCTAGTGGACGGCACTAGGTGGCATTTGATTAGCTCAAGGCTAACAATCCCACAGTAGGGGCTTCCAGTGAATGAAACTAGATATCATTAGACTAGCTTGACGATAACAATCCCACAGTAGGGGCTTCCAGTGAAGGAAACTAGGCATCATTAGACTAGCTTGATGCTAATAATCCCACAGTAGTGGTGTCCAGTGAAGAAAACTAGGCATCATTAGACTAGCTTGATGCTAATAATCCCACAGTAGGGGCTTCCAGTGGAGGGCACTAGGCATCATTAGACTAGCTTGATGCTAATAATCCCACAATAGGGGCTACCAGTGGAAGGCACTAAGTGGTAAAACTAAGAGTTCATGCCTGGCAGCTCAGTGTGATAAATGCAACATGGTTCATACAGCAAGAAGCTTCCAAGGAATATTTTATCAATGGAAGTCGACCATCATTCCACTGAGAGAGAATAGCTTGTCAACTAAAGCATGTAAAGAAAAACTTGGAGAAACAAGACACACTGTTATAAGACCTAGAATGTCACATATCTGATTCATATTTAGAACTATTTACCTGAAAATGTGAATTATATATGCATTTTGTTAATGGCAAGTAATATTAAAGTATTATCATGCAGGTGCAGTTACTCATTTTAAATTAAATATTGTTTTAAAATTTAACACTAATATATTTTAACTGAGTCTATTCAATCATGATTACTGAATTCTCTGCATTAACTGCTGACAAGAAATTTCTTGATGAAAATTATTGATCACTATGGACTTTTATAATGGTGGCTAGGTTCTAATCTGGGTCAAATCAAGGGCATGTTGGGTCTAATTGTCACAATATAGAGTAGCTCAGTTTTTTTTTCATTCAACATGCATAGCTTTCATTGTGACATCACAGCATATGACATTCAGTCTGGTTTGTACTGGATCACACATTTATGTTTACCTCATCTAAAAATGTCCATATATTTTAACACAGACTTACCATGTGTGTTTCTTGGGGGTGGGGAATAAAGACTCTCCACAAAAATATGGATGTATGGGAATCTAAGCATTAAATGCTGGCAGATATGGGTCTATGTTGTTTGCAGCTGGACTTGATTTATAAATGAGTACATATGGTGAATGAAGCAAAAGCCCACTTAATTACTGTTTTTACCCTTTCATTTGGATGGCTTCCAAATCGATCTGGATGGACTGCAAAATAAAAAGGCCTCAAGACTGCTGCAGTTTCATGGGCAGTTATTGTCCTCCTACCAATAATCAAGGGAAATAACTGCTTTTTCTGGAGTTTCAGGCTGAAATTGAATACAAAATGGGAAGAAACTGAAGGCATCATTTCAAATAATAATTAAGTGTGTAATGAACTTCATTATAATGAATTTGCTGATATACTAAAAGCTCCCATTGTCCCCTCTGATGATTTATCTCAAAGGAAAAATTATTTAATTTACAGCTAATGAATAAATTACAATCATTCATTATCAAGCTAAAATAAAACTGGGGTTTTGTGGCTGGTGGTTGGGGTTGGTTGATGCCTTATTCCACTGCAATGCAAGTAGGTTATTTAGTGCCAAAACAATTGAAGTGCCATGCCTTTATTGACAAAGATCGCAGAGTTCAAGTAGAAAGTTATGCTGGTGATCCTTGATGAAGTTGACTGCTCCAGTGGCCAAGTGGTTAGAGCATCCACCTCAGGTGCAGTAGGTCTTGGGTTCAGCCCTCTGCTGAGTCATACCAAAGACTTATAAAAATGGTACTAACATATGACTTGCAGGTGCTCAGCATTAAGAGGTTAGTGCTAGGACTGGTGGGCCTGGTGTCAGGATAATGCGACTACATCATGCTACATGTCGGTGGTATGATTATCCAGTGCTATATATCACTATAAACTGCCACACTGCAGACATCATAGTAATATGACTGAAAAATTGTTAAAGCTGCATTAAAAATCCAAATCACACTGAATGAAGTTTAAGCTTAATTCTTGTTTCACTCTTGATAACATTGTCATGTTTGGAATCATTAGAGCCATGAGTCAATCTGTATTACAAAATGCACTTTGTCTTGCTAAAGCATGATACATATAGTGATTGTTGTTCTTTCACAGTGTGAGCAATATCTCAAATTAACAGGTTGTTGTTGTTAATAGTTTAACAAATTTTATCAGTACATGATTGCAGAAGCACATCACAATTAAAAGGAGGCTTTATTCCTGTTGTGGTTGTGGACTATTTTTCAGTATATCATAGGCTATACATGGCAACCAGTATATCTGATGGATGAAGAAACCAGAAAAATCTGTGAAGAAACAGACACCCATGGGAAGCTAATGGCAAACTTTCTCTCACAAACCTATATGGGTCAGCCTGAGGCTCAAATACATGTAGACAGAGGTGAGATATGAGTGTATCTGTAAAGGCTATTACCTTAAACCACCTGGGGTCCCAAAGTAAATAGTTAAGTAGTGCTATCAACCAATCAGAATTCAGAGTTCTCAATATAGTTTCAAGACAGAACTCAGGACACCCAAGCATATTTCTGATAGTACTCTGGTATGAACTCATGAGTCCATCACCTTCAAAAGGACAGAAAAGAAAATGAAAAGCACATGCTCATTATTTTAATACATTTCAGGATTCTATTCTTAGCCATTTATAATATCAAACAAAAAAGAAAACAGCTTTTAGTAAATAAAATCAATTGCAGGTGTTTACATATATGTTCATTATAACAAAATTTCTTTTGAAGTATATTAAGGTAAACTTTGGATGGGCAGTCTATTTTACATGAAAATTACATTCGTAAGGACTGACTGTTTATTAGTCACACTGCTGATCAAAATATGAAAAATGGGGGGGGCATCCTAAGGAAAATGAAGTTTCTCAAAGACATATTACAGGAAGAAATGTTTTGTCCATTGAGAATTTCATGCATATTTACATTCAAACTCAGGTCCCAGAGAGCTCTGTCAATTAATGTGGAGAATATTTATTGTTGTACGTAATCAAAACTTTTTTCTATTAATATGCTTAATGAAAACAACTAACATTGGTCACACAGTGATAGTTCTGGCATGCAAATGGTTTAATCTTGTTTAAACAGAATTGTTTCATGTTCCATTAGTTATGTAAATGTCTTCTGTAAACACGACAGCCTTATTTCCAGAGGACTTCTATCCTATCTGAGTGCTGCTATAGTTACCAGTTATGTCAAAGGTGTGAGTGGCCATTTGTGGCCATCCTTGCCAATAAAATCGAAAGCAAAAAATGCTCCATTTTAAGAATAACTTCACTTAAAATGTTTTCCTTATTCAATCTTCACTGTTTTACTAGGTCAGTGATCTACAATCAGTCTGTATAATAACAGTTCCCCAGTCTAATTTGTTTGCAATGCTTGTACAAGGCCTTGACATGTGACTGGTCTGCACTCTTACCTAGACAGGAGGAGGCATGCATCATGTTCACATTCACCTGATTAGGCATTTACTTTGGGCCATTATAGATAAGAACTATTTTTATTATTATACTATAACTATGACAGGTGACATGTCTGATATACATGTATAGTAAGCTAAAGAATACATCTTGTTAATACTATAATCAATTCCACTAAATATAAATATTCACAGACCTGGCTGGTTGCATGTGCGAAATGCACAATGCACACAGGTGCCATCGTTGCCAAATAATGTGCCAAACATTCACTGCACACACAAGAAAAACATCACACACTGGGCCTGAATATACATTTTCTTTTCAAAGGCACTTATTACATATATAATATGAGAGAGAGAGTGTGATTGATTTGGATTTTTAACCTAGCTTTAACAATTTGAGTCTGCAGTGTGGCAGTTTTGATGACTAGCACTGGGGCATTATGCAGCAGACAAATAGCATGATGTCCCAACCAGTCACATTATCCTGACACCTGGTTGACCAATCTTAACACTAACCTCTTATTGCTGTGTGTCATGCAAGGCAGCTGCTAGTACCATTTTTACAAGTCTTTGGTATGACTCAGCCAGGTTTGGAACCTGCAGCCAACAACATCTATGGTAGATGCATCAATGGTAGATGCTAAACCACTTAGGCCACCAGAGTTGTTAAGAGAGAGTTTCTGAGCTTTGAATTATTTAATTAAGTTTCTCACAATTTGTAGAGGCAAAAAGAAAACCTGGGAAAAATTATTTGGTGGGAGAAGGTAGGGGCCGGAATTTTATTTTCAAAACCGAAATATTTTTGGTTGTCATTTCACCTCAAAATAGTTTTTGTTTTCAACTAAGTCATTGCTGACATTTTTATTAAAATCAGAGCACAAATCATTTTTCACCTGTTTGAAGCATTTCCACTAAATATATGTATCCATTTTTCATTCACTTTACTGAAAGATGGTGCGATATCAATTGATGGTTAAATGGGGAACTGGTCATTCCGTAACCAAGTTGTTTCGTACCCAAACGAGCTGATTCGTACCCAAAGCAATGGTCATTTCGTACCCAAGGTACTGGTTGTTTTGTACCCAAGGTCCTGGTCGTTTCGTACCCAATAATATATTTTTAAATGTTAATATCAGTCATTAAGCCAAAAAGAATCAATTAGAAAATTCATTCAATAGTTCTCATGGGGCATACCTTATTATTAATTGTCCCTGCTCTTACTATCCTTTGTCAGTTACAATTGACATATGCTTCACTCCTTATTTCACATGTTTGAAGGATTGATTTTATTGTACTTATTAATACTTACACGAAGTCTCTGTTATTCAGTCATTAAACAAAAAAAAAATCAGAAAATTCATTCAAAAGTTCTCATGGAGGCATACATTATTAATTGTCTCTGCTCTTACTTTTCTTTGTCGGTTACAACTGACATATGCTCCACTCTTTAGTTTTTTTCGTTCAGAAAAAAACCCATAAAAAAATGCAGGGGTGAACATTCTCGGTGTGGGAAGAGTACCAGAATGGCATTATCTCTTCTTCAAAATTACTGAAACATTTCAGCAGCATATACGGTCCAACAACTGATTGGCAAGACAAATTAACTGTATTATTAGACAATGAATTTTAAATCTGAAAACAGAAATGCATAATGTAATTATGTTTTCTACATGAATGTAATAAAACTCATGAATGTACAATTCAGAATAATGTTGTTAGTCATTTGTTATTTAAGAAACCTGATTGAGCTAATCTTTCAGCTTTCTGTTAAGTCTCCTTCATTCAATGGATTGTAATTTTTACTGTTCTATTCTGAAAAATATATGTGCCGTAGTACATGGGATGCTGTATTATAAACATTTCAATATAGGCCGAATCAAAACATGCATACATATCTTTGATTATTTAAAAAATTAAATACATCACTTTTAAAACACAGATGTAAAAATATCTAAAATGCAGAGCCAAGTCTATGGGCGATTACTTATGTGCATTATATTTAGAATGATAACATAATGAGATTATGCCAAACAATGAAAACAAATTTTCACTTGCCATGACAAATTATTAATATTTATACTTAGTTGAAAACAGAGAGAATTTCAATTATGCCACTAATTTGTTAGTGTCTTGAGATAAGTGAACATGTCCAAAACTTAGCACAAGTATGTTAATGCGGCCGACAGTCTACCAAGAAATGGCTTACCGGTCTGTATATCATGATCAACACCTTTAAAAGTAGGCGACAAAAAAATTGAAATTAAAACCAGTATTGGTCCTTGGAGTACAAAATCTTAATCAAGCAACACTGTTTTATCTGCATTCAAGTCCATTAACACCATTATTAAAAGATCGCGGAATTTCTAGTTGCTTTGAGGATTTGTATTTTTTCAGTCACATTAGACATTACTAAATAATACCAAGAATTAGGATAATGTTTGTTTTTTTTGAACGATAGAAAAAATAATGGATTTATTTAGCTATTTAAGCCTGGTCAACGTTTTATTTTTATTTTTTTATGGCAACAAAAATTTTTTGTTAATTCTTTTTAGTACAGATATACTATTATACAGTGAAAACAAAACAATTATTGTAATTATTTGTTTTAGTTCAAGTTATTGCCCGGATATGCTTTTTCTAAGGTAAGAAAAAGATTAGGCTTAGAGAGGAAGTGGTAAATATGATGGTAATGTATACCTGCTTTTGTAAATTAATGGGTACGAAATGAATAGCACCTTGGGTACGAAACAACCAGGACCTCGGGTACGAATCGACTAGCACCTTGGGTACGAAGCAACCAGCACCTTTGGTACAAAAGACCAATTTCCACTGGGTACGAAACGACTTGGGTACGGAACGATCATGAGCCGGTACAATGTTGCCAAATCTGTACAAGGCTGCATAAGACATTACCATATATCACATAGCTAACAAGTCTATTGCTGCAACGAAATTTTATTATTTCTACTAAGTTCATTATTAAAATCATATAAACCGACTCGTCACTTAACAAAACTAATAAGTTTGTGCTATGATTTTGATCAGCCAGGATAACGAAAATAGGTTACTCCACAGAAACGGGTGTCTACTGGTTATAACTAAATATCCTTAGTAGCAGACAATAATAGTACATAGAAAATCAATCAATTATTTAAATTCAGTGCCCTTCAATATCTTATCACCTAAAAATACACGTTCTGAACATGCCATGAGCGGTTTGTTTCAAGAATTTATGTCGTTAAGAACTTGGTCTCTGTTACATTCGGCCCACCGCGGCTGTTTCGCCACGACCAAATATGTCTGTGTTATCTGCATGATTGACCTCAAGTTGTGTGTGTCAACTTTTTAACGTTTTGTTTTCTTTGTAAGAACGTCAGATATGTTTGATTATTCAGTCCATGTGTGGTTGTGTTAATACATATTCATTGCTATATTGCAACATAATTACTTTCTTTAAAAACAAATGTATGTTTTGCCTGTCATGTCATTGACCTTTTCGTTTCGTTCACCGCAGCATTTCTGTGGCCTCTCGATTTCAGTCGTGAATAGGTATTGTGTGTCTGGATTAAACCAGTAGTTTTCAATATAGTTTTGAGGTGAAGCAAGCTGTAAAAAAAAAAAAAAATTCGTTGCCGCTTTAATAACTGACCATTCTCAAGGGTTAGAAATTAAAATCTGGACATCGACGTGGCAAAATGAAAAGTGTGCGAGTGGGTGCAAATTTTGGAGCCCGTCTGTGCAACTGCAGGGCTCACCAATGGATTGGGAAGAGGAACAAGGTCTTATCTTTGGACAATATGAACCCCTATGTAAAGAGCATGGAATACGCAGTCCGAGGTCCGATTGTTATTCGAGCTGGGGAGATAGAGGCAGAGCTAAAGAAAGTAGGGTCACATTTTCAATGTTCATGGCACCCAAAATAAATTTACTTTTGTTTAGCTTCAAATACCTTCGCCAGAATTTGACATTCGAAAACATTACAAAACAATTTTGACACATCCCCTACTAAAGCACGTGTGAATATTTTCACCCCATAGACTTATCTGATCAGACTATAGTTGTTGCTGAATTGTGGTTGAGAAACCTCTACTCTATGAATTACATGTTTAGTGGATTACTTTTTAAAAATAATCTGACACTTTAGGACCGTCAAAGTTTGGTGAAGTTTTGACAAAAATGCTTGTTCTAGTGGCAGTTGACTAGCTATGTAATTACAATGCATGGCATCTTTTTTGACCAATAATTTATTAGCTATGTAATTACAATGCATGGCTTTTTATTTTGACCAGCAATTTATTAGCTATGTAATTACAATGCATGGCTTCTATTTTTACCAACAAGTTATTAGCCTTTATTTTTGCTGATACCTCCAGTCATGTCATACATCAAATTAAAAAGGCAGAGAACAGCTCATTGGAATTGGTTTCTGCTTTGCTCATAGGAAATAACATGGCCAAGGTACTTGGTATGCTGGTCAAGATGGGCACATAAGCCTTAATTTTTACAGTCAAACTGATGATCATGACTTGTATAATAAAATTTTCAATCAGTATTTTGTGTCTTCAGTATTGCGACTTGAGTGAGCCCGTGGATGTTTCCCCGTGAATTGTAAGAAATTTCCACATCTTGATAATCATGATAGCGGTACAGGGGGTCAAAAATATCTAAGCCCTGTAGTTGATGTCATAGAAGAAAAGCTAATTTTATCACAATTTCTAGGTATTCAGAGTCTGAAAAAAAAGGAAGAAAATGATACTTGATCACCTAATAGTTGGTAACTGATTCCTTAAAGATCTTATAGATTGGGTATGACGTTGTAGCCTGCCAAGGATGGAAATGCGCATATTTTTTTGTTTGGCCTTACTGCAAGTTTGCAAAAAAAACCATTATATGACTGTAGATAAAACTAGTTTATTGCTTTAAAATTTTATTTAAAAAGTTTTTTTCAGAACGTTTAGAATGTGAAATATGCCTTGTAGGAGGATAATTATCTTGTCCATGTTACCAGGTAGACAAAACTGGAAAAATGATCAAATACTGAATTTTTAGTTGGTTATCAGACACAAACAAAAAAAGTTCCATCTCATATAGAGGATTTCACAGTTGCAACGGAGTTACTGATCATAGAGCTTACAATTACGTATCTTAGTTCCAATGCGCATGCCCACAAAAAATTTCCATTTCCGGATAGTTTAGAATCTGAGCTGTACTACAGATCATTATGGTTAAACCAATGAATAAATTATGTCTAACATCTTTTATTCATACTAGGAGAATAATTATAGACATTACATCAGATAATTAGATCGGTGTCCATACTTTCATTATATCAGATAATTAAATAATATTTGTACTGTCCATACTTAAATGATATCAAATAATGAATTTAAATATACAGTCCATATTTATATTATACCAGATAGGATATATTCATAATCCATAATTTCAGATACATTTGTAAAAACATTTCATTTTGCTCTCTGATTTTACATATTTATTGCACATTTTTGGCTGAATAACTTTAACGAAAACTATCTCAATAATTTGCATTTTTCATACATTGATATGTCCTTCTTTCTCAGTTATTTTCTCAAGGCTAATAGTTGGTTTATAACAAGAGTTGAGAAAGTCATAACACAAGTTCGATAAGAAAATTATCACACAAGTTAGATACATCAGCTGGTCTATAATGCTGAATATTTTGACCAGAAAAGTTTTTCAAATGGAACACAGTATATTAATGTATTCAGAGGAACTTAACAAAGCAATAATTACATTAGTGATTATAAAGATAAATTAATGCAATTAATACAGATGGAATATTTATTCATATTTTGGTGTAAATATTGTACAATACTCAGATTAATTAACATGCCCAATGACGTTTTTTTTTGTTTCGTTTTCTTTTTGGTGGTGGGGGGAAGGGTTCTCACATCTTTAAACAATCAAAAAAGTATTTCCTCATATATGTATTTTTTTTATTGTCTTGTCCATACAAATATAGTGATGAATTCATTAAGTTCAATATTTAATTATTTACATTTCTCGCTGGTTTTCTCAAAACTTGAAAGTTTAATCATCGGTTGGTGCATGCAATAATTTGCAGCATGATTTTTTTTTGTCTAGGCTGACACGTTGTAATAACTCAAATTTAATGGTGTCTTTACTCTCTTTAGCCAACATTTCTGTTTAATTCTATTTGACTTTCCATACATCAAACATGTAAGTTTAACAGATCCAACTATTTCACAGATTCTGTCCTATTACTTTGGTTCTCCTTTTAAATCTATATTGATCACCATGACATTATGATTTAAAAAAAGAGATTGTTTGTAAGAACATGCTCTTCAAGTCAATAATAAATTAATAGTCATACAGATTCATATTTGTTTTTATTTATCACTCTTTCTATCTTAGCACCATTATATACTTGTTTTTACCCAGAAGTGTGTTTATGTAATATACACATGCAGACACATTTATTCAAGCATATACATACATATACATACCCATAACCAGATGAAATGAGATAGACAGAGAGACATAAAGACAGACAGGCAGATAGGTGAGAGCCACAAATGTCATATACATACATAGTGTCTAATATTGATATTTCTCCAAACTGTATATTCTGAAAATTCCAACCGTTCAAGGAAATAAAATTAAAATAATCATCAAGTAGACTCGTAAGTGCGCACAATATATCCTTCCTAGACATAACACAAATTAATGTATGAAAAATATAATGAACATTAATTGAAATGGAAAAGTCTAAATCGATAATAAAAGAGATATATATATATATATATATATATATACACACACACACACATACACTGCATGGTATTATTGTTTTATTCTTTCTCTTTTAATTTAATCATTGTAATTAAACTTTATGTATATGGTGTAGAAATGTCGGGTGTTAACTGGCCTAGTTTCTTCGGCGGAAATGGAGATATGATTGAAAGCTGGAAACAACGCAAGTTACTGAAAAAATACAAGATGAAAATATAATTGATAAAATATTGATAGAATTTCTTTTTAAGATAGTGATATATCGATTTTGCTTGCGGAATATGATCAGTTCTGTCACATTTTCTTGATCTGCATCTGACATTTTTATTGATTGAACTCAGAGGCCCTCTGGTGTTTTCAAGGGGAGATAATAACTGAAATGGTCTATAGATGCACATGCTTAGTAAAAAGAGACTGTTTGGTAGCTTTGATTGCAGTTTTGTTGTTCCATTAACAACAATTGTGAAATTTCTGAAAAAGATAGTGAAATGGAAAGTTTAGAAAATGTATAGCAAAATAGTAGATCAAAACCCACCAATGAACAAGGAAACAAACTGTTTATTCAGAAATGCTAGAAAGGATGCTGACTAATGAGGAAATTCACAAATACAGCATGACACCACTATAGCATGATGATTGGGGTCCATGTTGTAGACTGATCCATGTTATAACCAACCAAGTCAGCTGAAAATAAAACCGGACTGATTATTCAGAATGTTAAAAGGAATGCTGACTAATAAGGAAATTCACTAACACAAAGGGACCCCACTATGTCATGATGGTTGGGGTCCATATAACCTGATCCTACCATATAATGATAGGTGTTATAACCAGCCAAATGATTATTCAGAATACTAGAAAGGAGGCTTACTAATGAGGAAATTCACTAATACCATTTATTCATCATTGCCTGTTCATACATCTTCATTGAATTTCCATGGTTGCACATTAGGCCTGAAAATCATAACTATTTTGAAACCAGGTAGAGCCAATCATGTCTGGTGGCTGAACAGTGACTTAAAATTAATAAAATATATTCAGTATGTATGAAACAAAAGTATTGGGAAAGATAGATATGTACATGTTTGGAGAAAAATAAACAACTTTGGCTTGCATAGTGTTTTGACAAGAAGCATGCATTGAAAGTTTTAAGCTTGTTTTTTTGGATGTATAACATATCGGTATTGTAACATTAATTGAAATTGATAGTACTGTGAATAGTGAGTAGTATATATCTATCCTCAAAAATCATATATGTCCAGTACATTAGTAGCCCAAAATATCATGAAGGGTTAGTGCTTCATGTAATGTATCTGAAGGTACTTTGGTGGGTCTCAAATTGTGGTGGCTTGGTTGATAATAATTTTGAACCATTACCAAAAGAGTGCAATGTTTTATTTCCACTACAGGATCAGCCCAGGTCAGCTACTTTACACTACAGTGTGATATAGCATTCAGAGTGTTGCTTTGTGATAAAAAAAACAAGAAAAACCAAATTATTTCTTAGTAGAATTGTGACATCCAAGTTAACAGTCTTAAGAGGCCTTGAAATTGTTCTAGGAAATATAGTGGTATAGATTAAAAAACAGCTGGATAAAGACTGCAGTGACATTAAATTCATGAGTGGTCTTTAGGCACATGCCTCAAGATAATTTCACCTCTGTTGTCCCACCTCACAAGTTTGAATTACAGCTTGGCAAGTCTGGTTATGTAAGAAAGCTTGGCAATATATTCCTGTGGGTTGGTGTTTCTTCCCAGGATTTTTCAGATTCTTTCTCCACTAAATATACTGGCTGCTATGTATAGCCTACCATATTTTGCAAAATAGCATTAAACCCCAAAAATCAGTCCAAACATGAAATTCCATAATAACCTAATACAAACGGTCAAATAGGTATAGAAAGTTAGCAGTTAAGTCTACTTACAAAAATTGTATGATAGTTTTCAGTGACTTTAGCATGAAATTACTGCTGTTGGACACACATAACCATCTTTTAACAACTTTTAAATAAATCAGTGTTTGGTTTATTCTTATCATAATAGTCATGACATCTGAATTATAAACTCCACAAAATTTGGAAGGCTGAAAAAGGTCAGAGTCTATGCAGTTTCCAGTTGGACTTGTCTTTTAAGTGTATGTGTTTGTGTGATTTAGATTTTTAGCATAGCTTTAACAATTTTTCAGATATATTGCTACGATGTCTGTATTGTTTATAGTGATGTCTAACACTGGGGCATCATGCTGCAGACATGTGGCATGATGTCCCATCATGTCACATTATCCTGAGACCAGGCCGATCAATCCTAACACTAACTTCTTAATGATGAATGTCATGCGAGGCATCTGTTAGTACCATTTTTTAAAAGTCTTTGGTACTGAGCCAGGGTTTGAACATATACTGTATGCATGTTAAAGGCCAGTAGAGTCAGTGACAGTAAAGTTTATTTTTTTGTGTATATTTTTTCAGATAACTTGTTTATCCAGAGCTCTGACAGTCATTGACAACATTATAATCTACATTTCAGGGTGCTAAAAAGCCATTTAAGGAAGTTATCCGTGCCAATATTGGAGACTGTCATGCCACAGGACAAAAACCAATCACATTTCTGAGACAGGTAAATGCTCAGTGTTTGCTATGCAGCAAGAAATTCAGATTTTTGGAAGATGTTGATGAGTAGCACATTGTTATCACTTTAGCTTTTGTTGTTGTTTTCACATTGGCAAATTTTAAAGTGAAGTGTTGGTCAATATTAAATTTTTTTTTCCTTCAGAAATTGACATTCATTTTGTGAAATGTTGGAATTTTTGTCCACAGATGCAATTTATGTGGTGAAACATAAACCAAAAAGCATTTTCTATTGGACTAAAATAAAAATCGTACCCTCAGAAACTGAGCCATAGAAATTGTGTTCCATATTATGCATATAGCTTCATTATTTGTGGGTAAGCTGTTGTAATCACTTCAAGAGATCTTCTGGGTGGGTCAAAAGTACATACCGTATTTTATGTAAATTTTTGTACACGAAAAAATAATTATTAATTTTAATGTACAAAAAATTATATGTAAAATAAATAATTATCACTTGGTGGTGCTGACGGTATGCAAAAAATAAAGGGATCATACCAAACCAAGTTCTACAGTAGACATGCTACTCTACAACCTAATGATACAAAAGTACAAAGTAAACATATTTTCTGTATCATAAATCAAAAGTACTGTTGTTACAAGTGAACAAGAGAGAGAGAATTACGTCTCAGTGTTTAAGCTCCTCCACATTTAGAACATGTAGCTGTTATGTTGTGTAATGTTGGCAAAATGATCAAATGATTTGAACTTGTATATTAAGTTATGGGTATTATTTGGTAAATAGTAAGCAACGATATGACCCAACATCATCATGAAATTAGGTGCAAGTTGTATTTTTACTGAAACTATATTCTCATCAAATTGCAATAAAAAATGAAGAACTGAAAATCAATGTTTAAGTTAATGCAAGTGAGTGCATGTGTGCACACATGCCAGAGAGATCAAAGAAAATTTTTCAATGTGCAAGACCATATTTATTCAGCGTAGTTTTTATTTGCAGCTTTTGCAAAGAGAAAAAAAGACTGTTTTCAGATACTGGACGAGTGAAATAATCTCCAAAAGAAATAATCATCACTTCTAAATCAACAGTTCACTCTTGTTTTAATTACGATCTACATTTTCACAACAACCACATGGCTATACAGTGTTATTTTTACGTTAATTAAGCACTTTGGTTATTCTAGCTGAAACCAGACTGAGGATAAGAATCAACTGAAGAGGTCAAATCAGCGAGGCTGCCAGTAGGGAAATGAGGCTCTCTTTAGGGAAATGAAAATCTGTCAATGTGCTTTTGAAGCCATTGTCCCAATAGCAGATGTTATAAGGACAAGCAATCATATGCATTACTTGTTTTTCAAACTCACCAATAAAGATAATAGTGGGGTATATCATAGAATAGATTTGTAATAAAATGTTAATTATATCCAAGTCAAAACAGAAAAGGCACTTAAAAGAAAGCATATGTATATATGCCAATTGATTTATCAGAGTCCATGACTTTCAAATTTACGATGGAAAATGACATGGTGTTTTGAATTTTATGTTTGTATGACTAATGAAACAAGAAGACAAGTTGACCAATGGTCTGTTGTCTTCACTTTAGCATGTATTGAGATGTAATTTTTGTTGAATAAGACAACAACAAAAAGCTTTCAAACTCATTTTAAAATGCTTGTGGTGTTTTGTTACGGTGACAGACTTAATAAGGAGAACTAATTAATGATAATATTTAAAGGTATGGTCTGTAAAGCTGTAAAGTCCTTTGTTCATTTGTTAATAAATACCAGTAGATATTGTAATGACATGGTCGCCTGCTGAATTTTTGCAAACGTAGAGGAGGCAGTCAGTCATGGCCGAGAGAGTTAGTATAGCAAGCAGTCTGAAACTAAAGATAATATTTACTAAGTGTTTTGAACAGAATCTTGTGACATATTTTCAACTTCAATTGCATGATGAAACTTGTCAGAATATATATTCCAGTATGATTTCATGTGACTCCCCCTTGACCTATATTGCAGGCGCCCATGCTTACTTTCTCACCAACAATTAGTCATTAATTTCTGTAAAAACAAAATCTGAATTTGTATTTTTGATCTTCTTTTGAAATGTAAATCTTAGTGGAAATTTTATGTTCATTAATTTAATGAATTTTTCAAAAAAACAAAGTGATATTTAAAAAAATTTATGATACATTTAAATAATTATTTTGATAACTGGATTGTGTACAAAAAATTAAAGGATATGAAAAATACATAAAATATGGTAATTACAAGGAAGATATTTGTTTCATCACTGCTTTTGTCTTCACTTTCATCGCTGTTTATGTCTTTACTCTAATCGCTAGTACATATAGATGTTATAAATATATACCTTATAAATATATACCACCTAAGTTGAAGTTAAAAGTCCTCTAACACTACCCCTTCATTAATACCAACTTCATATTTTTTTCCTTTTTTATATTTCCTTCATTTGTTGCTTTACAGAGTAACATGTTCTCTTGTAAATGCTTATAAATTACATTATAAAAGCAGATATTGTTATTGAGGATAAAACTTATAAAAAGCTTGTGTATGTTACTCAGTTCACTGTAGCCCATGTTCCATGTTATGTATTGTCACTGTATTTTATAGCCCATAGATTTGGGCTAATATTTTTAGCTTATTTTCTTACACACTGTTGGCCTTAGAATGTTGTATGTAATTGCGTCATGAGAAGTACTACAGCTATCAATGATAGTTTCCAATATTTTATGAACATTGACATCTTTAATCATTTTTATTGTTTTGTCTCTCCATTAACCTATTCACTACAGTGCTTTTTATGCTTTTATGTGTGATGGATGTTTTAACAATGATCATCTGTATAATATGTAATGGGAGTATAGCACAGGAGAAAATTCGGATCATCTGTTTGTGTAAACTTTATTATCACTAGCATTATTGTTGGTACGGTAATTATTTATTCTGACTACTTTCTTTTCTTACAGCTCTAAGTGTTAAATTATGTAAGAGAAAGAAGTGAAACAACAATTTAAATTAACAAAGTTTATCTCTAAGTCACAAAGTGAAAATCTAAGAGACACTTACATTATTGTAAATTAAATCCCATATCCTAAATGTTCTATTGAAAATTAAAAGGTATAGAATGGATTCCAGTAGTCTTCAATGTCCTGATATACCACAATGATGCAAACCAGAGTGTCTTTGAATGAGTCCACAATAACTTTAAAATAATGTATTAAACCAGAGTTGATGAGCATTTAGTAATTCATGTGAATAATTTAAATAAATAATTCATTTCTAATCACAAAACAACTGCAGTGGATTCCTAAGTGGTTTCCTAAGTCTCTTTCTAGAATGTTCTGAACTTTAAGGTTATATCATCATGTTTTTTACAACATACAATCATGGACAAAAGTTGGTCATGTAAATATCCCTTTTACAAATGAATGTTATATTAAAGTACAATTTACAATCATGGACAAAATTTAGCACACAGTGGAGATATATATGACACTATACTCGACAATGCTGATTATTTTTCATTTATGAAGGGAGAATATGGATCCAATCTGGGGTGGGGTATTATTGTTTACATTTGTCACCTTGATTTCTTGTCTCTGTGATGCATTATACTTGTTTTTATGTGAGCTTTGTTTTATTTGATGCTTGTGTTTGCTTTTGGTGACTAAAGATAAAAACTGACTTTCAAGTAGGTTTCATATTATAGGACCTAACTTTTAGTGGGGGCATACATTATAGATTCCATTTTTCATTTGATTCATAACCAGTACGATTTATAAATCCTGAATGTATATGCCACCCCTGCATTAAACTAAATTAAATGTTACAATGTCCTTATATCTGTGGAGTTCAGCATTGTTAATGAAAGTGAAATATATAAACAAGTCAGCATTTTGGATATTTATAGTAATGCAAGACTGCTTAATTTTGTGTCTAAAGCTTAAGGCATCAAAAATGTTGTGAAATCGGAAAGATTAAAAGAAGAGTTGTAATAACTTTGCTTGTTAAGGATTTTCTGGTGGCTTTATTTTGACAATGGTTGAGGAATAAATGGTCAGATAAAATGTTAACAAAAGCTAATTAGCAGATTGTCTTTAGTCTGTTAGTCTAGAGTACATGAAAGGAGACTACATCACATTAACATCCAAACATAGGGTCAGCCTAATTTCTTGTTAAAATTACTCACTGTAGAGAGCTGCACAAAGTTTTTTGCCTTTTGCTAATTTGTAAGTTGTTACTCAGAATTTGCAGTGATATATTTTAAAAATGAATTATGATCGAATGCACCTCTTATTTTTATCTATTTGTATTATTTTCCTTCCTCTATCAGTATGTAGTGTTCTGGAACCAATAAAGTTTCACATTCCAGTTGTTTACTAGTACAAATACCATGGAAATGTGCTTAGTCTGCCATTTACAACTGACAAAAAGGTGTATGCTGCCATTTTAAATTGCTGTATTGAGGAAATAATTAGTGCAAATATATTGACAAATATATTGAAAAGTTTGGATTTTGTGATTTATGTAAATTTAGCTTTGTAGCTTATTTTTCTTCTTGTTTACATCCAGTTGATATGTGTATTTTGATCATTAGAGAGGCACCTGCAACTTTACTGGTGCATAAATGTGTTGTATTGCTTATGAAATTTGATTTATTTATTTTAATTGATTTAATAAGATTCAGAATTCATTAATATTAAAATTAGTAATATTAAAATTCATTGAATGGATATTTATGTAGTACAGTGAAGGTTATAATACTCTTGTATGAATGGAAATTGCTATCAACCCCACCCAACCCCACACCATCATGTGTTAACTGGACTTTTTTTGTTATTTGCTTTTACCATGTTTTGAAGTTTATGGGCTCCATAATTATCAGGGAATTGTTTGCAGTAAAAGACTGTTTTGTCCATGTTTGATATGAATCCAGGTTTCCTGTTAGATTCAGTGGAATTGGTTTAGGAACCTGTTTAACTTTATCATTATGACTCCAGTGCTTTAAACTGTGTGTATTTTGTGATGCAATTCATCTGCATGATCAAGATGTTATTCTGTTTTTAAAATGTCATCCAGCAAGCAGCATGTTAGGATGAAAGGGACATAAACTTATTAAAATATTTAAATAGTACAGAACACTATAAGTTGGGAATATTTAGATTCATGGTGAAAAAGTTGGGAATTGCAAGAGTTACATTTAGTGGACAATATGTTTTGCTTTGAGTATGTCACATGGTGGGAAAAATGAATTTGTGGCCCACATGAAAGTTTTTTAAGGATTGCATCAGATTTCGAGATATCAAGAAGCCATTGAGCTCCATAGGATTTTAAATTGCAGTTTGTGAGTCTGTGCTGGAGGTAATTAAGGTTCAAGCAAATATTGACAAACTTTTGAGTTAAACTTGATGTTTACCATGGCTGTATCAGTCTTGATTCACACTTCTGGGCTTTACAATGCATGTTCTCCAGCTTTACAATAGCGGCAAATAATACTTTGTTACATCATATTGAAAATTGGTCCAACTGTTATGGAAAATAATTGACAGCCTTACTATAAACCAAGGTTAGTAATGTTGTTTTCTTCTTCTTTGTAGTGAAGTTGCTAGATGGTAGGGTGGTAAAAATTGGTGCTGTTATGTTCTATAAAAAATGGTTTTTTAATAACATGTCCTTGATGTTAACCTAACTAGTCTGTTAGTGTGTTACTTACAGGTGTGATTGGAATAAAGGTGCACTTAGATAATATGGCAGCATTAATTTGTTTCATATCATATTAACCTTTTACCTCATACTGTGTATGGCTTTTTAAACCTTGGATATGCATGTGACCAAGTACCTAGTGCAGTGCGATATAAATAGAAAAAATATTACCTATTCTGCTGTATATGCATGGGCCTGTTAGCAATGAAGTGTATGTTATGTTTCACAGTGATTTTAACCATTTTATGTCTTTGGTACACATACACTATGTATGGAAAGATTTAAGAGTAAAATCTGGTCATTTATGCTGTATAATTATTTTTCACAGAAGAATTTTTTTTATCTACTTAAAAATATTGAGAGACCTCGTTCACCATCAAGTCAGTGAAGGCACGTGACCAACCATTGCTGATATTTCTCAAACTCAAAATTTACAAGTTCTTTGTCTGTGTCTACATCACTAAATCAGCTGAATTTGATAATTTATAAAAACAAATGGCTTCCAACATCAGTATCAGAGCCTTTACTTAAGTTATTGAAGCTTTCATAGTTGTGATTCTAGTCCTGAAAACTTGAGTAAGTACTGAACAAAAACTGCGACCGCCATTTTTGAGAGTGCAGAATATGACCTACTTACTTCAAATAGCAGATTTCAACCAGAGCATAAACACTGACCATATACTAGTTATTCACACCAATGAATGTGGTATCTAATAGAGGTTTTCCCTGAAGGTGGCGCTATGAAAACCCGGTCAAAATGGCTGATGTTTACAGCAGGCATCAAAAGGCGCTTAAATACAAATTGGGTAGAGGTATCTAAAAGGCGCTTATATGCAAGTCAGATAGAGGCGTCAAAAGGTGCTTATATGCGAATGGAGTAGAGGTGTCCAAAGGCTATTGTACGAGGTAAAGTGTGTGTGTGTGATTTAGATTTTTAATGTAGCTTTAATCAGCTTTCTTTCTCAGTATTTGAGCAAAATGACAGACACTGGGATGGCTATTTTGCCTGAATCATGACATGGACCCAATAGTTCCTCTTACAACCAACAAATGTCACTGTGACCTTCATTTTATGCTTTTCTAACATGGGTTAAGTATTTGTGTTTATATCAGGAGCACATAAATATTTTGGTGTTTATATATACATATATACATATATATATATATATATATATATATATATATATATATATATATATATATATATATATATATATATATACACACACAAACACACAAACACACAAACGTCCTAGTTAAAGCAGAAGGCCATTTGACAAGTCCACTTGAAAAGTATGGATACATACATTTATTAAAGGATAAACTTTACACGTTAAGGTTTTCACATTTATAGCTTACTTGCAACAGGTGAAATATACATATGAATGAGAGTAGATATTGGAATAATAGAATGCATCCATTTAATTTGAGACTGATCTGCAGTGGCTGATCAAGGTATTAACTGAAGCTTGTAAATTATACTTGTAACAGTGGTTATTCAAGGTTTTAAAGGATGCTTGTAAATTATGCTTGTAATTGTGGTTAATCAAGGTATTAAATTAAGTCTGTCAATTATGGTTACATTTGTGGTTAATCAAGGTATGAACTGATGTTTGAATTATGGTTACATTAGTGGTTAATCAAGGTATTAACTGATGACTGAAATTATAGTTACATTAACCACTAATCAAGGTATGAACTGCTGTCTGTAAATTATGGTTGTATTAGTGGTTAATCAAGGTATGAACTGATGTTTGTTGTTGTTGTGGAGCTTAATGCCATTTTTCAGCACATGATAGGCTATATATGGTGGCCAGTATTTATGCTGGAGGAAGCAACCGGGAAATCATCAAAAAGAACCACTGACCCACGAGTAGGTACTGGTTAGCTTTCTCACATATCTACATTCGCCTAATCCTAGTTTCAAACCCACAGAGGTGAGATGGCAGTGATCCGTAACGGATATCACTTTAGGCCACTTGGCCACTCAGGGCCCGGAACTGATGCCTGTAAATTATGGTTGTAATAGTGGTTAATCAAGGTATTAACTGATGCTTGTAAAATATGGTTGTAATAGTGGTTAATCAAGGTATTAACTGATGCTTGTAAATCATAGTTACATTAGTGGTTAACTAAGATATAACTGATGCATGTAAATTATAGTTACATTAGTGGTTAATCAAGGTATTAAATTAAGTCTGTCAATTATGGTTACATTAGTGGATAATCAAGGTATGAATTGATGCCTGTAAATTATACTTGTAATAGTGGTTAATCAAGGTATTAACTGATGTCTGTAAATTATGGTTAAATTAGTGGTTAACTAAGATATTAATTGATTCTTGTAAATTATGGTTACATTAGTGGTTAATCAAGGTATGAACTGATGTCTGTAAATTATGGTTGTAATAGTGGTTAATCAAGGTATGAACTGATGTCTGTAAATTATGGTTGTAATAGTGGTTAATCAAGGTATTAACTGATGTCTGTAAATTATGGTTGTAATGGTGGTTAATCAAGGTATTAACTGATGTCTGTAAATTATGGTTACATTAGTGGTTAACCCAGGTATGAACTGATGTCTGTAAATTATACTTGTAATAGTGGTTAATCAAGGTATTAACTGATGCTTGTAAATTATGGTTGTAATGGTGGTTAATCAAGGTATGAACTGATGTCTGTAAATTATGGTTACATTAGTGGTTAATCCAGGTATGAATTGATGTCTGTAAATTATGGTTGTAATAGTGGTTAATCAAGGTATTAACTGATGTCTGTAAATTATGGTTAAATTAGTGGTTAACTAAGATATTAATTGATTCTTGTAAATTATGGTTACATTAGTGGTTAATCCAGGTATGAATTGATGTCTGTAAATTATGGTTGTAATGGTGGTTAATCAAGGTATTAACTGATGCCTGTGAATTATGGTTACATTAGTGGTTAACTAAGATATTAATTGATTCTTGTAAATTATGGTTATATTATTAGTTAAGGTATTAACTGATTCTTGTAAATTATGGTTATATTAGTAGTTAATCAAGGTATTAACTGATGCTTGTAAATTATAGTTACATTAGTGGCTAATCAAGGTATTAACTGATGTCTAAATTATAGTTACAATAGTGGCTAATCAAGGTATTAACTGATGTCTAAATTATAGTTACAATAGTGGCTAATCAAGGTATTAACTGATAAATGTATACTTGTAACAGTGGTCATACTGATCCTTGCTTCTCGGTTACTAAAACCCAGTGACTTTTGCTTAGTAAAATATAGCCTTTAGTTTTAGACTATGATAATTGCTGCTGAAACATATTATGAACAATATTTTAATACAAAATATTCTGGGTATTTTTTAAACAAGTTATTACATCTAATTTGATTTCACAGACAAGACTGTTCATTTTTTATTGTTATTTTTTCTGCTCTAGTCATGGGGCTAACATTTCAAACATCAGAATCACTCTATTGAGAATTCATTTTACTGCATGATTAATAATGTTCACTGTGGTTGCTGGAGACTTTGACAAGCCTAATGCAGGTGGGTTATGCAATTACTTTAATTACATTCTGGTTTTGTTTAAGGTTGTGGGTCTGTGTACAGACCCTGATAGGTTGATGAACAACCCTGCATACCCAACTGATGCTAAACAGAGGGCAACAAGGATACTTGATGGATGTGGTGGGCACAGTATAGGTACAGTTACATTAAAAAGCATACTTCAGTTAACCGTTTTGTAAGTTTCCCTCTTTAAACAGATATCACAGGTTTGAGAAAAATCCTTGCCAGTATTGAGATTTAGTGCAACCAAATATCTTTCTGAATTTCGCCTTATATTCTTTTAAAAACAAATGATACAAAAAATTTATATGTCCAACAAGATTTGCTTCTCATTTCCAGCCTTATCTGATTTTCCCATTTTTCATCTTTTATTTTTTTATATTTTATAAAGGCTTCTGCTAAAGAAAAGAAAAAGTTTAGAAGTCACCTTTCTCATGCATATATGAGTGATTTCCATTTTGCTGACTGATTTGGAGACAATGCCCAATGAAATGTGGCTTTGTGTTTGTGTCATATGCATGTATGGTTGTGTTAGAGTTTAATGACATGTCAGCACAGTGCTAGCTATATAGTTCTGATTAAGTGTCATGTTCCAAAAATGAATGGCTTCATGTTATGCAGTTTTGCATCATTCCAGGTTATAATTGATTCTGCAAGGTTCCTGAAAATTAATAGTGATTAGATGATACCCATCGGCCAGCAAAATTGTGATATTTACATATAAGACACACTCACATTGTTTATGCATACATTCTGATGGTTGAACAAAATATGGTCACTGTTACTTCAAAACAAAATTCTTTTTATAACCTCCACTCAGTTTCCTGACAAAACTGAACAAAATTGACACAACTGGCTATCAATATTATTGTAATGTATTCCATCAAATAAGCTCCCATTTCTAAATATATAGCAACCTTTAACTGACTTGGTCAACAAAAGCACTCAACAGGAAGCTTTTTTGAGATTGAGTACTCTCATATTTTTATGAATTATGCCATTCACCATAAAAATAGGGCCATTGTTACTAAAAATAGAAAAATCTTTAAACAGCATCCCAAAAGGCTACTCAGTAGAATTTGGCAAGATTTAACTGAAATAAACCTGGCATAAAGGTATTTCAGAGTTATTCAAATTATACTGATCCGCCATCAAATTGTGCCTCTCATGGATAGGAAACATACCTCACATTCTTGTCAAATATACCATCTTCCTCCCAGTATGACAGGCATTTTATTAAATGTGAACTCATTCTAGAAGTTTTATGATCATGTGCATCAGGCTCTGGGCCAGTGGTATAATTTGAGCCAGCACCCATTTTTGCTTACGAACTGTGCATGCTAAGCACTGAACCACTGCATCTTCATTAAGAAAATGGCATAAAGATCTGTAAACAGACCACTATCAAGCATGGTCACTTCTTGAAAATAAAACCTTTAAATGACATCCTCTTCAAACCAACTCTTTAGAATTTTACCAAATTTGACAAGACATCATCGCATTGATGGTTCTTAGTGTTTGTACAATTTATGTTGATTCACCATGAAATGTGCATGACATTACTTAAAATTAGAAAAACCCAAAAAGCAATTCTCAGAATCTACTCAGTATAATTTGATCAAGTTTGACAGAAAACATCTTTGTATGAAGGTCATTCAGGTTTGCTCAGAAGATGGCAATCTGCCATCAAGTATGGCAAGTTAACTAAGATAAAAAATACTTTGAGCAGCTTGAAAAAGATCCTGCTCATCATTACTGGACCAAATTTGACAGAAACCATTCTGGCTTGTAGGTCTTTCAGATTTGTTCAAATGTTGCTGATTCTCCATTCAGTATAGTTACCATTGCTAAAATAGATACCAGCAAGAGAGCTATTTCATGCTAATGGGGACTACTGTTTCCCAATGATTTTTTTTTGTTGTTGCAATTTGTTTACTTTACAGTTTTAGAACTTTTAATGAGCACCACTCGATTAAACACTGAAAAAAAACAAATTCACTGCTCGATACCAAAGACTGTCAACTTGAAAACAAAGTGAGTGCTACCCTTACAAGCCTAGGGCTTGTCGGCTCAAGTACACTGGCAGATAGTTTGTGAAATTGGTATTAGATCTGGCTCATGGAAAGGGAAAATATAAATATAAATCAAATCAAAACTATTATTGCATCAAATGTGTACAGTGCTTATTCAGCCAAACACAAAATATAATCCAAATACATGTTCTCCTTACTTGCATGAAAAATGGAAGCAATATGCTTACTAGTAAAGACCAATCTTAATGATGGACACTTGCAATTGTGCTAGGTAGTGATATTCTTTCAGATCTATAGAAATGATGCAGCTCCACCATCAAATATGGATTCCATTGCTAAATAAAGTTAAACATTTAATAATTGCTGAACGGAATTTGACCAACATTGACAAAAAGCATCAGTATTGAATAACTGGCACTAATGTGCTGTCAAATAAAGATATAGCAACTAATAAACCTTGAAACAGTTGTTTCTATAAAATATGTAAGCAACAGAATTGGAAAAAAAACCATTGAACAGAAAGCATCTTACTGACCCAGATTTCTTGGCCAATTACTCCTGCACTTGGCTACTAAAGGCTCATTTGGACCTCTTGCTTCCATCACATAATTCAGTTGATTATTATATTTCAAATGCTGTAAATTGGTTAACCCAAGGACAGTACAATTTTTAAATGAAGCAAAGTTGATGTTAGGTGTAATGTTTCCAGTTCTTCTGCAATATTTCATAGGACTGTCTAGCCACTTCATGTACATCAGTTTTCTTAGACTTTCAGTGTCACATCAACCTTTTATTTGAACAGGAAAGATTTCAATATATATATATATATATATATATATATATATATATATATATATATATATATATATATATATATATATGGCTTTCTTGTCAGTTTTGTTTATATATATTATTGAGAACAAGAATTTGTATCTATCAAAAGCTAAAATTTCCTGTAGTACTGTCAAAATGGTGAGCACTTTTCTCTTTCCATTTTGGATTATCGTTGAGAATATCTGAAACTCTGATTATGATCTGTCTTAAACTATTTAATTGCCAGGAGCATACAGTGATAGTGCTGGGGTGAGGGTCATTCGAGAGGATATTGCTAATTACATTAGACAGCGAGATGGTCACCCTTCCAATCCTGATGACATCTTCCTTTCTACCGGAGCCAGTGATGCCATCAAGGTGTGTGATTGTACAAATTATTGTTTGAATTAGAAACTTGCATAACTTTTGATCCAATAAAATAATCACTCATTAAGTATATCAGATCCTCAATTTCCAACCATTCTAGCCAAATTCTAATTGTTCCATAAGGGCAGTTACCCATAAAAGGCACTTTTTAAAAGATATATACTAGGGTTTTCAGATTTCATATGAAAACAATACAAAATTTTTAATTACATCTATTCTACATTAAAGGTGTCTTCCCTGGGTCCCATATATATTCTACTGGAACAGCCCTAACTTGGTTAACTCAAAATATCCATTCCTTTTTTCCTTAAAAAATTAACTGAATCTAGAATATGTTAACATGAGAAACTGATTAAGTGATATATGCTTCTAATTAAATTCAGTGATTTGTCTGACTTTTCAAATCTGAATGAAAAAAAATAAATGTTTTCTTTCAAGCATTTTATAAACTGATTAAGTGATATATGCTTCTAATATAAATTCAGCGATTTGTCTGACTTGTCAAATCTTAATGGAAAAAAATGTTTTCTTTCAAGCATTTTATAATGTGCCAAAAAACAAAAATAACTGGTATTCTTAGCATTGTCAAACAAACACACACATGATGACATAATTAAAACAAATACTGGCATTACATACAAATGAATATAAAGGTTCTGTCTTTAAAATCCCATAGACTGGAATACTGTATGAAACTATAGTTACTGACTTTTATGCAGTCAACAAGGTGATGTGAATATCTTCCTGATCATTTCTGCACTCATTGAAGAAGGACGGTCTGTTGTTTAAACTTTCCCAAAGAGTTGGTGGAATTTTTCTGTACATTGAAATTCATATTTCTGCATCTGCTCCAGTGCAGGGTATTGTTGCATCGTCAATATGGTTTTTACAGTATGTTCATGATTGCTCTTGCTACCAAGATTCATGAAATGAAACTGTCAACTTGGAGTTATGAAATTGGTTTTTACTCACTTCAAAGATGGCTCATGCTTCCCTCAATCACAGGTACATTTCAATATTTTGACTTAAAAATAAATCATTCTTGCACACTGCTTCTAACTTTATCATTTCAACTACCGAAAAAACCATGTTTTGTATTTTATATGACAACTTCAAAGAAACATTGCCACTGATTATGAACTAGCCACTAATCTTTAATATAGCTTAAACATTTTCAGCATTGTGTAAAAATCTTTGTTCCTAATTTACCAAATTTGAAACAAATAAGGTTTCTTTTTGTGTACTAATTGAATTAGCTTGAAGGACTGTCTCCAGCACTTAAGGAATAACAAACAGAATTGTCTTGGCTAATGTTAGTCAATTAAGTAATTTGTTATAGTGGTGGCTGCTATCTGATGTTATCATGTTTTCACCTCTATGGATATAAAGTGTAGAAATTGCACATGGGTGACAGTATTCCTTGAGTAAAAAGCATGTTCCTCTGCAAATGGTTTACTGTTTGTACATGTTAAGATTTACTGGGAGTCATAATTCTTGTGCTTCGTGTGATGCATGATTGGCAGGTAAACAAACACAGATGTTTTGTTTTCTCTGTTGTGTTGTATGATAGTGCCTTGACTGGTTTCTAGCTATAATTTATTAGTTCTTGATACCTTCTGCAAAGACCAGTCTAACAAAGGAAAGTAGAACCAGCTGAGAATCTAAGAAGAAACAAAAAAAGTATGGTAACATCTTGTATGGGAACTGAAAGGGTTAGAATCCTACCATTGGATTAGCCGATTTTGGCTGTCATGATGTGTCCTTCAACAAGTCACTTTGCTGTAAATAACTAACTCATGTTGCTACGCTGTAAAACTCTGATCAAGAAAACAAATTTATATGAAAAGGATGCTGATATGACAAATAAGGCCATCATGGTTGTCATCTAAAAAAGTTTGTTGTTACAGTTCCTTCTGAATGGGTGGTCATATTGACAGGGTATTTTAACCAAAATATGTTATGAATTTTGGTCCCATATGAAAATGATACCAATCTTGCACTGATCATGGCCATCTGGAAAATCTTGTGATTTCTCAAGAATAACAGCGAAGGTTCCAACACAAAGCTTTTAAAAGGAAGAAATGATCTTATCCTGGAAATTCTTTATGACCGGAAGAGCATCCATCCATTTAAGGGATCCTTCTTTAAAACAAAATGGTTTTAAACAACCTATGGTCCGTGTATATTACTATGTCTGTCTGTTAAAATATCAGATGGAATGAAGATTACTGAAAACATAACCTTTGAGGAGCCTTATCTAATCAACAAATTTACTTATTTGTTTTAAAAAAATGTTGATCGTTCATAATTAATATATAACCGCTCCGGTGACCTATTTGTTAGAGCATCGGCCTCGGGTGTGGGAGGTCATGGGTTCGATCCCCGGTTGAGTCGCACCAAAGACTTACAAAAATGGAACTAACTGCTGCCTTGTTTGACGCTCAGCATTAAGAGGTTAGTGTTAGAACTGATTAGCCTGGTGTTAAGATAATGTGACTGGGTGGGACATCATGCTACATGTCTGCAGCATGATGCCCCAGTGCTAGATATCACTATAAACTGCCACACTGCAGACGTCATAGTGATAGGACTGAAAATTTTTTAAAAGCTATGTTAAAAATCATAATCACATCACATCATAATTTATAAAATTCAGACATTTTCAGGAAAATAGCAGAGAAGAATGACAACTCTCAGACTTGGCCTTTAAGTTTCAAATCTTCTGTTATTTTTCCTTACATGATGATTCCCAGAAATGAGTCAAATATTTATAGCCTGCATTCTTTTTGAGTGTTGTAAGATAAATGTCAAGAAATACCAACTATTAACACTGGAGATTTGGGAATAATCTGAATTCTTTTTTAAATTTAAATCTTTAAATTTAAATCTTTTTTTAAATTAATTCAGTTTGAATAAATGTGCTCTATGTTCAGACGTCTTGAATGAAATAGAAATAGTTGAACTTTTTGATTCAGATATTTGCCAGATGTATTTTTCAAAAATTTAAATCTTTACTTCAGTGATGGATTCCAGCAATCCAGATAAATGATGTATGTATGTATAATACAATAATTTTTATATTTAGACATAAAAAATGTAACTGAAATTTTTTGTGATTTTTCCAGAGTATCATGAAGCTGCTACTGACAGGCAAAACTGGTAAAGACCGGGCTGGGATCATGATACCCATCCCTCAGTACCCTCTTTATACTGCCACTATAGCTGAATATAATGCACACCCTGTAAGTAAATATGCAGTACCCTCTTTACACTGCCATTATAGCTGAATATAATGCATACCCTGTAAGTAAATATGTATTACCCTCTTTACACTGCCATTATTGATGAGTATAATGCACACCCTGTAAGTAAATATGCAGTAATCTCTTTACACTGCCATTATATCTGAGTATAATGCACACCCTGTAAGTAAATATGCAGTCCCCTCTTTACACTGCCATTATAGCTGAGTATAATGCACACCCTGTAAGTAAATATGCAGTACCCTCTTTACACTGCCATTATAGTTTAGTATAATGCACACCTTGTAGGTACATATATATTACCCTCGTTACACTGCCATTATAGCTGAGTATAATGCACACCCTATAAATAAATATACAGTACCCTTAATACACTGCCATTATAGCAGAGTATGATGCACACCCTGTAGGTACATATATATTACCCTTTTTACACTGCCACTATAGCTGAATATACAGTGCAAACACAGTAGGTTAATATACAGTACCCTCTTTATACTGCCACTATAGTAGAGTATAATGCACATCCTATAAATAAATTTATTATATGCTCATCTTTTTTTTCTCCGTTAACTTTACATTGTCAGAATCGTGCAATATTCACCGATATTGAACACCTTCATACTGTACCCTGCGCGTAAAGAAACTATTTTCTAACGTAAACAATTTTTTATGAATGAACTAAAGAAGATATTTCATGGATGGCCACATACCAGCAAATGTTTCATAGACTGACACATACAAACTGCTTTGGCACATTCAGCATTTACGTTTTGGGTATACTCTTTCAGATTTAGCTAGTTATAGACGCTATACAGGGTCTTCACAGTAAAATGCAAGTTATACACATAAACTGTCTTCTTTAGCTGTTAATAAAAATGTCCAAAAATATACTTACAATTTTATATCCTGAATTTCCTCAAAAAATATACTTTTGTAGGTCTGTAAATCTGAATTAGATGAGCCATGTCATGGGTTCTCAAAGTTAAATACACATTTTGAAATTGTACTGTAATTTCGAGTATATTTAAAGTGCAGTTACATTCTTCTTACTGCACTCAAAATTAAATAAACATTAAATTCCACAGCATCTTTTCAACAATTGCAATGGAAAGGCTTCATAATTTTCCCACATTATGATTTGAATCATTCAATGACAGAAAAGAAACATGCATGCCGATGTCAATACAATTCAAAACGATTAAATTGGCAGACGCTGCTGGAATCCGATGCAAGTCACTTCATGTTGATAAATCCAGACCATAATCAAAAGATTGTGTTGTATTGACAAAAATACCAAAGCGTATTCATTCCAGATTAATTAAATGGAAAACCATATACATTAATGATATTACTCTAAATTTCAATTTTAAGTAGAGCAAATGCCATTTTCTTTTGAAAGTTATGTCTAGCACACGACCAACTTCATATTTATCTGGGTGGAGTTATGCGCTCATTAATAATGTTGTGTAATGATCCATCAACGCTTATGTATTTAGTTTGGAATACAGCATACATTTCGTTACTTTGTTTCTTGCTGTGTATTTTTGTTTATATATTTAAGCCTTGGGAAGAATAAGAAATGTGTCATATATAATAAAATGGTTACTCTATTTGTATGGGAAACTATGAATTCGTTTTGTCAGAAGCATATACTGCACTCCCATGGTCGTGCAGTATATCCATCATGGGAGTGCAGTATATCCATCCGAAAAACTTGTTCATATTTTCCCATACAAATACAGTAACCTATAAATACATTACTCTCATTACACTGCCACTATAGCTGAGTATAATGCACACCCTGCAAGTAAATATACAGCACAGTACTCACCTGCTTAAAAGGCCAACTACAAACTGTACAGACCCAAATCTGTCACATAATGTGTAGATTTTTGTCTATACAGTTTGTAGTATGACAAATAGCATATACAGCTGGTGCATAGTAGATTATAGTTAGTGTTGTTGCAGTCTGACTCATCTTGCAAATGAGTATATATGGAATCATCCCCCTTTAAACTTATTATACCCAGGCCATATTCTATGGAGAGGCCTTACTCGTGTCTGTCTATCTGTTTGTCTGTCCATCATCACATTGTTAATTTCTACTCAATAACTTTTGAATAACATTGCATTGATATCAAATTTAACATGGAGCTTGATTTTAACAGTGTTCCAGCTGCAGCTGAAAATTAATGGTTGTAGTTACTGTACACATTTTAATGTATTTACTGTACACATTTTTATGTAGTTACTGTACACATTTTATTCTTTATTTATTGTTCTTATTAATAAATCACATGCATTCATCTCTAAATTGGTACAGCAATAAAAGAACATCAATCTTAACCATTATTATTTTTATTTGAATTTCACATGTAATCTATTGTAAGCATATAAGTTGCAATGTTAAATAAGGTAACATTTGTTTATCCTATCCATAAACTGTACAGTTAACTTGTACAACAGTTACTTGGCAAATTTTTTCATAGCCAAAAGCAAAGACCCGAATCACCCACAAAACATGCGTAAAAATATATTAACTTGATAAAGGATGTAACAGACACTCCAAGGTGAAGAAATTAAGAGATTTCCGACTGTATCACATTTGGCATTGTGTTCATACTGTAATAACAGTAAGGTCAGTAAAGCATCAAAGAATATTAATCTTTGAAGTTCAGACTCTGCTAAAAATATCAGTTTTTTTTTTGTCCCATTGGGGCTGGTGGTTAGAACCTCGGTTGTCATTGTGAACTGGCATGAAAATATCTGTGAAATCACCATGTCTGGAAACAACTGTAACTAGTTTAGTAAAATGATCTGCAGTGAGAAATGATGAATTGTACTCTGCCATACAGTTTGCAAACAAAGTCTCTGCAAGTGGCACTTTATCTATATTCGATCTAGTCTCAAAAAATGGCTTCAGAGTGGGTATCTTTCTTACAGAACAATCATTCTCAATGATGGAGTCTGTATTTGCCTGGTGGTATCATTTCTTCTTTCACTTACAATCTTAAAATCAACTTTGCATGAAACATGGCACAAATTCAGGACCTTTGCTGCTCGCCTCAATACACTTAAACTCAGATTTCTTAGCATTGCTGAACTTTTCTAATATTGCATTGCAGGTGAGCTTCTAGCAATGTTAGAAAGGGCACATTTTCAGCATTTTGACATGAATTGTCCCAAAAGTAATGAGCTCCTTTTCAACATGTCTTGTAACAAAACCAAAATACTAAAGTTTGAAATCATATTTTGGTCAGTCTCTTTATCTCACCTCCACCAAACGTTGAAAAAATTTTAATCAAAGAATCAAATGCCAGCATGGACCACCTTGAATTGCTTTATTGCATACAGTGACTCAAAAGACATCTCACCTTTTGCCATAAACTCAGCAGATTAGAATATTTAATTTACAGCTTGTTTTATACAGATATTTTTTGTTAACAATTCTTTATCTGATTACTCATCACTTCCTGTCCACATTGGTCTGGGTTCTGGATGGATTCTGTAATGTGTGCATAGAATACATAAAACTACCAGGGATTTATGTTCTGCTTTTTTCATATTTAAAAAAATATCTTTTAATTTTTCAAAAGTTGTAGATTTTAACTTTAAAACTATATGTGCAGTTGATGGTTTTGAAAATATTTTTCCCCAACTGTTGGTAGAATCTTATGCACGGTTTGTCATGTGATCAGCTGGTTTTAGTCTGGTTCCCTTTTTTATTCAGTTCATAATCATTGAGAGAGAAGCCACCAAAGCTAATATACCATTTTTACTTTCTGGAAACTGTATGTCAGTCTTCCTTCAGAGGTTAGCTTTGGTCATCATTGATTATTATAATAATAGCCAGTAATTATCAAAGTAAAAAACCAATGAACAGGCAACAGTAAGGATAATTGGATTACTTTTATTGTAATTATGGGTACTTTATCAGTTATCAGTATGTTGGAACAAGTTAAGTAATTTATCTACCTGTTGAAACAAATGTCAGTAGGTTATATTTAAAACTGAAACATAATATTTAAAGCCCATTGTATTGTCACTCATGAGGGATAAACTAAACAGATATTGTTCTAATATGATGCCTGCTGGTAGTATTTGAGGGTTGGGCATCCAAGAGGGATACCTTGGAAGATAAACTTGTTGATGCCAAGAAATTACCCAGTTTATACTGTAGCTATATATGGAATGGAGTATTCTGTTAGATACACTGTTCCCATATATTGAATGTTTTAACACTGCAGTCATAGCTGACTATCTTGTCTAACCAGTTAGTAGACATGCTATACACATTTAACAGTATACCTATTACATTGCAAAGGTATCAATGTTTACTATAGATATTAAAATAAAGCTATAACTGTCAATGAAAAACCTCCTTTCATTGCAAATCTCTAACTGCTAATGACTATTAAGTTTTATGCATTCTCAACACAAACATGCTTAAAATAGGTTGCCTTTATCTGTCTCAACAAAAACTTTACCTCTTTCCATACTGTTTGGATGCTTGTATGGTCATTTAATTGATTTTTTTTATGTTACTATGTGAGGTCTTTGTATTCAGTATTAATCAGTCAGATAAAAATAATGTAATTTGAATGTAAACATAAAAATAATGTCAAGTTTTAACAAAAGTTCATTTTTTATGGAAACTTTCTGCTTATGAAAATCAATACCTATCTTTTCTTCAGATTGGATATTACCTGGATGAGGACAACACCTGGGCTCTAAATATTGATGAGCTGAAACGGGCACTTAATGAGGCAAGATATCATTGTAAACCTAGAGCAATAGTGGTTATAAATCCAGGAAATCCTACAGGTGAGAATATTAATTTCAACATGAAAATGTTAAAAACCTTAGAATACTTGGGAAATGTTTGGTAGACATAATTTTAGATGTAAAAATTTAGGTAAAAGTCAATAATTTTAGATGTAAAAATTTAGGTCATAGTCGTTTTAGATGTTAAAATTTAGGTCATAGTCAATAATTTTAGATGTAAATATTTAGGTCATAGTCAATCTTCCATTTTGGAACATTCATGTGTTTCAATAATCTGGATGAGTCAGGATCATATAAACAATGCTGTTTCCTGTTTTCATTCTTTGGAAAATATTCTCTCTCTCCTCTCTCTCTCTCTCCTCTCTCTCTCCTCTCTCTCTCTCTCTCCTTCTTCTCCTTCTTCTTCCTTCTTCTTCCTTCTTCTTCTTCTTCTTCTTCTTCTTCTTCTTCTTCTTCTTCTTCTTCTTCTTCTTCTTCTTCTTACTGTATTTGATTATTTATGTTGAACCTGTGTAAGCATATTGTGACATAGATTTCACTTTCTAGGGTCAATAGGTGCATCAACAGTCATCATAGTCGGCCTTCAAGTTATATATGCCATTGATTTTGTTAATTTTTGACAAAATGTAAAACAAGTGTATACATATGCACATTTTGTTTTCAATGATTATGAGTTTTTTCATTTTTACACATTAGTTGGTGGAATTAAAGAGAGCATGATAATTAAGGATAATTAGATGAAATTATAGAGCATAATAATTAAGGATAATTAGATGAAATTTTTGTTGAGGCCTCAGCTTTTTTCCATGGTTCATTGCTCACATAGTAAAAAGAATCCATTTTTGTAAAAACAAAAGCCATTTGCCTTAAATTGCAAAAATGATGGAGCAGTGAAACAGGAAGATTCTGACAAAATGGGGTCTGATTTGACATGAAATTTTGCTATTGTATTAATGGTCAGCCAGATGGGTATACAATTGGGTGAAGCCAATACAGTGAAAACACCTCAAAACCAAAACCCTTGGTGTACCTGAATCTTCTCAAAATCAAACCAATAAAAAAAACCCCTAAAAAATCTTTTTAACTAAATGGCAGTAAATTAACTGCCTGTCATAAATTGTGTACTATCATTGGTTTTATTGTACTTTGTCCTAAAACACATTTATCCAAAAATCAATGAAGCTAATGATTCAACTTCTCTTTATTAAGTTACACTTGAACTTTTAGATCTTTCTTTTATTGCAGCAGAGTTAAAACTAAAAAAATCTGCAATGACCCTCTGACATTGTAATCCAAATAATGCATTGGTGTCTGCAAATTTACTGATTTCTTGGTTGACAATGTGTTCTCCAGATATCTTGTGGTGAACAAGGGCAGATTTGTTAAAATTCTTAAACCCTGTCACAAAAGGAACATTCGCATTTGCAATCTTTGCAATCACATGATCAGAAGTCACACTGGTAATCCCAATGGATGTGCCATATTCCAGTCAAGGGAATTATTTTCTCCATTTTTCATTAAAGTTGGATCCATGGTTACTCTTGTGTTCAGCTTCTTTCTCTTTGCTGGCTAATGATTCTTAGTGCACAGTTTTAATCTGGAGTTCACATTTTAGTGCAACAAACATTGAGGTTAAACATTTGGATAACATCTTTTTGAGCTCAGTGGAAATCATGTGAGAGTTTGTGAGATTAGGGGAAGCTACTCCATCATAACATTATCTAAGTTAGTCTGGTTCCCTGTTTTGTATGCTCCATATAGGAAAATAAAGGAAGCACACAAAACAAGGAACCAGACTATACCTTTGCTTGAAGTATACATGATTCCATCCCTCATCCAAAGCATTGAATATTAAATAAATCCTTATTGCATTATGCAAATTCTTTGCATAAAAAACACACGGTAACAAAACGTGTGCTTCAATTTTCTCGATTGTGCATTCCTGATGGACAGTATGACATGCAACTTCCAGCAAAGTTATAACAATGCTTGATGTGCTCATGGACACAATAGGACTCAGTAGACAAATCTGGAGTCTTTATGCTAAAAAAAAGAAATCAGCTTTTAAGGTAAATTATTAATTAAATGCATGTAGATAGCTTATTTAAAAAAAGATTATACTTATCTGCTTATTATCTAATTATTATTGAGGGGCCCCGAGTGGTCTAAAGCACTGTCCGTTACGGATCACTGCCATCTCACCTCTGTCTGCGTGTGTTCGAGTCTAGGATTCGGTGAATGTGGATATGTGAGAAAGCATGCCAGTAGCTTCTCATTGGTCGGTGGTTCTTTCTGGTGATTTCCCGGCTTCTTCCTCCACCATTAATACTGGCCGCCATGAATAGCCTATCATGTGCTGAAAATTGGCGTTAAGCCCAACAACAACAACATTATTATTGATGTTATTCATTAGTATACATGATCAGTAGAATGGTTTTTGTTTGTGTTTTGTTTTTTTAAATAAATGCCTCAGCTGCATTAATCAGGCACATGACCTTGCTTTTAATGCTTAGCCTACTGAGGCAACGAAATAAATTCTAAAAGTTACATTCTCTCAATGGAATCATTACCTACATGTATTTAAGTAGTCATATTGTCATTTGTCTTCACCTGCATGCCAGGATATGTCAGATTAGACAGCTAAGCATTAATTGATTGAACTATCATAAAAGAATGAAATTAATAAAAAGATATGAATTTGTGCTAAAATGTGTGTTGCAGAAACTTGGAGAAAACTTAGGTATAGTAACAACATGAATTTTATGAATTATTTAACTATTATGGATATACTTTTCCTAATTCTAATGCACTTGTAGTAAAGTTATAAATGTCTCTACTTCCTTAAATGTTTCTAGAGACAAGGTCTGTATTTCTATGTGGAAAAACTATATTTACATGATTGAATATCATTTTTGGAAAAAAAGACTTCAGTTAATTTTTTGTTTAAAGGTTAAAAAACAAACAGATTTTCTAATTTTTTTTTTCACTTTTGTACCTTCACAGATGTTTTCTAATTAAATTTTATGGGGCTCTGAGTGGCCGAGTGGTCTAAAGTGCTGTCCATTACGGCATTACGGATCACTGCCATCTCACCTCTGTCTGCGTGAGTTCAAGTCTAGGATTCGGCGAATGTGGATATATGAGAAAGCTTGCCAGTAGCTTCTTGTGGGTTGGTGGTTCTTTCTGGTGATTTCCCGGTTTCTTCCTCCACCGTTAATACTGGCCGCCATGAATAGCCTATCGTGTGCTGAAAAATGGCATTAAGCCCAACAACAACAACAATTAAATTTTAATGTTCTCTTAAGTCACATTAAATGCTTCTGAAAGACATTTTTTCACATCTGGAAAACACATTGAAGCAAACAATCTTTCAAAACGGATAAATTTGGTCCATGAGATTTTAGATTTGATGGGTTTCACTGTATTAACAAATCTTCCATACTTAGGGTTAACCCAGGCCTTGCCACATTAGCACATACTTTACATTGCTTTCCATTTTCATTGCGGGGGAAACACCATTATGTGACTCTTTTTGAGAGTTAAGGAAGACTATAACTTTTAATATTCATTAGCAAAGAGCAAAGCAAAACAAAAAAATAAATATTTAATACTGACAGAACTTAAAATTATACATGGTTTTGCCTAGTAAAGTAGTATAGCTGATCTTGAGGCATTCTTTTACACTTTTAAAGAAGAGATAAAATTACTGCCATTTATGGTATATACAGCAATTAAGTTTTTATGTTAGATTCCTGTTGGGGTGGGGTGGAAGTCAGTGTACATATGGAGGTAAGACATCTAGTTCTAAAGTGACACTTATTCACACAAGGAAATAAATTTTTATCTACTTGCAGGTCAAGTTCTGTCACGCGAGAATATTCAGTCAGTCATAAAGTTTGCAAAAGAGGAAAATTTGTTCCTTTTGGCTGACGAGGTAAATACACCAGTGCCATGCAAGAAACAATCTTCTTCATGACCTGAAACTAAAGTTCATTTAACTTTTACATACATAGCTTTATAATGGTTAGAGTAAAATTGACACTGCCATACTGAAGGCATTCTTGGAGGTTTTCAGTGCAAGCAGATTTCGACTATAATTGATATATTGCCACTTGTCAATCACAGTTTGATTAACCAATCAATGAGCATAAATCAGACACCGTTTAAGTATGCTTTTTCCTCCTATAAACTGACTATCATAATAAAAAAATTGGTTATGGCAAATATTTGCAAATTTTGCAGTGGCTCATATATTTTTCGATTAATAATGGTAAAAAGAAGTCAGTGGGGACTTTGTATCTCAAACAGTTGATATCCAGATTGTGTAAATGGAGTAGTTATAATGTTTTCGTTCAAGAATTCTAAAAATAATTTTAATAACAATATTACTGAAATTAAAACTCAACTCTTTACCAAATACTGAATATTTGTCTGTCTTGTGTAAGGTCAATTTTCAAGGACACTTTGATATACATATATACACCAGAGTTAATGACGTTCATGTGACTTGGGTGGAGTATCATTAGATCTTATTATCTTGCACACTTTGGCTTCCAATTTTTCCAACATCTGGACAGTTATGTTGTAAAAGATCTCAACATTCCCCAAGACTTAAACCTTTGACCTAGAAGAAACAAGACATATCTCTGGGTCCCAGTTTTTTTTTTTTATTCTCATTGCTAGGTGCCCAGTTTGCTTCCTTGGTTTTTTACTGTATATATACCAACTTACAAGTTGAGTGCAACTTCCAAACATCATAATCCCTGATCAGCCATCACATAATGTCAAGAATATTAGGGTCATATATATTTGTTTTTGATTTATCCTAACAAACTGCATAGACCCAGATCTGCCATTGCATAATGTGTGAACAAATCTGAATTGGTGCAGTTGGACTGGACTCATGTGAATATCGACAGTACATTTTGCTGAAACATATGTTGATATGTTGATACACCAGAACTGGTTATTTCAATGTTGAAAATATAACTCTTTGCACTCTAACACTTGTAATCAGCCTTTTAATACATGAATTTCAGATATCTCATTGATGTCAGTAGTTTTTTCTATTAGACTGAGTTCCTGTCTTAAAATTGTCTTTTCAGTTAAAATTTACTTTTCAAAATGTGCATGGAATTATGAGAATACAAATAAAGCAAATTTAAGACATAGAGCACAGCTTCTTGAAGGAGACTCAGTACTGTAAGAAAGAATGTTGAGTCATTCAGTGGGCAGGTACATTACAGACCTGCTTACTCATTTAAAGGAATTGATTCCTTTTGTTTTGTGTGTCAGAGGTGAACTTTGATGCAAGATGTAACTATGTTGTGTCTTTCCGTTGCCTATAGATCAGATTAAAAAACTTTTCATCTTTCAAACCAAATTTTTTTCAGCTTAATTTGCTTGTATTCTCTTTTCTTGAGGAAGTATTAACTGGAATGTGTTGGGAAAAAAATGTATGGGACTGTAAGTAACTGTCCTGTGCTTGCAAGTGATTCATATTATTGAGTTTCTGCTAAGGTGGGTCCACTTTATGTCTTAGATGCATTGTAGTAGTATAGCTAGACATGCACACACATGCAGCTGTGTAACTTTTACCATATTTATTTTTACAGTTTTACCAAAACATTTTCTTTGCTCTATTTCTTCTGCCAGGTATACAGATACTTTTTGTATGAAATTTATTTTGGCAGACATACAAACACTTTATTTTTGCTGTATTTATTTTGCCAGGTATACCAACATATTTTGTATTGCATATATATATATATATATATATATATATATATATATATATATATATATATATATATATATATATATATATTGCCAGGTGTACCAACACAACATTTATGCCAAAGGTTCTCAGTTCCACTCATTCAAAAAGGTATTGATGGAGATGCCAGCAGAATATAGCAACATGGAGCTGACTTCTTTCTTGTCCACATCCAAAGGTTATATGGGAGAGTAAGTGCTCTGTCAGCTATATCAGATTTGTAATGGCTCTATGTCCTCATCATAGAGCATTACCCTCACTTCTCTTAGTTTTTAAATTTTGTATCATTTACCTCAATTCTCCAAGGTTTGTAATTTAGTAGCATTTCCCTCTCTTCTGAGGTTTTAAGTTTGGTAGGATTACCCTCACTTCTCTGAGGTAGTAAATTTTGTAGCATTTCCCTCATGTCTCTGAGGTTTTAAATTTTAGTAGCAACTACCACAGTATAATAGTATCAGTCATGTCTTGTGCTGTGAAAGTTTCCCAATTTTCTGAAAATGTATGCCACCAAATTAAAAATACTAATTAGAGACCATACTAACAGCAACAATATTTATCTGGCTAGGAATTATTTGCACACTTTTTTGATGAAATATTTATTACATGGCTAAATCATTTATTAGGTGTCTTGTTTGTTTTTCATTGTTTGACAGTCAAGTTGGGCATGTTAGCACACCAGTGGTTAAATTTCGGAACAGATTTTGATCAAACTTGGTATGTAAGCTTATATTAGAAAATACATCTCTGAAAAGAGTTTATGAAATTGGTTATAAAGCTCAGGTTTGGAAATAACATGTCCTTAAATAAAATATATCACCAGTGCAACAAAATGGAGATGAAGAATGAATGCAAATAAAGTGTTGAATGCAATATGAAGAAACCAGAGAATGCAGAATTGCAAAATTATGAATTATAACCAAAAATTAAATGAAACAAAAGCGTTTCATGCATGGATTGGAAAATCTATTTTCATTAATTTGTTTTGTTAAAGTCCCTTTTGCATGATATTATTTATTTTTTACACCAAATACCTCTTTCATTATTTGGAAGCTGCTAAAAAAATTTAACATTGATGTGATGACAACATCACTGGTAGTTATAGTGTTATTTGAGTGAAATGCAATAAAAAATAAACATTGCCGATAAGCATGCTTAAACTGCATTTTTAGCTCATATTATATACAAATACCAGAAGTTCGTATGAGATGGTCATTTGGTCATCGTCCATCCATTAGCTCAAGTTTGTTAATACTACTCCTTCTAAACTACTTAGAGGATTGCCATGAATCTTACACACACATTCATCCCATAATCTAGTTGGTACTGAGTAATAATTGTGCAGCTTGGACATCCAGTATGGCAGTTTGATTGAAAAGGTCAGATCTCCACTGTCCTATGTGACGATCTGACAGTAACCAAATAGATGTCATGTTCTGGTGACCAGTGTTATTACCATAATTGCTTATTTTATCAGCCAGTAAGATGAAGTTTTATATCTTTGTGTTTGGCAGACTGAGCAGAGTGGCTGAAAAGCATGAATGTGTGCCAAATGATTTGATTCACTTTTAGATTTCTGAATACTGCAGTTCCTTTGGCAAATTCAAAGGTCACCAAAACATGGCCCTAAGTGGTCACTGTCAGATCTTCACGTAGGAAATTGGAGATTGATTTTAATGAGTGTCCTGTATTGCTGCAACAGCAGCCATCTTGAAAATCTTATTGCCTTTCCTCCTAAATGGATGGTTGTATCAGCATGGGTTTTTCACTAAAAGACCTACTATGATATCTGGTTGATAAAATGGTGTCAATCCTATGTCCAACATGGCCAGCACAGCAGCCTTCTTATCACAACTCCACCTAAACAGAAAGTCCAATGGACTTGGGGGTTTTCACCAGGAGACCTTTAATGATGTCTACTTGGTCTTAAATGAAAATGGTGCCAATATGACATTCAATATCACCACCAAAAAGCATCCATTTTTAAAATCTTATTATTGCTGCTCCTCCTGAATGGAAAGTCATATTACCATGGGCTTTCTTCCAAAAGATTTTTTTGTGGTGTCAAGTTGTACCCAAATGAAAATGGTGCTGATCTAATATGTTGGTCATGATGGTTTGCTTGAAAATCTTAGAAAATCTTATTAGAATCTTGCGGTATTCTCAAATGAATGCTTGTACTAGCCTGGGTTTTTTACTAAAAGACTTATAATGTTTTGTTGACCCTAGTCCAGTATGTGGCCTTCTTGAAAATCTTTAACTTTCTATATTGGAAAGTTTATTTTACATGGGGTTTTGATCAGAAGAGCTCATATGGTGTAGTTAGTAATGAATGAAAATAACTGACCCTCAGCATATCACCACTGTCTTAATTTTTTTTATTGCTATTTTGCGTTTCACCATTAGATTTCTTATGATAACTAGTTGATCCTAAATGAAATTAGAACTAGTCATACAACCAATATGGCTGCCATGATAACTGTCCTAAATAACTTGCTATTACTAATCCCCTTGAATGGATGATCATTATGACAGACTTTTCATCAAAGGACTGTTGTCTACTTGGTACTTAATGAAAATAGTACCAGTCATACAACCAATATGGCTGCCATGACAACTGTCCTGAATAACTTGTTATTAAAATCCACCTGAATGGATGATCAATATGACATGGATTTTTCATCAAAGGACTGTTGTCTACTTGGTCCTAAATGAAAATGGTGCTGATCTAGCTTGGTAAAGAATATCGTTTCAACACTTGTACCATTTTTGTAAGTCTTTGGTATGACTCAACTGGGGATCGAACCCACGACCTTTCACAACTGAAGTGGATGCTCTAACCACTAGGCCACTGGAGCGGTGATAAGTTTCCTCTATTAGAGTGTCATTCTCTTTGAGGGACTCTTATTACATTTTGTTGCAGTTACATTTATATTTTTATTTATTGTAATGTCAGTGCTGTGTTTTGAATCTTGTGCATTTTCAGTTTATTAAGGCACACTTTAAATAAAGCAAGATTTGAAATCATAAATTCGTTAAAAATTAACGTCAATGAATGGAAATGGTGAATGGAAATGATAAAAGGAAATAATGACTGGAAATGATGAAAGGAAATAATAAATTTCTCAGATTATAGAAATCCTTAGATGATAGTTGGAATGCAAGCATGAATGTAATGAAATTAAAACAGAATTGAAATGTAGAATTAAGATAAATGAAATGTAAATGAAGTGCAGATAAAATGATAACAGGCAAATTTGGTTTAATTACTGGGTCTATAATAGCAGGCAATTTTGGTGAAAATGATTTTTATGAGTCTATCATTTGTTGCCTAAAATGCCCCCAAAAGTGAAGTTTATTTTGCCATTCACTGATTTTACCTTCTTCTCTTCTCCCCTTGTCATTTCAATATAGGACATGAATGATCAACATAAATGTCAACATTTGTATAAATATTTGCTTTAAGAGAAATGTAGATCTTTAGATAACAAATACATTTTTGCACACTGTTGTCAAGTTTGGTGGTAATTTAATGATCATAAGTGACAGAAATTGTGTTTTCAATTCCTGCCAAAACTTCAGCCATGATATTTAAAAAATCGAATGAAAAATTTAATTCTTTGTCAAATTTTTAAGAAGTTAGTAATCATTTTATCCAAAATTTCATCCTTTAAACATATAAAAAAAGGACTTTTGCAACTTAATATCTGGCTAGTGTTAAACTTGAACCAATTTGCAGCACAATAATCTACACTTCCAGTTCCTCAGCAATTTCACAAGGGGGCCCCACGTGGCCGAGTGGTCTAAAGCGCTGTCCATTACGGATCAATTCCATCTCACCTCTGTTTGCATGGGTTCGAGTCTAAGATTCGGCAAATGTGGATATATGAGAAAGCTTGCCAGTAGCTTCTCGTGGGTCGTGGTTCTTTTCGGTGATTTCCCGGTTTCTTCCTCCACCATTAATACTGGCCGCCATGAATAGCCTATCGTGTGCTGAAAAATGGCATTAAGCCCAACAACAACAACAACAACAGCAACTTCACAATAATGTGTCACTCTACTTCATTTGGATTTGCAAAAACAAACATATTTTCCATCAATCATGTGACCTGCAGTTTTATTTGCTAATGCTAACCCTAGCCCATGATATCTCCAGATTGAAGATACTTCTCATATTAGAATACAAGAGTCTGAACAGACTCCAAAAGAAGGGGACATAAATCCTTCTCTTACAAGATAAGGGGACATAAATCCTTCTCTTACAAGATAAGGGGACATAAATCCTTCTTTTACAAGATAAGGGGACATAAATCCTTCTTTTACAAGATAAGGGGACATAAATCCTTCTCTTACAAGATAAGGGAACATAAATCCTTTTCTTAAGATAAGGGGACATAAATCCTTCTGTTACCTATTGTTTTGAGAGAAAAAAGTCTTGAGATTATACAGTCAACTAGACTAAAAAGGTCAAGCAGGCTGTGTTATGCTACCATCACATTGGTCTTTCATCCAGAATAAGGTGTGAAAAGTACACAAGAATAACAATGTGTACATGTAGGTGCACACACCAAATTCAAGAACAGATCAGGATTCTTTTCCAGGGCAAAATTGGCTAGTACTTACATGTTATGCTAGGTTTGCAGTAGTAAAATGAATATTCACACAGTTTTGCAAGTCAGTTTGTGAATACCTAATTTAGATATGTTCTGTAATCAAGCATATATATTTTCTCATCTGTTTGTAGGTGTGGATTTCGAGGTGGTTATTGTGAGGCAGTAAACCTTGATCCTGATGTCAAGGCTATGCTGTTGAAGTCCATTTCGGCCAAACTGTGCTCATCTGTTGCTGGACAGGTAGAATTGTTGTATAGTGAAATATATATGTTTGGTAAACAGGTAAACATAATGCATTGATACACAAAACTAATTTTTGGATTCCACATTCCAAAACATCCAGATTGCAAGTGGGATTAGTTGTTTACATTCAGAAGTCATTACAGGATACAATAAATACTGCTATATACAACAGTTGTATATGAATTTTTATGACAGTGCATTGTAATTTATGGTTATATTGAAGGTGGTACTGAAGAAGAAATTAAATGTATATATTTAGATAATACTGATTTCAAAGTGTACACCCAACAAAGAATTAGAGTAAGGTCATTGTAGGTCTGCCCCTTCATATTTTTTTATAATAGCTCTGGAACTATTTCACAAAATTTAATAATCTTTAGTAGGTGAATTATCTATTGCATGTAGATGTGCCTTAAAGGTTTTGTCATTCTGATCTAACTATAATTGAGTTATCATCCATTTCCTACCAATATTAAATCTCTTCAATCATAAATCCTTGTTACCAGTAATTGTGCACGAATTATTGAACATATTCTGAACATATTCGGATGTAATTTTTGGTGTACACATTATCTCTGTATCTATTTTTGAATTTTGTTTCATAACCTCCACTTTGGATTGAGTTATGGCCCTTGACATTTAACTTCATACATATACATGGGATTTTGATTGTATCAGCAAAGCTCATTCGAGAGATTATTTGCCTGTTATATGTAGATCTGCCTTTGAAATTTTAGTCTTTCAGGTCCAATTTTAATGATGTCAATGGATTTTTTTCTCATAACCTCCACTTTGGATAGAGTTATTGCCTTTATTGCCCTTTTTCCATAAGTATTACATCTCATCTACATGAACTCTTTGTACCAGGATGATACAGGAACTATTGAATGCATTCTGATGTAGTTTAGTGTACCCATTTTTTCGTCATCTATTTATGGATTTTGTCCCATCAATTGTGTTTTTGTCTGCCTCAGATGTGGGAGGTCACAGGTTTGAACCCCAGCTGAGTCATACCAAAGACTTTAAAAAAATGATACTAACAACTGCCTCCCTTGGTGTTCAGCATTAAGAGGTTAGTGTTAGGACTGGTTGGCCTGGTGACTGTGTGGGACATCATGCCACATGTTTGCGGCATGATGTCCCAGTGCTAGACATCACTATAAACTGTCATAATGCAGACACTGTAGCGATATGACTGAAATTTTTTTAAAGCTATGTTATAAATCTAAATCACACACACACACTTTCATTTTGGTTAGAGTTATGGCCCTTGACATTTATATCTGCACATAGGATGTTGCTTGTATCAGTGAAGTTCATCATCAACTCTTGCATCTCACTGGATGTTGTTGGGTAGATTGACTGCCTATTATATTATCTTGTCAAGGTTTACTCATTTAGATCTAGTTTTATTGACTTATTACCCTGTTGCCACAATACTGCATCTCCATTATATTATAGCCTTGTAATCACATCAAGAAAAAATTTACATTCTCTTATGCAGTTTGCTATTAATCAAATTGGCATGTGCCTTATATGGGTTTGGAATTGTTTAGAAGAGTTAATGTTCTTAAGATTGTTCATCCTCCTGAAGTAAGTTTCCACCAGACAACTTCATCCAAATTGCAGTATTGCAGCCAAATTTGGCATGTGACCTCAGATTAATGAGACCTTGAGTAAGGTCAGTTTCCAGTATTCAGTAACACCATTCATGACACCTGATTGTCCCTTATTGTGACTGTATAAGTTTACTAAATCTGTTTGCATTTAAATCAAATTTAGCATGAAGCTTTATATTGATCAGGCTTTAAATGAATGCAATTTCAGTTGTTCACTGTTATCATTTAGTGGAGCGGTGGCCATCCTCCTGTTTGCTTTCTGCAGCATAACATTTCTAAGGATTATTGCATTTAAGCCAAAGTTATCTTGCACCTTTATGTTGATTAGACATTGTGTTGGATTTCCAACAGTCATCATTTAAAAGAGTTATGGCCCCTGAGTGTTCGTCGGGTTTTCAAACTTTGGTTTTCCAGCATTTCTTCTATTTAATACCCTATCAAGCATAATGTTGGGAATGGATGCACCATCACTACTAAGACTGCTTTAGTGTTCCACACATTTCAGGCTGTTTTTTTTTTTCTCATGTGATGTGTACCTGCCAAAAACAAGAAAATGATTGTGGATGTGCAATTATAAAAAAACCCAAACAAAATAAGATATCAAATTAGTTGTGGTAAATACTGATAGATGTGTTACATCTTCTCATACAGTTGCCAATAATTATAAAATGTGGCTGTAAATGTATGGCCTTGTAGGTCAGGGTTGTGGGTCATACTTTTAACATGTGCATCATTACTGAATGACTGACAGCCCCATGCATTTGTGTTTAAATAGTTAGCAAATTTTTAAACCTGTACAGGCAGTACAAAGATTAATGTTTCCGCCCTAAACTTGAGTTGTTAGCCATCTACAGTTACCAGACTTCTTGGATAGCATGCACTTTGAGTAAAGAAAAAAAACTTATGGAGTTAAAAAGGTCAAAGGTCAAAGACACAGTGACTGAAAGAAGATGAATGGTGTCTGTAAATAACTCAAGTTGTCCACAAACTCATGATGGTTTGCACCTGGTGGTCAGGAAGAACTATTTCATAAGGGAGAGGGGGTCAAAGGTCAAAGTCACAGATCAGATACTAGTGTACTTTTCTGAAGTTGTTATATCTGCACTTTTACAAATATATTGTGAGCATCCATAGCCATCTGTCCTTCTATCAGGTCTTGGACTCCATAAGCACTATATTCCTTAGAGAAGGTGATCATACTGGATATCATTTTAATTAGGATATTTAGATGACAATGAAGTCTTTAGATCTTGAATGATCCTCTAGGGGAGAATGGGTGTGGAGGACCAAAGGTCAAGTTTTTTTGGGTACTATCAACTCTTCTTTGTAACCAGAACTACATTTACACAAATCAAAGGAGGGTATGATAAACAGATTACAACCAAGGTTTCAGATCCTGAATCCCACCTTGAAAAGTGAAGATTTTTGTAATGGCTTCCATGTAAAATTGGAACTTAAGATGGAATGCATTTTAGTTGAAATCTATGAGATTAAATTACAGACTTCTGTGTTTTTAGGCAGCGATGGATGTGGTGGCAAACCCTCCCAAACCTGGTGAACCTTCCTACGAGTTGTTTGAAAAGGTATGTATGTCATTAATAGTACAGTCATGTACTCCAGAAAATTGTCACTGTGATGTTTATTATTATTATTGCTGGAAGGTAATTAATTAAAAAATAACCATAAGTATTAAATTTTTTTAACAATTCAGCAAGAAAATGAAGTTTTCACAAATGTTCATTAGAAATGTAGCCATAATGAGATACCTTGCTTGATTGGCACATTTTACAACCAGCAGCATAAATCAAAATCCTTCAGTATGTCGTGTCAACAGCAGATGAGAGTCTACACTGTTAACATGACATGTCATTTTGAATGAGTCCAGACATAGATCTCTTAATGAATTATACAACAGCAGTTGAGATGGGTCAATACTGTGTACAGGATATAGCACTTAAAATGTGTCCAGACCCAGTTGATGCATTAAATACTACCATTGAGGTGGGTCATTACTGTGTGCAGAACAGAGAGGGTCCAGGCTCAGATCTGTTGGCACATTATACATAAGAAAATCTAGATCTCTATAGTCTGCAGGAGACTGAGACTAGATCCAAATATATCACTGCACTGTATAAGAGCAGATCAATTAAACCTATGTCTACACTATAAATGACATCAGTATGAGTCCAGATCCATCTCTGTTGGTGTGTTATACAATAGCAGAACTGAGTTTGTACAGTGTGTAGGACATAATACATGGGTATGGAATCTGGAAAAGATCTAAAATTTGAAAATTGCTTTTTCCCAGGTATTGAAAATGTCTGAAAAAAATTGAAATGTGACTAATGAACCTTCATTTTTTTATTATTATTACGGAAACCGGTAAAGTGACTGCTCATTTGTGTCTGGGTGAAGTTTCAGTATACGGTTGAAATCATGTAGTTTAGATCATACTTTCTTTTATCTTTTTACATTTGCAATTTTTAAGTATTTTAGCCTCATTAGGTCAATAAATTTGTCACATTGTTTGGTCTGGAAATTTATATATTTAGTCTGGAAAAGGTCTGCAATCCTTATTTACATTCATGGCAGGAATCCAGATAATAGTTAGAATGAGTCAAGACCCAAATTTGTAAGAGCATTATACAATAAGATATCAGTATCTACATTGTATGCTAAACATCTTGGTTAAAGCAAATACAGACCTAGATCTGTTGGTGCATAATGCATCTGCCAATCTAGATCTGCATTCACTGCAGGACATGACAGAGTGAGATCAGACCCAAATCAATTGGTGCATTGTATAACCAATGTAGATCTTCAGTGAACATCCCAGTGAGATCAAGCCAAGACACAGATCTACTTGTGCATTATACAGTTGTAAGTGTAGGTCTACACTGTGTGCAAGTCAGCACAGTTAGACTAAGAATAGACCTAGATTTGTAAATGCATTATAGACAAACAGGTGTAGGTCTAAACTGTGTACAGGTTATCTGCTGTTATGAGTGCACAGCAGATCTAGGTTTACACTGTATGCAGGGCTACACAGTTAGAATGAGTCCAGACCCAGATTTGTTTGTGCAAGATATAATAGCAGATCTAGGTCTAAAATATGTTTAGTTATACAAGTCTAGACCCAGATCTTGGTTTACACTATGCAGGGCTACACAGTTAGAATGAGTCCAAACCCAGATCTAGGTTTACACTGTATGCAGGGCCTCACAGTTAGAATGAGTCCAGACCCAGATCTAGGTTTACACTGTATGCAGGGCTACACAGTTAGAATGAGTCCAGACTCAGATCTAGGTTTACTCTGTATGCAGGGCCTCACAGTTAGAATGAGCCCAGATTTGTTTGTGCAAGATATAATAGCAGATCTAGGTCTAAACTGTGTTTAGTTATACAAGTTGAGGATTGTACAGAAAGTCAAGACCATGTTCTACTGGTGAATTATGCACTCACAGAGTTGGGCCAGTATTGCATGCAAGACATAAGAGTGAGCCTAGACCCATATCTGTTGGTGCATTGTACAAGGTCTGCAATGTGTGCTGATCAACACAGAATCAGTGCACAGCAGAACTAGGTCTACACAGTTGTGCAAGTCATCACAGTTAGAATGAGTCCAATGCCAGATGTTTGTGCATTATACCACAGAAGAGCTGGGTCTACACTGAGTGTAGTTGGGTGTACATTATATATGTAGAGAATTATTCAGGAGTGTTCATTGGATAAAGAATTTATTAAGCAAGTGGAATACTATTATATTCCATGAACTACTTGCTATTGTTTTGTTGTTATTGCCCTACGAGTTCAATTTATTAATATGAATTGAACATGAACATCCTATTTATCACATGATTTAAAGTATTTTACACTATTGCATGACTTTGCTCTATGATGTTGCTAATTGTCACAGTACAGTATGGCAAATGTTTTTTTTATGACGTCTTGCTAATTGTCACAGTACAGTATGGCAAATGTTTTTTTATGATGTCTTGCTAAGTGTTACAGTACAGTATGGCAAATGATTTTGTATGTTGCTAAAGTGTTACAGTACAGCATGGCAAATGATTTTATAATATGTTGCTAAGTATTACACTACAGTAATGCAAATTATTTTTTATAATAGTTGCTAATTGTTACACAACAATATCGCAAATGATTTTATATGTTGCTAAGTGTGACACCACAAGGAAATGATTTTATGATATGTTGCTAAGTGTCAAAGTACAGTATGGCAAATGTTTTTTTTATGATGTCTTGCTAATTGTCACAGTATAGTATGGCAAATGTTTTTTTTATGATGTCTTGCTAAGTGTTACACTACAGTATGGCAAATGATTTTATAATATGCTAATTTTTACACTACAGTATGGCAAATAATTTTATATGTTGTTGTTGGTGTTGTTGTGGGGCTTAATACCATTTTTCAGCACACGATAGGCTATGCATGGCAGCCAGTATTAATGGTGGAGGAAGAAATCTGGGAAATCCGCGGAAAGAACCACCGACCCACAAGAAGCTACTGGCAAGCTTTCTCACATATCCACATTCACTGAATCTTAGACTCGAACCCACGCAGACAGAGGTGAGATGGCAGTGATCCGTAATGGAGTTTGCTTTAGACCACTCGGCCACTCAGGGTCCCGATTTTATATGTTGCTAAATGTTGCACTACAGTATGACAAATGATTTTATAATCTGTTGCTAAGTGTTACACTACAGTATGGCAAATGTTTTTATGTTGTCTTGCTAAGTGTTAAACTAGTATGCAAATGATTTTATATGTTGCTAAGTGTTATACTACAGTATGGCAAATAATTTTATGATATGTTGCTAAGTGTTACACTACAGTATGGCAAATTATTTTTTTTAATAGTTGTTAATTGTTACACGACAATATGGCAGATGATTTTATAAATGTTGCTAAGTGTGACACCACAGTATGGGATTTTATGTCTTGCTAAGTGTTACACTACAGCATGGCAAATGATTTTATGATATGCAACCAACAGAGGTGAATGTTATGCAAAACAATAAATACAGTATGCTAGATACTTAAAAATTATTGACACTTTACATGGCTTATGATGTATACATATGCTTGTCAGGATGGGAGTTTCTCAACAACAACAAAAGTCATACATTTACAGTTGTTTGGATTAATGACATAATAAGTCCACAATTTCAATTTTACATGTCAGTTATTTATTGTATGTAATAATTTCCAGTTTGGCATTGAGGTATTTTTTGAGAGACTGTTTATATTACATAAAGACATTTCTGGGTTTTCACAAGAATACTGATGTAAAATATGTGAGAAATTTCTACAGCAGTTTTTTTAAAAGATCTCCGCATGAGAGTAAGTAACATGAACAATCTTAGCATACAATTTCAAAACAGCAAATATGCCATTTCTGCTGTACTCCACCTCAGTGTTTTAGTTTCATAAGTAATAAGCCTGTTAAAATAATCACATTTAATATTTATACAGGAAAAGTCAGATGTCCTTGGTCAGCTGGCACAGAAAGCCCAGTTGGTGACTAAAACGTTTAATTCAATTGAGGGGGTCAGTTGTAATGTCGTGCAGGGAGCCATGTATGCCTTCCCAAGAATCTCACTTCCACCAAAAGCCATCCAAGCTGCTCAGGTAAATGACCAGTGTATGCAAAATTACTTCAGTATTTTCTTGATGTTTTATCTCCACACTTTTCATAGAAAAGATGCAGATGATATGATCCTACCAACCCAAAATCATACATGGTTGGATCTGTGAAGTTGTGCATATTCTCCAGTATTGCTAAAAATAGAAATCTGAAACCATGGGATATCATACATGGTGGTCTGTAAATGTACACTAAGATTTTAAGAGTTTTTATCCATCATTTGGTGGCAGAGCTTAGTGATGGGTACTCTTCTGAAGGATGAGGGGATGAAACATGAGGAAATGTAGCTGTTTTAAAGATTTATCTCTGAATTTGGAGATTTTTGAAAACAAAAGAATAAAACGAGCATTTTTCTTGGTTTTTTTAGGTCACAGTGCCCAAGAGATATGTGACCTTACAGTATACATAATACATTATCTGTTTTCCATTAGCATTTGTCACTTTCAACTTTAAGCAATCCAAAATGATAAACCACTGAACCAATTTCAAGATTCACAGAAATTGTCTGGCATAGATTTCTTTTAGGTTGGTAGAGATAAAGCCATTCCACCTTTAGATATGACTTCTTTTACTGAAACTTTTTTAAAAACTCTCTTAAATCACAGAACAAAATTTGACCGAAAGCACCCTTGGATGGAGGCCATTCAAGATTTAATAAATGATGCTGATGTGTCATCCAATATGGCTGCCATTACTAAAAATAGATGAACCCAGCGGTATAACTATTTTCAAAATCTGATTACCAAACAGACTTTGCTGGTTTCTCAGTAAATCACTGATTTGCCCCCCAAATTGATGTAATCTACTGACCTGCCAACTTATCATTTGACTGTAATCTTATGAACATTTCCCTTACAGTACAGACTTGCTGTATAAAAGCAAAATTATAAAAACATAATTGTTGTATATGCAATGCAGGGGTCATGGATGTCCTCCCTTGCTTTAAGTCTCTTATATTTCATGCACTTTGATGACACCCCTGAAACGACTCAAGAACTGTCCATCATCTTTCTAGTTTTTGGGCAATTCTCAACCTGAAAGATTACCCTATTTTATGTTTATCTGAGTTTACGTTATCATTAATAATATTACTCAAATGTCTAAACTGTCAGGTAAAAATAAATTTTTCAGGTGGAATTTTTGTTTGTTTAGTAGCCATTGTAGCACAAAGCAATAAAGTATGCAGGAACAATATTGATTGTTTGTTTAAATTTGCATTATTCTAGCTTCAGTAGAAAAAAAATTTCATATGCTTAATGGCCAAAGAATTCTTTTTCAACAGACCGATGATATATTGTCATACTGGATCATAGGTTGTCAGTGTTTCAAGCAAAAAATGAAAAAGAAAAAAGGGAACAATATTTTGTAGCTGGTGCTTACTCTTTTTAAAAATTTTACTTATTATTTTTCATCTTTTTTTGTCCAGGCAAAAGGTCAGAATCCTGATGCATTCTACTGCTTTCAGCTGCTAGAAAACACAGGAATTTGTGTTGTACCTGGATCAGGATTTGGGCAGAAACCAAACACATTTCACTTCAGGTAGGTTTGTTATTGTTCTTTATTCATGTCACTAATATGGAAATGTAGTTGCAAGAGTAGTAGAGTTGGTCCACATCCCTGTTTTCCAAATGGTATTTCCTTTTACTAATCCTCTTAAAAAAATGGTGATATAGACTAACAAAACCAACTCCCACCACCACTTGGTTCCCAGAGACTGTGTGTGGGTTAGATTAGTCTGTTCATGTGATTTCCCTGGAGTTATCTCCCTTACTCTACACTTATTTACACATAGTTGAATCATCATTAGAAGTTGTCTAAACTTGGTCCAAATGTATTTTTATCCTGTGTCCAATAAGATGTAGGAGAATATACAAATGGGTAGCATCTCTCATTCCACTGCACTCATTTCTGGCATATAACTCCCAAACCATTCATAGCATCTGTATGACCTTTAGTGATCATTTTTGACTAGTAGTTCATATGTTCCTTTCTCTAGTTGGTTCAAAATGAAAAATGTGCCAATCCGATGGCCAGTATGGACACCACTGCAGCCATCTTGAAAATCATGTTATGGCTAGTCCTGAACATAAAGTTACATTGACGTGGGGTTTTCACCAAAAAATTTTTTTATGGCAGTTGGACCTTAACGAAAATGGTGCTGCTTAGACATCCAGCTTGCTGCCACTGTGTCCATTTTTAAAATCTTGTCACCATTTTAATTTGACTGAATGGTCATATCAGCTTTAAGTTTTCATTGATATATTTATTATGATGTCTAGTTTGTTGTGAGTGAAAATGGTGCCAATCTAATCTATGGCTACCATGAACAACTTAAAAATCCAAGATGACTGATCATATCCACATTATGCTTTCACCAAAAGACTTATTATGATGTCTAGCAGCTCCCTGATGGAAATGATATGAAGTTGATATCCAATATGGCCATCATGGCAGTCATCTTGAAAATCTTGTTACTCCTCTAGAATTGAAAGTCGCATCAACATGAGGTTTTCACCAATTCATATAATGTCTTCATCGTTTTGGATTAAAATGGTGCTGACTTGACATTCAGTATGACCACTATCATGGTCATACTGAAAAACTTGTTATCACTACTCATAAATGGAAAATCACTTTGACGTGTGATTTTCATCAGAAAAATTCTTATGGTGTCTTGTTGTTTCTGAATCAAAATGATTTAAATTGATTCTCAATATGACCACTAAAGTGGCCATCTTGAAAATATTATTTCAACTCCCAAACAGATGGCTATATCAATAAATGGTTTTCACCAGTAGACTTTTTTTTATGATACCTTGTTGGACCTAAATGAAAAGGGAGATAATCCATTATTGTGGACATGACAATGTTTTTTAAAATTTGTGTCACTGCTTACCCTGATATCAGGTTTGTGCTAGATAGTTTTAATAATGTCTACTTGGTCCTAAATGGTTCCAGTTTGACACCACAGCAGCTAATTTGAAAATCTTGATACCACTGTAGAATATCATATTTAGTTTCAACATGTCACAGTTAAAGAGAAGAAATGGTCTTGTCTTGAATTCATGGAAATTCTTTTTGGCTAGTAGAGTCCCAGTCTCTTTGAGGGACTCTTGTGTATCAACTCATTATTGTAATCTACTTTGATATCATAGAATAAAAATGTTCTTTTTTTAAAATTAAATTATGTAATGTAACATTAGGAATAAATGCATGTAGACAGGTGGTTGGTAGTTTGTGTGGTTTAACAGTATGTCAGCACTGCACTGGCTATATAGTGCTAATTAAGATTTTTTTTGGAAAGGTTATGAATCAAAATAAACAGACCAATCTTTCCCATAAAGTCTTTAATTTAAAAAGTTGCCAACAATATGCAGTCAAGACCACTTTAGTCAGAACTAATTTCATAATATTAACAGATGGATCAGGAGATTGCTGAGAGTTTTATATCCATCCAGTCAGTCAACTCAGCCTTATGCACACTCTCATTTCCATTTAAGATATTTCTATGAAGATTGATACAATATTAAACTAATAATTCTAAAGTGCCTTTTAATATTCACAAATTCATTTTCAACATTCTAAACATATTTTTGTTTTGTTCTTCCATCCATCCTTCCATTATTCTCACTAGTTTATGGGGCACAACTCTAAAGCTGTTCAAGATATCTTTTTAAAATTAATGTTACACTCTTGGTCCAAATGTGTCTTATGCTACTTTCAGTATTTGTTCTGGCAACTTGTCACCCCATCCAGTCAGCCTTCCATCCATCCATCACTGCCATATATATATATATATATATATATATATATATATATATATATATATATATATATATATATATATATAATTCATACAAACTTCTTGCATATGAATATCTTTAACAAATCATCCTGTCTCCATAAAGAGACTTGGGTTGTGTGATAGTTGTAGATGACTGTCTTGGGTTTTCACCCCCACTCATAGATATAGGTTTTTGGGGGGTGGACTATCTATCATTATGTCCATCTGTCTCTCCATAAACATTATTGTTTTTAGAATGTAACTCTCAATCTTTTCAAGATATTTGACCAGATTTGTTACATATAGAACACAGATGCTGCTTGACCTGGAGATCATGGGATTCACATAATAATGATTGATTGCCATTGTACTCAGTGGTTGTTATTTTTCCATTTCAGAATGTTTACTGAATCATCATGTTTATGTCATTTATCTTCATGATCCCAGTTGGTTAGGTAGATGTGTTTGCATGGTATGATTGAGATCTGGTGTAGTTTATATAGAAATTGCTGTAACTTTCTGATTGATTTGTGTCATAGCAGGGTATAGCAAATAAATGATTAAGTCAGTAACTTCTTTCCTTATTCATATTGTAACTTTTTAACCTGTACAGATATTTAATTATGAAAATTATACACACCTTATTATACAGTAGTCAAGGCCATTCACATGGCAAAGAGGTCGTGAGATGGTTGTATCATTTGCCATTTGTAGTACTCATGTTGTTTTTTTATTTTGGTTAGTTTTCTCAAAATGATTCTATTTCCATATTTTAGAACAACCATTTTACCACCTGTCGAGAAGATTCAAGTCATGATGGAATTGTTTAAAGGTTTCCACCAGAAGTTCCTGCAGACCTACAAGTAAAGCTAGTGCTCCAAAAAAAACTCATCAGTTGAAGACAGTAAACCATTCATATGATGCCATTATTGCAAAATAACTTGAGATAGAACTTTAATAGACTGTTGAAATTATGTATCAGAAAAAACTTGTTCTGTATAAATGAAAACTGCATTCCAGGTTCTTTTAGTTTTGTCCAGCTCTATGACCACTTTCTTAGCCTTTATTGTCAATAATATATTTGTTAAACATCTGGCTGATCTGGTATTGACCAAGAGAGATTATAGGATGGTCAGAAGAAATTATGGGATGACTTGTCCACTGAAATTAGTAGAAAGTTATTGTTGCTTCTCCTAACCTACTTTTAAGACAGCATGAAAACTTTGCATACACACATTTATGATATTCTGATTGGTCCTAAGTTATTGATACTTCTTCTGAATATAAAGTCTGATTAACATGGGGTTTTCACCAGAAGAATTTTTATGATGCCTAAATGGTTCAAAGGGAAATAAAAATTACTTTAATTTGGTTACCATGACGACCATCTTAAAATTCACATTTTTGCTATTCCTCCTGATTGTAAAGTTTTATAGACATGTCATATTCACCAGAAGACTTCTTATGATGTCTAAATGGGGGGAAATAAAAATTAAATTGATTTGGTTACCATGCAGCCATCTTGAAAATCGCATTATTGCTATTCTTCCTGATGTTAAAGTCTTATAGACATGTCATATTCACCAGAAGAATAATTATGATGTCTAAATGGTCCAAAGAAAAATAAAAATTACATTGATTTGGTTACAATGACATTTTTTTTTTACTCTTTGATTTCTCTGCCGCCTCTGTGTATTGTTCACAGGTGATTTTCTCTCTGAGCTGGTTTGGATAATTACATGTGGCTTCCTGATTCGCAGAACGTATTTCTCCCGACAATTAATTTTGTTTAATTCTATGTTGGCGCTGGAATCTCAAAAAGTGATGATAAAAATATTTAAAAAATATCACATAAAAATTGAAACCATTTTCGACTGGTCAAATAAAATGAATTTTGAGAAAGGTAATGACCTCAAGAACTTATGCTGCTATTGGCATGCTGCCTTTGACTTTTTTTTTTATTGTACTAACCTTGCTTGTGTACTAACCTTGCTTGATTTGATACAAAAGACATATTCAAAGTGATAAAACAACACAGGTGTCTTTTAATTAATTTTTGTTTAATGCAACAAACACTTCACCGAGTTGTTGATCAAAACAAAGCTGGCATTTATTTAGGTTATCACAGAAGTACTCATGGGTTTCGATGTGACGGATGATTGACTGTTTTCAAGTTTTCATAGAAGAGAATATGTTGCAATTCTAGTGTTTACACTAAAGCGAAATTAAAGGATTAGAACATGAATTTCACAAAGCAAGACATTTAAGTGGTGTTTATTTTATTATCTGTTGCCACCTCTTAGCATAATATTTCGTTGATCCTGTTTCGCCAGACTGTTTATTTACAGAGTATTAACAACTTTTTCTCTCAAAAATCCCCAAACATAATATGAGACATCTAATTAGAATGTGAAAATTTCATGATATGGATTCTATCTTTACAGCAATAATCACCATTTCCGGTGATATAATGAGCTACTGTATTTCATGTATTATTTCGTACCTTTTAATTTTTCGTACACAATCCAGTTATCAAAATAATAATTATTTAAATGCATCATAATTATTCATATAGATCTCATTGTATTTGAAAAATTAGTTAAGTTATCGGACATAAAACTTCCACTAAGAAGATTTACGTTTGCAAAAATGATTGAAAATACCATATTCTCATTTTGTTTTTACAAAAATTAATGATTTTTAATTATTTTTTTGTGTACAAAAATTTACATAATAAACAGTATGTAACGAGGTTCAATATACTAATTCTTATCATGAATTTTGTTTTCACGTTTAACACATTTTAAAATATATTTCCTTTCAAAAAAATTGGGACCCATGCAAGACACTGCATTATAAACGGGAGTGTGAGTTATCCGGGCACGAGTTATTGAGGTAGTGGTGTATATCATATTCACCAGAAGACTTCTTATGATGTCTAAATGGTTCACAGGTAAATAAAAATTACTTTAATTTGGTTACCATGATGACCATCTTAAAATTCACATTTTTGCTATTCCTCCTGATTGTAAAGTCTTATAGATATGTCATATTCACCAGAAGACTAATTATGATGTTTAAATGGTCAGAAGGGAAATAAAAATTAAATTGATTTGATTACCATGCAACCATCTTGAAAATCGCATTATTGCTATTCTTCCTGATGTTAAAGTCTTATAGACATGTCATATATACCAGAAGAATAATTATGATGTCTAAATGGTCCAAAGGAAAATAAAAATTACATTGATTTGGTTACCATGACAACCATCTTGAAAATCGCATTGTTGCTATTCCTCCTGATTAAGTCTTAAAGATATGTCATATTCACCAGAAGACTTTTTATGATATCTAAATGGTTCAAAGGAAAATAAAAATTACATTGATTTAGTTCCCATGGCGACCATCTTGAAATTCTCGTTTTTGCTATTCCTCCTGATTGTAAAGTCTCATAGATATGTCATATTAACCAGAAGACTTCTTATGATGTTTAATTGATGTACAGTGATACAGTTCTGTTTGGACATCAGTTCTGGCCAACATAGTGGCCATCTTGAAAATCTTTTCTTTGCTATCCCTCTGGAATGGATAGTAATATCAGCATGGAAGTTTTCACAAGTCTTTTTATGAGATCTAGTTGATTCTGTACGAAAAATGGTGCCATTTTGGATGTCCACTATGTCCATCACATTGGTCATCATACAAGTCATGTCATTGCTACTATTCCTAAATGGTTGGTCATATCAGCATGGGGTTTTCAAGGACTTATAATATCTAGTTCATCCTGAATGAAAATGGTGTCACTCAGAAATCCAAGGGGGCCCCAAGTGGCCAAGTGGTCTAAAGCGCTGTCTGTTACAGATCACTGCCATCTCAACTCTGTCTGCATGTGTTTGAGTCTAGGATTCGACGAATGTGGATATGTGAGAAAGCTTGCCAGTAGCTTCTCATGGGTTGGTGGTTCTTTCCAGTGATTTCCCGGTTTCTTCCTCCACCATTAATACTGGCCGCCATGAATAGCCTATCGTGTGCTGAAACATGGTGTTAAGCCCAACAACAACAGAAATCCAATATGGCCACTACTGCAGCCATCTTGAAAATGTTATCATTGTTGCTCCTGAATAGAAAGTTGTATTGACATGGAGGGTGGTGGGGTGTTTCGCACGAGAAAATTTTTTATGAATGTTGGTAGTATTCATACACATCCTGCTTGTTTATACCCCCAATACTGATTTTAATAACAAAAACCATCAAGGATAAAAAAGACTCAGAAAACGTAGTCCATTTTTTCATCAATTTATAATTTGTAACCCGATTCTTGCCAGGGGATCCCTAACACTGACAACTTATTGGTTTTTTAAACCAAACGGAAGCTGCTACTTTATTGGTCATATCTACATTGGATATTCACCTAAAGATATCCTATGAAGTGTAACTGGACCTAAATGAACATGGTGCTGATCTGACTTACAGTATGGCCAACATGACCGATATCTTTGAAGTCTTTTATCACTTCTTTTCATAAACGGAAAATCATATCGATATGTAGTTTTCATTAGATTTCTTGTGATGTTTTGTCAGCTGCATTTGATAATGGTGCCAATCTGACATCTAACAGGACTACCGTGGCAGCCATTTTGAAAGTCTTATCACAACTCATCCTAAATGTAAAGTCTTACTAACATGTGGTTTGGACCAGGTGACTTCTTCAAAGGTCTAGTTGGCCAGTCTGACATCCAATATGGCCACCATTGTATCCCGCTTGAAATATTGTTATTGCTACTCTTCTAAATGGATGGTCATATTTAGATACAGTTCTGACCAAAAGACTTCAGATAATATGTAGTTGATCCTAAATGAAAATAGTTATGGTCTTATTCCATTATGACCATAACAGCAGCCTATTTGAAAATCTGATTATTGTTAAAGCATATTAGAGGTAGTTTCAAGTCTTAATACTTTAATAGAAGAAAGAGTCTTGTATTAAATTGCTGGAAATTCTTTTCATTCAGTTGAGTGTCAGTCCTCATGAGATAATCTTGTTTAAATTGTTGTGTAATTGACATAATAAACTGAAATAAAATGAAAATTTAATTCCTAGTTATATGTATAATTGTTTTGCTCATAGGGTTTGGGAATCGGCTTGTAACATGCTTTAATGTTATATGAGATTGATTTTTGTAAACTGAATATATACATCTTGATTTTATAATTAATGCCTACTTGTTTGTTTGCTGTGGTAAATTGAGACCATAATGGTCATTTTGCTGTGAATTTTGCAATCACTTGTAATCACCCAGTTTTAATTTTATCGAATGAGTGCAGCCAGTGTGAAGCTTGTCATACTATGGGTACAGTTAACAAAATAATAAACAAGACAAGGATGAGAGATCAGGAGTGTAACTCTAAAAGGAGTGTGTGGGATGGGTGGGTGTGTTTTGGGTATGTGATGCATACATATTTGGAAGCATGTATCTATTTATCTGGAAAACCCATTAATTGCATTACGAAAACATTTAAAACACATATGCATAAGGTAATGCACTTTCTCTTTGGTCAAGGTTATAAATTTGAAGCGGTAAAATCGGGTTTGAAATATTGGAAAGTTTTATTCTGTTTAAATGTCAGTACTTTCCAGGTGCTGCCAAAGAGAATTATATTTTCTATTTTTGGACATTTTCTAAAGTATGTTTTTGGAATGTGGATTACCGCTTTGTGTTTAAGGATATGATAATGTTTTCAGAATGTGGATAACCGCTTTGTGTTTAAAGAATTGAGGATGGTACTGGTGGTTTAACTGTAGCAGATATGTTTTAATCTGCTCCACTGATATGTAGCTGGTAAAACTCAATCTGCAACAGAGACCAGCAGTTACATGATAATCTTTTATTCTCAGACCATTGTATGATATATTTGAAGACCCTTATAGGGTGTAGAGAAATCATAATTATATTTTAGAAGATCTGTATTTTTTTGTTTCATTTAGACTATAGCTCAATAAAATTTTGTCTTGTGACTATTTTCAAGTAGTATTTTTAATTTCTTTATATGTTCAACCAATGAGAAGTATTTTAAAATGATTAAAATTTGACATGGCAATCATTTTCTAAACAAGCAACAGTGTAAACTCACAGGCAATGTTTAATTTACACCAATTTGATTTATATGCTTTCATTTTATCACCATTCATGATCAAGATATAACATTCAATTTATGCTGCTGCACTCGTTTTTATGCCATTGCTGGTGCCTCATGTTGTAACTCAACGCCACTCACATAATGCATTCAAAGTACTTTTAATTTATATCAGTTTTGATATACACCATAACCTCAGGAGCGCATGATGACATAAACTGAGCACAACCTATATATAAGCGAGTACAACTGCAAACAGCATAGACCCTGATTACTCCTATCAGCAAGTACATATTATAAATAAAAGGATGTCTTGACAAAATAATGGTCTGTTGTGTTTGAGAAGGCATTACTTGTCTGGATATCATAATAAAGGTCTGTTTCATTAACATATGTTGGGGAATTCTTTTTGAAAAAATTTATGTCAGAGTACATTGTAATTCCAGTTTCCCAAAGAAACAAGATTCTGTATTATGTTATTTTTATACCCTATTTATTGGGTCTTTTCAGGTGATTAAGAACTAGATTATTATCATATTTTTAGGTACCTTAAATTTTAAAAATATTTATTAAAAAAAGTTACATAACCTAGATCAAAGGAAAGAATTATAATTGTTATGGAATAATTGTGTATAAAACAATATAATACCATAAGAATAGAAGTTGTATTTGTCAGTGTTGACAGTATCATAAAGTGCCTTACTGTTAATTAAAAAATTTTTCATGTAAAATTTACCAGATTTTAATATTTGTAATTAACTAACTTGAGATCTGTTGAAGTAAAGCTTGATATATAATTTTCATCAACTGAACTTGTAAGATCGCATACATTTTGTCAAAACATCTTTTGGTCTAAAGTTTTGATTGTTAATAGTAAATTGCAGGACTTTAGGAAATTTTTCAAGTCATTATGAAAAAAATATGTACAGGACTAAATTAGTTAAAGCTGCTGATACAAAAGATATTGGTTTCTTTTTATATAATTTTTAAGTAGTGCTTTGCATAACATTAAAAAAGACAATCATGTTAAATGTTATTCACCGTTTCAGAAATAAAGGGCAGGAAAAATATGTCTGCATATTCAGTATTCTATATGGTACATGAATGGCATGTGATCTTATTTGTCTAATTAACTGAACCACTTATATTAATGTACATCATCTACTTGCTGATATGTTGAGTCCAACCACAAACTGCATAGACATGGATATGCCATCACATTATGTATCGGAACATCTACATCTATGTAGTTTCTTACGCATATTTAGTACACCAAGCATCATAGACCCTGATCTGTTGGTGAATTATGTGATGGCAGATATTAGTCTATGTTGTGGTTTTTTTCTTCAATTTTCTTCAATTAGAATTTTAATTTCAGATACACCAAAACCAGATTGTTATCCCTTAAATGTTAAAAATAATAAATGGCTTTTAAAAAAAACAACACTAATGTTGGTAAACAGGAAAAAATACTCTTGAATACATGAACACCTTTTTAAAACCTAAATTTAACTATAATAGATTTTGCAAGACGGCTTGATCTAGTGATGGTTTTGTATGATGTGTTAGACCTCTCTCAGTCCAAAATAACTATATTCTTACAACGTACTTCTCTGTTGGGTCTTCACGTATAATATCCGAATAAAAAAAATAACGGATTCCTAACATTAATCTTAAGTTTCATTTGTTCTTACCCTTAATTTTTGTCTTTTTTTTCACTCTACATGAAGGCTTTAACTGGTCCTAGCACTGACATTTATTGCACTTAGGTATGCAGAGTTGATAACCAGGGATTCTTAATCTTGGTTAAATCAAAGCATCATTTAGATAAATGAAATCTCAAATGCACACACTCATCTATTAACAAATTATTTTTCTCTGAATTAAAACATCCCTATTATATCTCAACGTGGAAAATATCTCCTGCACCAGGCAGTTGGGACTTCAGCCCCTTAAATGCAGCTGGGCATGTTCTATTCCTATTTCATACAGAATTAATGTTTCACCAATCAATCTTTCATCAGATTTATGCAGTTTGAAGGCAACCAATGATAACATTTTTGGTCAAGCTGGAACCACAAACCGACCATCTCTGTCTTCCCAGTCCTAAATCCAGAAACTTGCAACAAGGATGCAATTTTATACCTTTGCCTACCCAAACTTTCTTCTCAAAACAGGCGTGATCACATGGTTTCCATCCCTATCCAAAAAGGCAACTTCATTGCACTTGGCTTTTGTCAGAAAGAATTCAAGCCTTAAATCATGGTTAAAACTACACAAGCAGGAAGTTTCTCCATATTGATGTCATAGCTGTGTATATTCAAGGACTGGTGTGAAGATGATAGCATAGTCCCTTTGAGTGCCAAATGGCTAAATTTGTTCTATGGATTTTTGAGGAGGAAAAAGTTGGTCACAATTACCATCAAATGTCAGAAATGTCCTTGTGAGATCTGGTCCATGCTCTCAAACATTACCTTAAGCCCAGAGATACTTCAGGGAACAAGAAAACAATACTTCCTCCCAGTCAATGTCAGGAAAAAAGACATTACTCCTCAAGCCCTTGCATTGTGACTGAATTGGGTCATACACTCAATGCACTCTGACATTTCAAGAGATCAGTCACTTAATGAAAATCTCAGCCATTTCAGTCTCTGCAAGCCTTGGTTGAAAATACTATGTTGCGATACGAGATAGAATATAAGATGTTGGGCTGGCATGCACAGTCAACCTATTTTCCCACAGACAATATTTGAATTTAGTAGGTCCAGTGGCTGTGGTCTAGTTATTCACCAGAACTTGCCAATATCAGCCTAGTCTTCATTATGGGCATTTCTAGCTCATTTGCTGGAACTTCCCACAATTTTTGTTAGTAGTTTGATAACACTCTTCTTAAATCAGTTATAATTTTCACAGGCTACATTACTGTCATCTGTGCTGCATCCAAGTTAGGAGAGTGGGTTATCTCAGCTGTGGAATCCGGCCTTTATTCCTTTATTCCTAAAACTACCAAGATCAAGGAACTTATTTGAAAGCAAGTAAATTAGGTTTCTCCAAAAATACTTACCCAATCCTACCTTCATACCATAAAAGCATTCTAACTGATCAAGCGCTCAGTTTAAAACCAGCAACATCTGGCAGCATCAAGGGGAGGTAATATGCAAGGGTTATTGCCCTTTATATGTTGCACCAATCAATGACATTCTTTTCATATTTTAGAGGGCTGAATTCAAAAAGTAGTAAGCTTATGTTCCAAATGTTATTGTTATTAGGTGTGTATTTTCAGAGAAGCAAGTATTGTAATAGTTTAATAGTTATCTAACTGCTTCAGCAAACCTGTAGATAGAATGTAGTGAGGACTAGTTCAGTTATGATTGTGTGCATATCCCTTACAAAAACAAATATTGGGTATTCTCATAGGCAGGTCCTCTAAAAGAATCACACACACACATGTGAAGCTTTTCTCAAGATAATGGCTATCAGCAAAGGTGCAAATCTGAAAGCCATTGTTATTCCCGACAATTTCAGGAAATGTTAACCTCTCAAAGTATTCTACCTAAAATGTGTATGCTTTTTATGAACTTGTTAAACAGTGATATTTTTGTTGCATTTTTGAAATTTCCTGATGATGCCATATATTTAAAGATTGTCAGAATTTTTTTTACATATAGAGTATACTGGAATTTTTTATATGCATAATAGATCTTGACTTGGATTTAAGTGTAAATCATATTGGAAATAAAAATAGTTACTGCACAAATGATAAGTTTTGTCATTTGAGAGTTGTTCTCGATGAATTTAAGACTAGTTTAAAATGTGAAATTGGCTATTGCTTATTGCCTTGAACAATTGTGAAAAAGTTATAAATGTGCACCAGTCTGTATTTAGATAATGAACTTGGGTATGCAAATATTTTATTTTGTTCACATTTAGATTGTGTTTGTTTTTATCTGTTTCCCATTTATTAATCAGTACTGCAATAATAAAAATTCATCAGTTACACTTTTATTAATATTTTTATTCAGTAGCATGCAAATTTTGTCCAGTATTTTTCTTTTTTAAAAACTTTAAATAGAATTATTATTCATGATCTCTCTCCATCCCACATTTATTTCTCTTTTTCCAATGATACACCCAATCATTCTACAAATAGCATGCATGTGATTCTACAAGCGGTAGGATATTAATATCATTTTAAAGGTCATCTACAGCACATACCATTTTATCACTAAAATCTACCTCTTTTGAAAAAATCTTTTTAATAAATTTATTTTTAAAAAAGCATACATATTTTTATAAATTCTATTCATGCAGTACAGGAAACAGTGGGAACCAGTCTATTGGATGGACTGTAAATATATTATGTGTGGTTGATTAAATGAATTAACAAGGCTTATTGTTGTATTATGGACAGTTTAAGGCTAAATGTGGAATTTTTAGGAGATGTTATAATTAATAAAGAGTTCAGATTGTTCCTTGATGGTTTTTGAGTTTTTGAATGATTATTGGCTGACCTTTGGAGTTGGATACGAGATTAAAAAAAGGAAAGACCTATCAAAAAGTTGCATTTGAGTTAGTATTTTCAATTTTTGTTTTGTTTAATTGTTATTGCATTTTTCAAAAGGGAAGTTAAGAGAGCTCATAATTTTTTGGTTAGATGTTTTTGGTCAAATTTCCAAAAACTTGCACTATCTCCAAATGCTAAACAACCACCAGTTAAGAAATATCCAACTCAAGGACTTTCTCCTTGGGGTTAACTTAGTTTGGAAGGATAGCCAACTGCCACAAAATACAGCCACAGTGAAATCCAGCCTCAACAAAACAAACTTCTTTGCAAGCTGAGCAGGATTGTATCGTCATTGCCATTCAAAATGCAGCTACAGAGAGTACATTCTCCATTCTTTGCAAAATCCAAAGTGATTTAAGGAAAATGAAAAGCTTATCCTGGGATCCAACATGGACTGTATGGATATATGATTATGTGAAAGAAAGGACAAGGCTGATTTGTATGATGTTTTGTTCCTAAAGATGACAGTTTATGAAAAGTTTATTTCCTATATTTTGTGGAAATTGACTCGGGATTTCTAAAAAATGCCCAAAAATGATCTTGCTGTTTATTTTCAAATCATAGAAATAGTCCAAGTTAGGTTCAGTATGCAGCTGCTAGAAATAGGAACTGTCATTTATTGACAACACCTTTGTGCACACTGCAGTATTACTTTTTTTTTTTTTTTTACAGACAGAATGACATCAAAGTGTGAACAGTAGTGAAGTTTACACTATATGTTGTCATGAAGCATTATTGGGATGGGATTTGCCATGCGGATAATCATTATTCTACGTATTTTCAAAATTCATGGCAATAGTATCATGAATCATTATGATGATGTTATGTTTGGGTGTAATAAAACTATCATCATGAATAATTATGATGGAATGTATGGGTGTAATAAAACTTTCATCATGAATCATTATTATGATGGGACGTATGGATGTAATAAAAATATCATGAATCATTATTATGGGATGTATGGGTGTAATAAAACTATCATCATGAATCATTATGATGGGACATATGGGTGTAATAAAACTATCATCATGAATCATTATTATGATGGGATGTATGTGTGTAATAAAAATATCATGAATCATTATTATGGGATGTATGGGTGTAATAAAACTATCATCATGAATCATTATTATGATGGGACATATGGGTGTAATAAAAATATCATCATGAATCATTATGATGGGACATATGAGTGTATTAAAACTATCATCATGAATCATTATTATGTGATGTATGGGTGTAATAAAACTATCATCATGAATCATTATTATGATGTGATGTATGGGTGTAATAAAACTATCATCATGAATCATTATTATGATGTGATGTATGGGTGTAATAAAACTATCATCATGAATCATTATGATGGGACGTATGGGTGTAATAAAACTATCATCATGAATCATTATGATGATGTGATGTATGGGTGTAATAAAACTATCATCATGAATCATTATTATGATGTGATGTATGGGTGTAATAAAAATATCATGAATCATTATTATGTGATGTATGGGTGTAATAAAACTATCATCATGAATCATTATGATGATGTGATGTATGGGTGTAATAAAACTATCATTCCAATTTATACACATACACTCACTTAGAAGTCTAATTACAAAGAGTATACACCCTTATATGCCATGGCAAAATGCATTGGCAGATCATAATCTATGTTGATTGTTTTGCTGGTTACATCTAACTAACTACATATACCCAGATGTGCCAGATTCATTGTGTGATGGAAGGTCTGAGTCTGTACAGTTTGTAGTTGGGCTTGAATTACAAGTGAATACATGCAGTAATATAGTTTTCACTGTGTAAAATTATAAAGTTAATTGTCAATGATCTGATCAGTTGATTTCAATATTAATCTACTGCTGTTTCCACAAGATCAAATTCACATGATGTATGTAATTATTAGGGACTCTATCAGATTTCATAGAAACTTTACAACAAATTCGTCTAGATCGATTCTTGTATTGGAAGGGGCTCTGGGTGGTGGCTCACTCAGACACCTCTATCTGAATTCAAATCCTGACTTGACTATCATGGATATGAGAAAAAGCATGACATTAGTTTTTCCTGTGGTCTTCCTAGGTTCTTATTCCACAAAATATACTGATCACTTTGTATAGCTGTTATGTGCTGAAAAATGGTGTTAAACCCACAAAAACAAAACAACAATAGGGTCTGACATAAAGATCTACCGATCATACACTGGTTTGATTTTCAAGTTAACAGGAAGACAATGGGTGATTATGCATATTTTTTTCAATTGTAATTCCATATATGGCGGTTTATTACAAGGGTCTGTAGTTGAACCGTTGCTCTCTTTTGTATATATGAATGTTGTTGATAACACTAATGTCTAAGTCATTTATAAACTAACATGGCCATAAGGTTGAGTTAGTATATGGTATGGACCTGTGTCCCTCCACCAACCTTTCATCAACATTTTCTTGTTACCTCTATGGAGGCCATATTTCTGATTTGCTTCTGATCAAACTTGGGCAGTATGCTTATATGCTCAAGATCTCATACAAGTCCAGAAATGATTAGTAAGCGACACATGAGCATACTAATGATTTTGTCTTGAATACGATTGGTTAAACTTGTTGACATTCTGGAAGTAATATTTCTATTCTGATTTTGATCAAAGTTAAAAAATGGCCTATATCCTGAAGATTTTGGAGGAGTTCAATAATGACTGAGGTCCATTCATATTAATGCAGCCATCTTGTATCTCATTCACTGAACCTGTTACCACTCTAGAGACTAATTAGTTATTACTGAGCTTGCATATGATTGGCTGAGCTTGGTACCATTCTGGAAGCCATATTTTTAATCCAGTTTTGAATAAAATTGGTAAATATACTCAAATCCTCACGATCTCAGAGGGGTACAATTATGAGCAAGATCATCACATTGAGGTGATCTCGCATGAGATTAGTTGAGATGTCAGCAGTTTAGTCACCATTTCTGATCAGATTTTTATTAAACTTCGTAAAGTGTCATGTGACGTCAAGAAAGAAAAAGTTCATTATTCAAATGATATACAGTACCTTTCTTCTTTTCCAACTGATAGCGAAGTAGTATATCCATGATGTTGACTATTGAGAATTATAGCTTTGCATTACAGAGGTCTTCCCCTTGCAAATATATGCAAACTACATTTTTTAAAATAAAAGTAGAATGTTGAGATGTATATATTGCAATAGAACAGTTTATACCAATTAGCAAAATAATGAACCTATTGAATCAAAATTAACTATATGTTATATAAAACTGAAGACAAAAACAATAAATATAAATATTTGTAGAGAAAAAGCACTGTTGCAGGCTGGCATAAACTATGTACAACTATGTAATTAAGGATCAGACTCTTTACATAGACATTTGTACTTTGTTTTCTAATATCGATTTTCCGATGCGAACCGATATTTTTTAAATTAAAAGACCATGTCAAACTTTATACATTTTTTTTGCAGAAAGTTATTTCTTAAACTCAAATGTCATATTCGACATTCTTAAATATTTTCAGTCAATTTTCAGATATTTGGTGAAACAGTTTGACAGTTGCTGATATTGTCAAGTTTAATGGTCTAAAAAAATGTCTTTCTATATTTGCACAGTTATTGTGAATTATTTGATGAGATTTCTTATATTTAATGCCATTACTTAAAACGTATTTAAAATGTTTTAAATAGTGTTGTAATACATTATTGTCTTCTAAAACACTACTATATTTAAAAAAAACAAAACAAAGTGTAATGAAATTAGTAGATTTAAAAACAAACAGTATATCACTGAACAACAATTTCGTTCGTGTGAAAAGACACGATTCAGTAAAGCATTAGATGAAGATTCACCAATAAACCAGACGTCTAAAGAGCTTGAATCAGTTCAGATTTTGCAAATTAATTGTTTTTATCTTTGGAAAGACATTATATCGGGCTAGTAAAATGGGTAAAATTTATATGAAATTCGGGAGATAATTTACGTTTTTCTTGCAATTCTAAATAAGCTGCCTAATGAAACGATCAACTGTTGAGCTATGATACAGGCGAGTAATTTAGGATTCTCTTGGGCCTCTTTCTCGTTTAAACAATGCAAATGGGATTTTACAAGTCTTGCAAATGTCGCGGATTCTGAGGTATCAAAATATGGCGTCAAATGATTATTTTCTGCTACAAAGAGTAACAAGAAGTGTGCCATCCTGTCTATATGTCAGTGACTTGATTGTAAAGAATTAACTTCACCCAAGGGCCTAATGGTTTGAATTTTCCTACTTTTTCAAATGTTGGACAAATCTTTGGGGGTTGTCAAAATAAAGCCTTGCATTCTTCAGGGACGAATGCCATCTTATCAGTGAAGTAACGTTTAATTTTCGATGAGTTCACAGAGCTATATCCAGCCATGAATACGCAAAGGTTATCAGACGAATTTCACGATTGAAATGTAGATAGCTCAGACCTGTCAAGTCTTCCATCTCAGCTGATATATAGTTAAACTATAAGACAATATTAAAAAATACACAGAAAATGTAGTAAAACCCACGGCACATGCCAGTGATTTGCTAACCAATCAAGTCCAAAATGTTCTGGAATTTCATCAAGAATAGAATTTAACATAGCTTTAACAATTTTAGTTATATAGCAACGATGTCTGCAGTGTGACGGTTTATAATGATGTGTAGCACTGAGGCATCTTCCTGCAGACATGTAGCATGATGTCCCACCCTGTCACATTATCCTGAGACCAGGTCAACCAGTACTAACACTAACCTCTTAATACTGAGTGCCAAGCATGGTTGTTGCTAGGAACATTTTTTACAATGCATTGGTAGATCTCGGCAGGGGTTCGAAATCGCGACCTTCTGCATCCGATACGGGTGCTCAAACCATTTAGACCACCAAAGCAGTCATTGCTGGATTGGGATTAAGTTTTTAAGAACCTCTTTCTCGTGTGCTGATGCCTTTTTTTGCATGTGTAATCAAATCATGATTTGTTGACACGTCTAGGAATCGCCGAAGCTTTGGAAACTGTATTCCAAGCAACATGGAGTGTGTTCTTGTTGGTAGTTTTCAAACAGACCAGTCGTCGGTCGTCATATTTGCTTCGAAGTACGACTGAAACGTTTTGTTTTTTTTTTGTTTGAATCTGTTTTGTTCGATTCCCATCGCTGCTGAAGAACATGAGCTTTGGGAGCATTACTTATGTATTCTGAAAGTTTTCTTTACCACAGAGGTCGTGACCATTTTCAATAGAAAGAACAAGTACAAAAACAGATGTCGCAGATGGTCAGAGATGGTCAGATGGTCGCAGACGATCAGAGGACAGGGAGGATCATGTTGTAGATTTCAGGATTGCCATTAAAACAGCAAAGTATATGTTTCAAAACAGTTTTCTATTTTTCTTTCTTTGATATCTTTGCATTCCCAAACTGTATGGCGGAGGTGAAAATCGCAAAATCGGCAAATTGGCGCTCGTAAATATTCACTATGATGTTCATCCTCAGATTGATCGATTAGGGTTCCAGAGCGAAACGTAGCATTTTTTTTTTGTCGGGATATAAAAACGGCTAGCTTGTAATTTTTTTTTAAGAATATTAATTTTGCTGTGAGAAGTATGTTATTTATGATTGTGGTTACTCCGCTGGCGGACATAAGCAGTTAGAAGACGTATTGTTACGTATCGGTTCGTTCAAAGTAACAAAAGAAAGAGTGAAGACAAGCTTTGTAAATTTTAACAAAAATAATTTATTTTCCTAGAAAACATGAATAAATGCAAATATGTTAAACAAGACTTACGGTTTACAGAAATGATCCAAATTGTTTGTTCAAAATAGAAACAAGTCCTGTAAAAAGTTCTAAACACAGTCTGAGGTGTCTAAAGTTCCGGTCCAAAATGGCGGATGACCACGTCAGACGACGGCTAACAGAAAATTCCAGAATTTACACAATAAAGCAGTTTGTGTTGTTCCATTCCAATTTAAAATATTTTCGGGAAAATGTCTGTCTAAATCAGTAATGTTGTTCTCCAAGAAAACAATTATTCAGAAAAACAAACTTAAATTAGCTTCTCTAACAAGACACCTTCTTCGTAGTCATACGAACAGACAACTTTTCTAGCACAAAAATACCTTTTTAAGGTAATAGAAGTTGTCTAACTAAGATGTGACAATAACTCCAACTAACTTTACGATTCTACGACTATACAGGAATCTCGACCACGACTTTGCACGCGCACGAGAACACATGCAATTTCGTAATACTTCTGGACATTAGGAAAGCCTGACAAAGTATCAGCCAATCGTTTTCATAGCTATTCCTGAATGTTTACTTGTAATGAATTTGTTATCATACACAGTACGTGCTCACATGAGTCACATCTACGATTCAAGTAAACACTGATTTTCAAAAACATATCAGACTGATATTAATATAAATATATTAAAAATTATATTTAATATAATAAAATATACAGATTTATACAAAATTCATCCTTAACACACATACTTTTAACTACAGGGTCGTAACACCTTCCCCCATAAAGAAACAAAGATTTATAAAATAAAACTTAACTTACCATAGCAGATATTAATTCTACATAAGGTAAAAATAAATTACATAAGAACTCTTATGAAAAAATAACATTTCTACACACGGGAAAGTGCATCTGCAATCAAATTATTATTTCCTTTTATGTGATATCAAAATTTTATTCTTGTAAAAATAAGCTCTATCTCAACGGCCTTTGATTTTTATTTTTTATTTTGCCGATGAAAGTGAGGGGGTTGTGGTCACTAAACACAATAACCGGAGAAGGAGCCGAGCTAATATAAATTTCGAAATGCTGTAATGCCAGTATTAATGCCAAGCACTCCTTCTCGATTGTGGAGTAGTTTCTCTGGTGTTTATTAAATTTCTTAAGAAATAACACACTGGGTGTTCAACACCATTTTGGTCATCTTGAAGAAAAACTCAAACCCTAAGATCACTCGCATCTACAAATAGTTTGAATGGCTGACTGAAATCTGAAGCCTATAAAACTGGTGCACTTTCAAGTAAGGTTTTTAGTCTATCGAAAGCCTCTTGACATTTTTCAGTCCAAAGAAACTTATTTTTCTTTCTCAACAAGTTTGTCAGAGGTCCAACTACATCAGATAAATTAGAACAAAATTTGCGATAGTACCCAGCCATACCTAAAAATCGCATCAGCTGTTTTCTATTGACAGGCACTGGAAATTCTGAAATAGCCTTGACCTTAGCATATATAGTTTTAATCTGTCCATGTCCAACAATATGTCCTAGAAAGGTAACATATGTACGGCAGAACTCACGTTTAGATAAATTAAGTCAGATTTGCATCCGTGAGTTTGTCGAAGAATTTCCGAATCGTTGTTAAATGTTCTTTTCCAGGTGTTATTGTAAATGATGACATCTTTAATACATGTATCACAGTTGTCTAGACAATAAGTTATCATATTCATAAGGCGCTGAAATGTGCTTGGAGAACCCTTCATCCCAAAAGGCATCACTTTACCAGTACCATCTGGAGTCACAAATGCCGAAATTTCTTTTGCTCTTTCCGTTAGCGGAATTTGCCAAAAGCCCTTCAGAAGGTCAAATTTAGTGACGTATTTGGCATTTCCAATTTTGTCGATAAAATCATTGATTCTTGGCAGTGGAAACGAGTCTGTTTTTGTCACACTATTCACCTTCCTATAATCCGTACACATTCAGAAAGTTTGATTCTGTTTCGAAACAAGAATGCACGGTGAATTCCAATCACTCTCACTGGGCTCTATAAAATCACTGTCCAGTAAATACTAAATCTCTTTTTTCATATATTGCTGTTTAAAAGGATTCATCCTGTATGGATGTTGTTTCATGGGTTTCGAATTTACTATTTCAACATCGTAAAAAAATTTGTTGTCCTTGTAGGCACGTCTGGATACCGGTGCTTATATTCAGAAAACAATTGTTTAACTTCACTTTTTCTTGATCTTGCAAATAAGAAAATTTCTGATCTAGATTTTCCATAACTTCCGAATTCTGCAGACATCTTGTTCCAAGATTAGAAATATCCAGTTGAATTCCTTCATTCGAATCTTCCATTGGTGGTACAGGTATAACAAAATTAATTACATTTATTTGGCTATTTCTTTTAAATATAAAGTAGTACTCCATTAATTTACTTAGACTTAAGTACTAATATTATGATCTAATTCATTTTCTTCTTTACTTTGTAAGGAACCATAGAATCTTAATTGCAGAAAGTTGTGCAGAATATGCAAGAGAGAATGGACTATTACAGGATTTAAATATTCTCTCTAGTAATCATTGGTGAACTTTTGAACTGAACTGCTGAATGCCAAATTCAAGTGTTACAAGCGGGAATACCCCAGACTTGAAATTTGACCTTTGACCAGATTGATCAAATTTGAGACGGCCAAATTGGGCAAAATTCTTTAAAGGATTTACTTTTGCAAAACTTGTTACCATACGATTGTCAACAAATTTTGGTTACATGACATGGTCTTTGCTAAGGGATCAATACAATATACTACAACTCTACTGAATGGTTTGCCAAATGAAGGAACTGGTTTCAAACGATCTGTAGGAATTTTTAGATTTCGTTTTACTACAATTTGACACGCCTGACAAGATCTATAAAACTTGGAAACATCACTTTTGATTTTTGGCCAATAGAATCGAGTCTAGATCTTGTGATGCATTTTACTGATCCACAAATGACCTGCCAATGAAGTTTCATGGGCTAAACAATGTATATCCTGTCTGTAAGGTTTCGGAACCACAATTTGATACTTTACTGACCAATATTCACTAGCAGGTACCTCTGGAGGTCTCCATTTTCTCATAAGAACTCCATTGTAAATGAAGGAACAGACAGGTACTTCAGTTGCTTCAGTTTCACTAACGGCCCGCTGAAACAAACAGGATATCTCGGGATCCTTCTCCTGTTCAACGACAAGTGAATGTCGCTTATCACACTGATTAAATAAAGGAGAATGAATATTAAAAAGATGATCACTATGATCAATATCAATCGACTGATCCAAATTAATAGTAAAAGTGACCTCATCAAAAACCTGACCAATAGATGCGTCAGCTAATGGAACACAGTCCTTATCAAAATCGATCTCAAGAGCTTTCTTTGCCAAAGCTCTGGTAACTGAACAAACTGAACATAAATCATGGATATCTTTTTCAACAGGATCAACTTTCTGATCCAAAAAAGCTTGTCAGTTACAAGTGGATTAACCACAACCTTGTCTCCAGCTAAGTCATTGCCTATCAACAAATGAACGCCCTCAACGTGCAAAGTAGATACTACATCGACGGTCACAGGTCCTGAAACTAAGTCTGATGACAAATTATCAGAATGGAGAGGAACATTAATAAAACCGCACTATACTCCCTTAATGAGAACACTCATTAGAACAGGTCTTCTCAGAAGAAGACAAAATACCTGAAACTAAAAGACTGAGAAGATCCTGTATCCTTTAAAATTTTAATAGGGATATGATTGGCCAAATCACCCAAGAGTGATATAGAACCCTTCGACATAACTGGTTCGAAATTCTCCAAAACACAATCAGACTGGGTTATCAAACCCAACAAATGTATTGTTTTCAATACATGACATTGACCTCCTAGAAATAAGAGCATTTGGGACAGATCTATCTCGATTCTGATGCCTATATTTCAATTTGAAGCACTCAGAAATGACGTGTCCTTTTTTCTTACAATAGGTACACGTAGGTAGAGACAATGATTTATAATCAAGTCTCTCAGAGGCTTGATTTTTAGAATTTGTGCCAGACTGACTTTTACTGAGAGTCGTATTTGTTTGAAACACCTTTCCATCAGTAGACTGCTTAGTGAAAGATTTGTTTATAGCAATAACTTTATGAGTTAAGGAATACTTAGGAGCCAGAACAGCGTTTTCCAAGGTCTTAACCTCATGATCTTCAAGGTGATTTTTGATATCACTAGGAATAAAGTTTTTGAATTCATCGAGTAATACCAGTTGTTCAAGTGTTTCATAATCTTGTTAAATTTTCTTGACAGACTCCATCTCTTTGAGTAACTGTTCTTTTTCCCTAGCAAATTCAACATAAATTTGTCTAATTTCTTTTTTTGTTAACTTATGAACTTTTGTCGCTAAGCCTCAGGGACTAACTCGTAACCTTTCAAGATGCATTCCTTAACTAAATCGTAATCAGAACTTTGTTGTACTGATAGAGATATATAGATATTTCTGGCCTTGCCATGAAGTACACTCTGCAATAATTGAGTCCAATACTCTCTTGGCCATTTTGATTTTTCAGCTACCTTTTCAAACATAATATTTTTATACTGCCTTTTCACTAAATGGGGGAACTAATTTGATATTTTCTAAAATGTTAATCTTAATTTGTATGAGATGTGGAATCATGCCTGTCACTTGTCAGATCTAATTCTTTCATTTTAATTTGCTTCTGTCTCTCTTTCTCCCTACCTTCCATTTGTATTTATCTTTCTTTTTCCCTTTCTTCTATTTGTATTTGTCTTTTTCCCTTTCTTCAAATTGTAATCTCATTTGTTCTTTTTGTACTTCTATTTTACTATCATTTTCATTTTCTTCCAATTGTATTCTCATTTGTTCTTTTTGCAATTCAAGTTGCATTTGTTTTTCATTCTCTCTTTCCTGTCTCTTTCTCCTCCTTTTCAGATTGTAATCTCATGTTTTTTTTTTGAAAGTCAAATTTGTGTTTCAATTTTAGTTCTGCCATTTTAATGTCAGCATCGGTTAAAGTTTTATTAACAGATGCCAAAACACTTTTGTCCAAGATATTCTTCTCTACCAAATGTTGGACTATAAGTTTCTTAATTTCTTGCTTAATTATAGAAGATTTTGCTTCAGATAATTCATACTTTCTGGCTAGTTTAAGCAATTCATCTTTCCTAAACCTCTCCAACTGTTCTTTGGATGGAGTAGAAAGAAAGTCCTCCACTCTTGACATTTTATTTAAAAAGAAAGCCTGTTGTTTTCACTAAAACTTCAAATTAAGTGAACATGGGGAGTTTAAATCTAATTTTAGTCGATTGTAAATATCCCAAAGGACGAGCGACCAATTCTTTTATGTTACGTATCCGCTCGTTCAAAGTAACATAAAAGAAAAGAGTGAAGACAACAAGCTTTGTAAATTTTAACAAAAATAGTTTATTTTCCTAGAAAACATGAAAAAAATGTAAATATGTTAAACAAGACTTACGGTTTACAGAAATGATCCAAATTGTTTGTTCAAAATAGAAACATAAGTCCTGTAAAACGTTCTAAACACAGTCTGAGGTGTCTAAAAGTTCTGGTCCAAAATGGCGGATGACCACGTCAGAAGACGGCTAACAGAAAATTCCAGAATTTACACAATAAAGCACAGTTTGTGTTGTTCCATTCCAATTTAGAATATTTTCGGGAAAATGTCTGTCCAAATCAGTAATGTTATTATCCAGGAAAACAATTATTCCAAAAAAAAAAACGAAGTAAAATTACTTCCTCTAACAAGACATGTTGTTCTACGTAGACATACAGAAAACTTTTCTAGCACAAAAATGCCTTTTTTTAAAGGTAATAGAAGTTGTATAACTCTAAGATGTTACAATAACTCCAACTGAGTTTACGAATATACGACTGTGTATGACTCTCGACCACGACTATCGATTTTTGACTCTCAACGTCTTACAAAAGTTTCAAACATATAAATGAAGCTAATAGGTTGTTTGAATTGCACGCTCACGAGGACGCATGCAATTTCGTAATATTTCTGGACATTAGGAAAGCCTGACAAAGTATCAGCCAATCGTTTTCATAGCTATTCCTGAATGTTTACTTGTAATGAATTTGTTATCATACACAGCACGTGCTCACATGAATCACATCTACGACTCAAGTAAACACTGCTTTTCAAGAACATATCAGACTGATATTAATATAATTATATTAATAATTACATTTAATGAAATAAAAATGAAATAAAATGATTTATACAAAATTCATCCTTAACACACACATACTTTAACTACAGGGTCGTAACAGTTTGCATTGGCAATATCGTGCTATTTTGAAAAAGACTTCTCAAGACAGGTCATGTTCTTCAGACGAAGATTTTTTTCATCATTTAAACCGCAGTAACTCCATTACATTAAGGTGTCAGACATAGGTATAAAAGGGCTGAATGTACTGGACAAAATTTCAAGAGATATCTATGGCGCAGAATGGAGTGTTGGGCTCGCCATTTTCCACACATTATAATCTTTCAAAACCAACTAAAGAGCTTAGTAGATTCCTTTCTAAGTTTACTCAATTCTTCAATTCGCTCATTTGTTCGGCTCTTAACATGCGTTATTGGTTCGCCGCTCTCGGTGTTGGCCAGATGCAGCCGGTTTCTAGGTAGCAACGTTACGTTTCTAATAAGTCAGACTTTGTTATCCATGAGGATTCCATAGACAAAATTGAATCAAATCAGAAGGTAGTAATAAGATAAGTGGGTGCCAAGGTAACATGTAGGGCCCAAGGCAGCAAGCGATGATAAGTGCCGAGCCCAAGCAAAAAAAAAAAAAAAAATTGCATTGAGGAGAAGCACGGAGCCCAAGATGCTTGAATCGTTAGCCTTGCCCTAGGGGCTGGCCTGAATGTACTGTTAAGAATTACAAGGACATTCGTTAATCAAATCGTTGGTGATAATAGTTCTATTTCTTATGTCGAGTGTTTTTATTTTATCTGTTGAATTAAACGACGGCCAGCAAAATTTCAACGATATCTATCCAGATTTCCAATTTGACGTATTCAATCAAATTGCTTGTTTTCAAGGTTTTACTTCCTAGTTCGAATTTTCAAATTTCATCTGTTGAATTACAAAGCGGTTGTTGGAAAGTCCATGTTCCTATTTAACGTTGTAAATCGAATTGTGTTCAATTTTCACTTCCTATTGCAAGTTTTTAAAATTATATCTGCTGAATTACAGAGTCGTGGTTGAAAATTCCATTTTATGTGTCATGCTTTTAGATTTTATGTTGAATTACGCAGCTGTTGTTTAAATTTCACTGTTGTACATCTCGGATTCCAATTTTACGTGTTAAATCAAATTGCTGGTGTTGAAAGTTCCATTGCATATATCGAGCATTTAGATTTTGTATGTTGAATTACACAGTGGTGGTTGAAAAATTCATTTTCAATGTCAAATGTTTAGCTTTTAACTTTAAATTACACCTAGATGATCGAAATATGAATGATACATGTCGAAAATTTCAAATTTACTTGTTGAATACAGTTGTTTGTATTGAAAATTTCATTTCCTATGTCGAGATTTTAGGCTTTATCCTCTGATCTACACAGAAGTTGTTGAGAATTTCATTTCCAATGTCGAAAAATCCCCATAACTGTGAAAGATAATGGTTGTGCTTAACTCATGTGTTTACTATTACGTTCTGTTTGAATTCCGTGTAATGTCAATTACGTTACATGTATTTTGCAAGGTTGACATAATATGACAATCTGACTCACGATCTGGCGAAATGACTTAGACCCTGAAAAAAATGCATATGAAAAAAAATGCATAAACATGATTTTTAAAATTGTATAAAGTAAAAACTGTATAATAAGATACTGCTTAAATGCTGATAAATAACTTCAGTTTTTTTGTGTTTACTTAGCTTTCTCTTGCATTGTTAATCCAAGAGTCACGTGCACTGTTAGTCCAATAGTCGGCAATAGACAAACCTTGATATAAAAATACAATAGGCGTGTAGACGAATGTACAGACACTAGTATCTACATCAAAATTTCTTTTGCCTTCGGACGTTGACTTGTTGTCCATGATGCTCGTTATATCAAACACCTCTAGGGCCCCACCAATTTGCTCAAATCTCTGCTTTTCAATGAAATCGAGATAGAAAACGTCATTATGAACTACGTTTGGAACTAAAAAAACAAAAATCCTATATACCTTGATTTTTCATAGGAATCTGGAACGACTGCGTGTATATATGAGAATTAATTACTAGGTCGTCATGCGAGTGTGTATGCTACGCACGAGCTTATATAACAACCATTCAATGCCATCATTTTTTGGTGATGCGTGCTTAGTCGTGACGGTATATGGGTTGGTGCGTGCAGGCAAGGCGATGGGTGCCATTTACTCGCGGTCCTAGGTTCGAAACTCGGTAGAGTACGAATTTAATTTCTCTAACCTGTATGATAGTATTGTTTGTGTTCAACTATTATTTCTGCCCACTATTATCAAGATTCTACTACAGAATCCAGGGATAGCACAGTCTGTTCTTTCTGGTATATATTTATAAAACAAAAATCCTATATATACCTTGATTTCTTTCATAGGAATCTGGAACGACTGCGTGTATATATGAGAATTAATTACTAAGTCGTCATGCGAGTGTGTCTGCTACGCAAGTGCTTATATAGCAACGGTTCAGTGCCATCATTTTTAGGTGATGCGTGCTTAGTCGTGACGGTATATGGGTTGGTGCGTGCAGGCAAGGCGATGGGTGCCATTTACTCGCGGACCTGGGTTCGAAACTCGGTAGAGTACGAATTTAATTTCTCTAACCTGTATGATAGTATTGCTTGTATTAAACTATTATTTCTGCCCACTATTATCAAGATTCTACTTCAGAATCCAGGGATAGCACAGTCTGTTCTGTTGTCGGGCAACACGAATGGCATTGATAAGTAAATAAAGGATGTGATTGTTGTGTGTGTATATATATATATATATATATATATATATATATATATATATATATATATATATATATATATATATATATATATATATATGTGTGTGTGTGTGTGTGTGTGTGTGTGTTAGACGGAATAAAACCAGGAGTGATTTGTTATAACCCGATTTTTTTAAAATCCATGTTTGATGGTGTAACAAGTTGTACATTATAAGACAACTGATTTAATTAAAGTTAAAACTATTATAACATCCATATTAAAATATGATGTGATTGAATTTTACTTATCCGGTTCTATTCAAAGTCAAACATGCTGTAGGGACGACCTCTACACAAGAACCATCAATCTATGATGGCTAAATTTTACGCGTTTCATTCATGTACAAGACGATTTCTCTCTACATATTATAACCATATTCTCCTAAACATCACATTTCTACAAATCCCAATAAATAATCCTTATACATATTTTGGACTGAACATCTACAATGTGTTTAATTTTTTTTTTATAGAGAGGTAAATATTATACTATTGATTTTCTGTCTATTTTTAGACAAAATGAAATTAAATTCATTAACTAATTTGGGGTTTTTTTTGTGATAAAGATAAACAGATGACATTTAAAATTCTCATTCATTCATATCTTCCTTTACTCCGGTCTTCTATTTGATTGTAACTGATTTGAATGAAAATAACTTAAAAGCTTTTTAAATTCCGCAACAATGTTTTCTGTCAAATAAATTCTCTTTTCCCACTTGTTTATTTACTTATGAAATTTATTAATTCCAGAAGGAAGAAAAATATCACAAGTTGACTGGATCACATAACGACGAGTAACAATCAACTTAATGTTTGATATTCATTATCGTTGCTGCCAAATATGCTATTGATTGTCTGTCTTTATTTGGACAAAAAAAAAATAGTATTCAGTAATTATTTCGATGAGTGGCTGCAGGAGGGCACTAACAACGGGCTTTATGTTGTAAAATCATTATAAAATGATTTGGTGCATCGTCTTAAAAAATATTGTTTTCATAGAAAGATTAATTAATTATTATCATCTTTGTCAGCTTTACAATTGGCATCGTGTTCATCGTCATCATCGATTTTCATAGCAAAGAGGTAAAATTAGAACTAATATTTAAAATAGTAGTAGTAGTAGTAGTAGTAGTAGTAGCTGTCGATGTTGCTCTTTTGGCGGTGATACTTTTAATTTCCCAAATAGTGAGTTTATGATCAGTAATTTTCAAATACAATACCGACCGATAAGCAGACGGAAGTCTAAAGTTGTCTAATGCTAGCTAAACACAGTGATTCAACAACTTAAACAGGATATCAAAATAATCAGTTTAATTTTACACTGTGAATGTCATAGAATGTTATTTGTTATATTTAACCATGTTGAGGAATGGAGTACTGGAAATCACCTAAAATCTAAAAATACAACCCAGCTTATTAACTTTCAGCAGATATTGTTTACCTACCTATGACATTCATGTTATCATAATATTTTCAAGCTCATATGACCTTTCTCAATATACACTTGAATATTATTTAGAAATATTAGCAGATTTATGCATACAACAGTTCATTAACTTTAATCCTTTGCAACATAAAAGTTAATCCGTTCTTATAATTTCTTTTTTCGTCATAATTACACGATTGTTTATGAATAATGTAACTCATGGAGATTCCCTACACATTACGTTGCTCTTGCTGATAAATTTTGTTTTCTAAATGGACGTGGGTGTAAATAAAGTAAAAACTTAAAACAGATGGAGTATGAACAATTTGTGTGACAAGATTAAATATAGAATGAAATTTTGCCAGTCCCCAGAAAACTAGGTCATCACGGCACAAGTGTCAGGTGAAAAATAGTTTCACAAAACCCTCGTTATGCACATTGCCACCGTAAACGAGAACCGTCTCATTCGGATTGAATGCCAATACATAAAAGTTCTATTCAAATTTCTTTTTGGGACAGAAAAAAATATTACACTAAAATCTAAAATTGCTTTCGGTAAAGATGGAATTTTACGATTTCAGACGTGTTACAACGTTTACATTACTGGTTTGTATCAAAATGACTTAAAAGCTTTTTAAATTCCGCAACAATGTTTTCTGTCAAATAAATGCTCTTTTCCCACTTGTTTATTTACTTATGAAATTTATTAATTCCAGAAGGAAGAAAAATATCACAAGTTTACTGGATCACATAACGACGAGTAACAATGCACTTAATGTTTGATATTCATTATAGTTGCTGCCAAATATGCTATTGATTTTCTGTCTTTATTTGGACAAAAAGAAAATATTTAGTAACATGTGAATATCGTTTAGAAATATTAGCAGATTTATGCATACAACAGTTCATTAACTTTAATTCTTTGCAAAAAAGATGTTAATCCGTTCTTATAATTTCTCCTATCGGCATAATTACCCGATTAGTTATAAATAATGTAACTCATTTACCTTCCCCACACATTACATTGCTAATGGTAATTTCTTATAAAAAAAATTAAATGGACCTGAGACGTGGGTGTAAATAAAGTAAAAACTTAAAACAGCTGGAGTATGAACAATTTGTGTGACACGATTAAACATAGAATAAAATATTGCCTGTCCCCAGAAAACTAGGTCATCACGGCACAAGTGTCAGGTGAAAAATAGTTCCACAAAACCCTCTTTATGCTCTGGAATTATATTGTAAAATTATTATAAAATGATTTGGTGCGTCGTCTTAATAACTATTGCTTTCATAGAAAGATTAATTAATTATCGTCATCTTTGTCAGCTTTACAATTGACATAATGTTCATCGTCATCGGTTTTGATAGTAAAGAGGTGAAATTAGAGCTAATATTAAAATTATTATTATTATTAGTAGTAGTAGTAGTAGCTGCTGTCTATGTTGCTCTTTTGGCGGTGGTGCTTTTAATTACCCAAATAGTGAGTTTATGATCAGTAATTTTCAAATACAATACCGACCGATAAGCAGACGGAAATCTAAAGTTGTCCAATGCTAGCTAAACACAGTGATTCAACAACTTAAACAGGATATCAAAATAATCAGTTTAATTTTACACTGTGTATGTCATAGAATGTTATTTGTTATATTTAACCATGTTGAGGAATGGAGTACTGGAAATCACCTAAAATCTAAAAATACAACGCAGCTTATTAACTTTCAGCAAATATTGTTTACTTACCTATGACCTTCGTGTTACCCTAATATTTTCAAGTTCATATGACCTTTCCCAATATAAACGTGAATATTCTTTAGAAATATTAGCAGATTTATGCATACAACAGTTCATTAACTTTAATCCTTTGCAACATAAAAGTTAATCCGTTCTTATAATTTCTTTTTTCGTCATAATTACACGATTGTTTATGAATAATGTAACTCATGGAGATTCCCTACACATTACGTTGCTAATGGTACTTGGTGATAAATTTTGTTTTCTAAATGGACGCAGTGTAAATAAATAACAAACTTAAAACAGATGGAGCATGAACAATTTGAGTGACATGTTTAAACATAGAATGGAAATATCACCAGGAATTCCATGAAAACTACAAAGGCTATATGATAAACTTTCATTATATATATATATATATATATATATATATATATATATATATATATATATATATATATATATATATATATATATATATATACTTAAAATTCGTGTTTTTAAGATGCATATTAAGTTGGGTAAAAACCGTACGTTGCGAGACAACAGATTGATTTAAAGATAACACTTTCATTGCATCCTCATTAAAAAATAAAATGACATGATTGAAGTTTTATTTTCCAGGTTCTAGTGAGTGAATAATTGAGATCCCGTCAAACATGCAGTAGCGTCCACCTCTGCAGAAGAACAATCAATCTACGAAGGCTAGATTCTATATGTCTCATTCGTGCATCAGACGATAGGCCTATCTCTCTACTTATTACAACCATCGTACCCTAATTAGCTCAATTATATATGGTCCTAGGAGTTATCCTTATAGACAATTTGGACTGTACATCTGAAGTCCTTTTATACATAAGTTTTTTTGGAATGGTCAATAATTATAAAATATGTGTTAACATATTTGAAAATCGCACACATTCTGCATCAAAGGCTGTACTTGTATGAAATTATGACATTGCAATAATATTAACATATACATAAATTTAGGTCTCCCGTCCACAGAAAACTAGGTAATCACAGTGCAATTATCGATGTTGTTTCATATTCTCAGTGAATTTAAGATTAGTAATTTTCAAATACAACATCGACTGACGGAATTAAAAATTGTCCAATGCAGCTAAAGTAAATGATTAAACAGCTTAAATAGGAAATCATTGTAATCAGTTTAAATGATCACTGTGTAAGTTATATATAGTGTTTTTTGTTACACTTAACCATGTCGAGGAATCGAGTGCTGGAAATCACCTAAAATCTAAAAATAAAACTTGGCTTATTTGTTTTCTGCCGATATTATTTACTTACAAATGACATTCGTGTTACCCTACTAGTTTCAAGCTGAGTGGCTTTTCTCAATGTGCATGTGACTATTGTTTAGAAATATTAGCAGATTTATGTATACAACAGTTAATAAAGTTTTGCCCTTTGCCGAATATTTTCATCCGTTCTTATAGTTTATGATTTCTGTTCAATTAGACCATTACTTTAAATAATGTAATCCATGCACCTTGCACACACATTAAATCGCTAATGGCACTTGTTTATAGAAAGTATTTAATCGACGTGTGCGTAAGTAAGGTATACCAACGGAACACAGCTGGAATATAAACAATTTGTGTGACCTAATTAGACATGGAATGGAATATCACCAGAAATTCCATGGATACCACAAAGACATTTGGTATGGAAATATAATTAACTCTTCCAACTTGACAAGTAGTATCATAGTATCACGCCCGTGTATGTATGTATGTATGTATGTATGTATGTATGTATGTATGTATGTATGTATGTATGTATGTATGTATATATATATATATATATATATATATATATATATATATATATATATATATATATATATATATATATATATATATATATTTCGGATCCGGTGCTCCCAATGTTTTATTTAAAATATCAAAAAGGTCTCACCCAGTCTCAATTTTGTTGGAAGTTAAATTTCGTGAAAGATTGATTTAAAGCTTCGAGACCCCAGTCAGCAATGCCAATGGTTAAATGTTTAGATATACACAAAAGGTTGAAATTAAATGAATAATAATTTAATAACAGTTCAATAATCAAATGGTTTAAATTTCCAATTACACTCCTTACGATAGACCCTTCAATAAGCGCATTGCATCACTTGATTTAGCACTGTGAGATTCATTTCCATCTGTCTTTCTATTTTTTCTCATCTGGTGCATATTTTATCTCCTATTTCTTCCATTTCCTTCTCTCTTTCCCCCTCGAGTTTTCTCCAAATTCCTCCTCATTCTCGTCTTTCTCTAGACTATCACTTCCTTCACTTTCCAAGGACTCCTCCTCCACCTTCTCCGCTTTCTTCTCCACGACTTCGACTGTCTCCGCTAAAGCCATAATTCCGTCTCGTTCTCTTGAAAACTCGGGACCCAAATAGACGCGCAGTTGTGTCACCTAGATAGCTTCCTGTGAAAACACCAGGATGGTTCAATCTTTACCTTAGCCCTCTCATCTGGACATAGTACACAATTAATTTCACTATATATTCTCTACATTTGTTTCTCAGTACTGAACTTTCCACTGTGTGACAATCAATACAAATCATATGTTAATCTAAAATACCCTCAAAGATGACTTTACGGTTTAGTTCTTGTCAAGGGTTGACCTGCATTTCTTTGAGAGGCTGAATTGTAAACAAAACACCAGGCAACGGAACACAGAATTCACTTCCGGATCATCACCATGACCTTATTACTCAATGTGCACTGTCGCCGAAATACACACAGACAACCACACCATAAGCTCACATTTTAAAGAATAAACAATTGCCTTTAAATCCTTACCAAGAATGCCAAAATCTGACTCTAGTATCACCACTAAATTTAGACCGGAAAAAGTGATCTAAAAATAGACTGGGACTACATTCGTGGGTACTGAACCGGATTTTATTAATTGTGTACTGATTCCATCTCACTATATGCACAGAATATCATTAGATAACGGTTATTAAATTATTCGGTCACGCATTCGTTCACAAGGAGATACCCTCACTTTTTTGTATGGTAGAAGCACGGTATAAGTTACTTCTCATACCTACATTAACAAATTCCGCAACCACAATACGTATTCCTAATCCAGTTATTGTAACAATATCACAATAATCAGACGCATTCCTTTAACTTACAATTCATACAAAGCACGCAATTGAAATATCCATGCTCTGATATAGTCATACATCCATTAGTACTAATCTTACATAATTCAATTATTCCAAATTCATTATTCATGCATGTGTACATTTTAAATTAACGCATTAATAAACGTACTAGTTTACTACGAAGTAACCTAATAGCGAATTACATCCTTTAGACATCAAACACATGGCCTCGGTAATATTCTCAAGACAGGTAGAGTATAGCTTATACATGACTTTATAGCTTGGTCTTAGCAAAAGCCACATGTGTGTGTGTGTGAAATGTGTATGTGTGACTGAAAGCAGTATTGATCATAGCTTGTTAGAAGCCATGTTTTATATATATATATATATATATATATATATATATATATATATATATATATATATATATATATATATATATATATATATATATATATATATGCTTAGTTGGGTAAAAGATGTACATTGCTTGACAACTACAGATTTGAAGTTAAAACTGTCATTATATCCACATTAAAAAATGATATGATTGAATTTTAATTTTCCCGGTTCAGTTCAGTAAATAATTAAGTTTCATAGTAAAACATGCCTTTAATGTCCACGTGCATGAAGGCTTAATTATACATGTCTCATTCGTGCATAAAATGATATCTCTCTACATATTATACCACTCTCCTAAACAGCACAGTTCCACATGGCCATAGGAGAAGTCCTTATGCCCAATTCGGATTTTACATCTGATATAATTAAGTCAACGCTGTGTAGATTCTGTGTTAGCATACTTGAAAATCGTATACATTCTGCATCAAAGGCTTTAGTTATCTGAAACTTTGATATTGTAATACTTTTTACATGTACATAAATTTAGGAGACCTGCTCCCATAAAACGAGGTCATAGCATCATTAGCAGGTGAAAGTTTTCTGCAAAACCCTTTTTGTGCACGTGGTCACCATAAACAAGTTTCATTTTGAGAACCTATTCGTTATTTCATATTTCATGAATGTTCTGGGACCAATTTAAAACATTTTATGTTGCTGAAATCGTGAAATTTCATCTTTACCTAATGCGTTGGGGATTTCAGTGTAATATTTTGTTCTTTCCTAATATCAATGTTTACTGAATCCGATAGATCTCGATATCCATCCTGATGAAACGGTTCTCATTGATTGTGGCCTTTAAATTACAAATTTAAAAGAAAACATTGCTAATATTGGAAATTTGTAGTACCAGTAGTAGTTCTTACTGTCGATGTTGTTGTGGTGTTGCTAGTCGTTTCAGTGACTCCAATACATGCAGTGACTTTATGAACAGTAATATTCAAATACTAGATCGACTGGCACTCAGGAGGAATTCGAAAGTTGTCCAATGCTGCTAAACACGATGATTAAATGGCTTCGCACACTAAAATAGGAAATCAACGTAATCAGTTTAATTTTACACTGTGCAAGTATTCATTGTTATATTTTCACCGGTTAGATTTATAAATATTATCTAAAATCTAAAGTTAGACAACGTATTTACTTTCAACAGATATTGTTTGCTTACCAATGACATTTGTATTGCCTTACAATTTTCAAGTTGACTTACCTATTTCAAAATACACGTGACAATTGTTATATATTCATTGTTATATTTTCCACGGTTACATTTATAAATATTATCTAAAATCTAAAGTTAGACAACGTATTTACTTTCAACAGATATTGTTTACTTACCAATGACATTTATATTGCCTTACAATTTTCAAATTGACTTACCTATTTCAAAATACACGTGACAATTGTTGAGAAATATAAGCAGATTTATGCATACAACGGTTAATAAATTGTAGTCGTTTGTAAACAAAGTTAAGCCGTTCTGATATTTTTTCATATGCAACATAATTATACGAATATCATAAATAATGTACTTGGGTGTCATAAGGTACAACTGACATACTTGTAACACCTTGAGCGTATACTCTTTGGAATGGAAATATCAGGAATTCCATGGCAACCACAAAGACTTTTGCTGTAGACAAAAATCATTTGGAACAAAGATATGTTCAAACATACAATTAAATAAAATCATCAAAAGGACAACGGAGTCTATCATCTGAAAATTTAAAAAGTTCCACATATAAAAAATCTGATCATGGATATTTACCTCCTTTTTGTCTTGCTATTGCAAGTTGTATCTCAGAGATTGTGATTAATTCAATACGACTATAAATGGCATTCAACGCTTAATGAAAACATTTCTTATTCGAATCGTTTTTAACAATAATGAGTAAGTCTTCAAATTGATTTTCGGTACGTTGCATGTTAGTCTGACCATGGTTCCTATCAAGGCAAATTGGTATCCTATTGGAATTTTTTTTTCATTTTGTTTTACTTCCTCCCAAAATTCAAGCTGGTCAAAATTTTCTATGTTTTGAGCTAGCGAGTCTGCCGTATATTTTAATTCTTCCTTCTACATAATGTAAGAGCATACTTAAATTGTGCTCTTGATTGACGCCTTTGTTGCTGAGGTGGCCATGACGAGATTTACCGTTATCATACCACATATGCGTATACAGTTTTTTTTATGACGTAATGAGAAAATATGTGTTCTAGATGATGGTAGAAATATCTAATATTTACTGTATCTTGAAATCTCTATGGAACTATGACATTCATATAAATCTTCGTAATATTATGATAGGATATGTCTGATGTTGTTTTTAGACGTTTCTATCATAACCTTCTTCTCGTGACTAATTACGAGAAGGCAGGAAGTTCAGCGTTCATAAGAATAAGGTGTCACATATGATGGTGTAGATACGGTTACATCTTTTTGTGGGGAATGCTTGGCTGCGAAGAGGTGGGATCGCTGTAAGAAATAGACATGATACTCTTTTGAGCATGGAATCGCACTTGAGAACAAAACAGCTCAAAGCCTTTTTATATTCTGGAAGCTGCCTAATCACAAGTGCTACATCCAGTCTCAAAAGATATTTGTCTAAAATGACGCGTGCTTCTCGCGTGCTTTCCAAGGACAGGTTTAACTTTATATCAAGTTTTAGTGGGGGGGGGTAGAGTGTGAGTGTGGACGGTATTTTTCCAAGTAACGACCTTTTGGATCATGTCCATAACCTTCCAGTGGTCATTCACATTGTAAACCTAATTAATTTAATTATTCCCTATGGTGATTATCAATTACTTTGTTCCCAACTTCACAACGAAATCTAATAAGGTTTTATTGATTGAATGGTGCAATAAAACATCATTTGACTTCTAACCGATTGAACTGGCTTATTAATTAGGCTTTTTCCATTACCAAGTGAAAGCTGAACAATAATAAATGCTTAATCTAAATTCATTTCAATGTCCTTATTATATTCAGGATATGAATTATTGATTGGAGCACGCTTCTCCTACACTCCAATCAATATCAAAGCACTAGCTTAAATTTGGATGTTTTTATCTTCCAATAACTAGAGATTTCAATATGTTGTACACAAATTAATATTTTCGTTTCTTTCTTTTAGAATTGAGATCTTGATAGTAATATAAGTAGATGGAACAAATTATACAATAACTGTGCTACTTAATTTCATTCTTATTAATACCGGACATTGTGTATTGGTGTAGATGTGTGCATATACTTCAAACAAGATATTCATGATCTCTAATGTTTAAAATATTTTTATTTATTATCTATATTTTAATTTAGATGTATAGACAATGTCGTCTGAAATAGAGAATTCTTATCTTCTCTTATCTTGTCTCATTTTATGATGTTCAATCATTGTGTTAAGCTACACTAGACAACTTTCGGATTATCTCCGAGTACCTGTCGATGTTGTATTTGACAATTACTGTTCATTAAACCTATTACTTGAGTCACTAAAAACACCACCGACACAACAAAAAACATCAACAACAACTATTGTTGCCACTTCAACCATTTCAAACATCAGCACTAATTTCAATTCTTGACTACCACAACCGATGATAATTACGACCATGATGATGCCAATAATGATGTTAATAAAGACGATGACTAATTTGAATTTGATTTCAGGAAAATAATAATCGGTAAGACGACGCACTAAATTATTTTTTAACATTTGTGTAGCCAGTCGTTAACGCACATACACACAGACACACACACACATCCCGATATAGTTACATAATATTATTTTTGTTTTGTCTAAATAGAGACAGAAATTAAATAGTATATTCATCAGCAATGATAATACACTTCATCCTTTAAGTACAATGTTCTCGTCGCTAAGTTATCCAACCCGCCTGTGGATTTTTTTCCCCGGGAAATAATACTTTTCATAAGTAAATCAAGAAGTTGGAAAAGTGCATTTATTTGACAGAAAATATTGTTTCGGAATTTTAAAAAAAAAATGGAATTTATGTCATTTTAGTCGAAACCAATTACAATAAAATAAAGGAACTGAGTACAAGGAAGGAATGCCTGGGTGGAAATCTGTAATGGCCACGATTTATCTATCTATTGCACATTGGACATTTAAAAACTTATTAGCCCATCGTTGATATAGATTTGTGCAAGACGCTTTTCGCACTCTGAAAGAGGAAATCAAACGTAATCAGTTTAATCTTGCACTTTGTACGCCATAGTTTTATTTGTTATATTTAACCTTGTTAAGGAATGGAGTACTGATACAGATATCAGCTAAAATCTAAACGAAACAACTTATTTGCCGTGTCATAAATACTTTAGTTATCTATGACATTGGTATTGCCGTTAAATGTTTAATCTGAGTGACCTGTTTGAATGTACATGTGACAATAATTAACAAAATATTTGTAGATTTTTGCATGTGACAGTTCATATTTTTTTGGTTAAACCAAAGTAATAATCCGGATTATAATTTCTATATCTCATCATAATTATATGATTATTTAAATAAAATATGTAGAAATCTGAAGTGAGAGAGAGAAAAAGAAATTGGACTCGATACCCCTCCCTGAAACTGAAATAACACAAAGTAACCTACAATCTCGTTCCTCATAACAGTATGTTTACACCTCCCTTGGGAGCTATCTAAAGTGTTTATATAATCAATGACTCAAAGTTGCAATTGCCGGTCGACACAAGTGAGGTGATTGTTTTGTTTACTGGACACACACACACACACACACACACACACACACATATATATATATATATATATATATATATATATATATATATATATATATATATATATATATATATATATAATCTATTTAAGGCCTTGTTGATTCTGTTATTTCTTAAATCTATTATAAGGTTTAAAAAATCGAATATTACTAATTAGATATGAAAATATCGCAAGGGCGCCTCTCTCTCTCTCTCTCTCTCTCTCTCTCTCTCTCTCTCTCTCTCTCTCTCTCTCTCTCTCTCTCTGTTGACCATCGTATCATGACAAGGGCAAAATCCATGAAAAGACGTGAATAGAGGATTTTCGTTTATGTAATACCAAAAACGTCTGTAGACTTACAAAGAATGAGGGCAAATGTTAAGTAGAACCGACTAAAGAGACAGACAGAGAGACAGGCAGAGAAACAAATTTTTGTTCGGTAGTAATGTTAATTAAAGTAGAATAACGACTTAAAAAAAAAAACATTCAACTTATCTATATGAAAAGGTGATCGTGAATAGGCACAAAAAGAGAGAACTACATTTTGTAGCTGACACTTTTAGCAGGGATGTGAGTTCATTCACAAAGTCAATATAATGTTGCCTCTTGACAATCTAACTCCATTCGAAAGACAAATATATGTATTTGTATGTGATATAGATAAAATATGTGTATATTATCTATGCTGTATCAATGATATACCTCTCGTTGTATAAATTGTTCATTAAAAGGAAACTACAAACATCGTTTGCTTATAATATATATATATATATATATATATATATATATATATATATATATATATATATATATATATATATATATATGTGTGTGTGTGTGTGTGTGTGTGTGTGTGAATGTGTTATATAGATGAGCAATGTGTTCATGTAAACATTGATCAAAGTGCATAGTCATAGTTTCCGCTGGTCGTTAAAAATTAGATGCAGACTACGATCATTTGCGAAAGTACATTTTACAGTATAAATCGAATCAGAACTTTTTAAAAAAATTTAAAAGGATACCATTTTTAAAATCATTAAATATTTTCCTCGCAAAATTCTCAAAAACACATGTAGTTCGTTCGACAGTTTTATTTTGTTGTTGTTTTTTCTGTTTTTTTTTTAACAGTAAAACGATCCATCCCATCAATGTTCATTGTATCAATCTGCGCAAGAAATGTGTTAACGAAATTAAAACATTTCCTAATTTACATATGAAGATAGAAGTTAGTTAGACAATATTCTTCATTTACTTATGAAAACAAAAATTAGTTAGACAATATACACAAGTATAACATAACACAAGTATAACATTATATGTATAATCTTAAATGTTCAAAACCAGTCCCAAAATTATTGCAAATTCTGGAACATCTTTTTATTGATGTAGTAACGCAATTGTTAATCGCACTGAGACAGAATGGAGAAACAAATAAAATTTGTTAATCTCAAAAATGCATAAAGAAGGGAAACTCTGCGGGTGTTTTTAGTAGTTATAAGGAAGTATTTCACTCGTGTGGTGAAATATTTCCCTATATTTACTAAAATGTAGATATCATCTATTACAATAGGAATCAAATTTTCATGATAAATAATCAATTTTGCATATACATTGGAAACCACCAATTCCATTATATATTGACCGTTTCATTTTCACTTCTCATTAATAATATATGTATATTCTGTTAAAATATTTTCCATTTCTGGGAGATGACGCACGTATTATGTAATGTAAAAAACTAAATATTTTAAACAAATTTCAGATCGATAAGTATAATATCAAAACAGCCATTTAATATCCCTTTCTTGGACTGGAATTTAACAAAAGTATTAAAAAATAATAAATTGTGATGAGATAGTTTAAAACAAAGTTTGAACATAAAAATACAAAATTAAAAGATTTTGAAAAAATTGGGTATCGACGCTAGTTTCGAATTCGCGACCTCTTGTTTGGTAGCTGAGACACACAGAAAGGCAAATAATCGCCCGTCTTATGATGGGAGTGTTAAAGTTTCAACATTAAAGGTTATTTAAAAAAAAAAACAAATACACAGACATGTACAAGAATTGGGATGAGAGAGTTTTAAAGAAAATTTGAATCTAAAAATACAAAAAGAAGGTACTTTTTAAAGTTGAGATGTCGCCGCTAGTTTCGAAATTGCGACATCTTGTTTGGCAGTCGGGACACAAAGAAAGCAAGAAAGAAATAATGTAGGTGTTTATGTATATGACGAAGTACAAAAGCACACAGCTTAAAACAAAAGCAGCAAATCAGGTTAAGTGGAATTTTCTATACAGAAAACGAGGAGAAATAAGCACCCGTTTTTCTTTTATGTCGCTTTTCCTAGATTTTACTATTGATTTTTAAATAACAAAAGCCATCCACTCATGAATCAATATATAGATCAATGTGTCTGTCTGTCTGTGAAATGTTAGATGCAGTTGTGATTGAGTATATATTTAGATAGAGAACTTAATGTATAAGTAAGCCACATATCAACTTTATGACTGTGACAAACCAATGACGTATGGAAATTGGAGGAATCGTTCCTTTAGACAAGTGAATATCAGGTTTATTACCAGTGTAAATTATGCTAATAATGTTTAGGTAATAGCGTTCCTCGACTAGTTTTATATCCGCATAAATAATTTCCAACATACAACAGTTGTCTACCGTTTCAAAGGGAATCACAGATTCATTCCCCATCACTATTTAGCTGGAAACGTTTTGTTTGATTTATGAAGGAAACACAACGGATGTACTGATATCAATTTTCCCAGTGAATCACTGCTAAGCATGTACCATGATTTTAAAGAATGGAAATTCCACCGTGAACTTATATTTATATAAACTCACAGAACTCTTTAAAAGGGATCTGTTCTTATAGGATACTGTACTCGATATTAACCAAAAAAAAAAACAAAAAAAAAAAAAACAAAAAAAAAAAACAACAATAATAAACTTCTACAGTAGCTTTGTTTAAGTGTTTCATAACATTAGAAATAATATATTGGTTCTGACGTTGTAAAAAATGAGGCAGAAAGGTAATGTGGACTATCAAGAAGGTAGTGGAGACCGATGCCTAGAGCGAAATTTAGAATTGGAGGTATCCCAAAATAAAAACTGTCAAGTCACGTGCAAAAAACTTGTCCTCATCTCGACTCTCATTCCTTTGTTTGTTTCCAGTTTGGTAAACGTTGCGGTTCAGCTATTAGTAAAGGGAAATGCATCCGTAAACGTCTTCAGGGACGCCGACATTATCGACAGTGCACAAGTGAGTACTCAGGAAGGAGCTAATATATTTTATAAATTTAAGTCCGCATTAAAAAAAGTTGGTAATATTGATTTTTTTAAAAAAAAATAACATTTCCAGCGTAATTCAATACAATGACAGAAAATAAATATTTCAATGAGGAAATTTAATTTTGGTTTTGACCGTTGTATTTCTTGCTTGTTTGTTGTTTTCTTGCTTATATTTGGCAAATTAACCTGTACCTTATGAAAGTTTAAATATTTTTTTTTATTATTGACAATGAATGATGCAAGATACATTATCTCATCGAGCTATACATCTTTTTTTACACTTCGTTTTTTTTAGATGGCAATTACAATATTATAAAATGTCTTCAAAAGGAAAAAAATTGATTGTAAAACTTCTGAGCCGTAGTCTTATACACAGTGGCGTCACTAGTGGGGTGGGAGGTGGGTAGTGGTGCGGACACCATCAGAGGGGGTGACACCAAAATGGCTGTCTATAAAATTTTTGGATTTTGTGTAGGAAGGAGATCAATGGGGGTGACACCGTGAGTTATCGCACTGCGTGACACCATTCCTAGTGACACTACTACTTATACATGAGTAAGAAATACAGTAAGTCTGTAAAAGCTATATACAATTTTCTTGAAAACGTTATTAGTCTTATTGTTTATACTGAACAATATCATTGATACGTATATTATAACACCAATATATATTCCAAAATCTTTCATTTGTATTTTAGGAGTCTGTGGCAGACGCTCGAAAAGGGACAGCATATGGTGAAATGTGTAAGAATTTCGCTGACATTCTGCTTAAAGATTAATAGCATTTTTCTTCTTTTTGAATAAGAACTGTCTTAATATGTCCCATTTTTTGAAATGAGTACTCCTTTGGGATCAACTATTTATGAGATTATGAGACAATATACACTTTCACAAGTGTGTGTGTGTGTGCCTGATTAATATGTTGCTGCTTTATAATCGCAACTTTAATGACAAAATGTTCTCAGATTTGTTCGCATCATGTTTTTATTTTATTAGATTCCTTTGTTTCGTTCTCAATTTTCATTTGGAAATAATAGATGCAAATGTCTACAAACGGTTTATGGAAATATCAGAAAAAATTGTGAGATATTTTATTGTCTAAGAAACAGTTTGTAAACGAAAATATAAAATAAAACTAGATGTTCATATCTAAAGACTGATGATGGTGATGATGATAATAACATGATGATGATGATGATGATGATGATGATGATGATGATGATGATTATTATTATTATTATTATTATTATTATTATTATTATTATTATTATTATTATTATTATTATTATTATTATTATTATTATTAATATTTCAGCTAATTCACCCATAGGACTCGTCAACGTCTTCCTCGATGTGATAGAATTCAACAAATCCCTCATTTCAGGTAAAGACAGAAACAGGGTTGGGTGAGTGGAATGCCAGCTGATTGTAAATTTTGAATGGGAACTCAGACTGACTTGCTGACATTGAAGTTACTCGGTGAAGATCATACTTAGAATATTCATTGTCCCACTGATATCAGTTTTGAAAATGATTTTCTAGTTCTGGAGTTGTGATACCCAATTTGTGTACTTGTGTAGTTCATATAATAATGGACGGACTGATTATTACGTACTAAAGTTTTTAAAAACTATATTGCCGTTTCCTTAAGTTCTTGCATTTCTTTTTCAATTGCATTTCTGTTTTATGTACAGCCTTAACAAAAGTTGTATTGTATCTAGGTAGAATCTACTGTGAGAAAAATTATGAAAATTTCCATGTTAAAATTTTCATAATTTGAATCCATTTTCAGGTAATCAGACAACGGTACCTTGGGACACAACAAAGACTGGTACTTTTATATCCACGGATATACAATATAGTTACTCTAGCCGCCATTTCCAGGTATCCATTTCCGGAATGTACGAGCTGAATGTCAAGTTGACGTTCTGGTACGACGGAAATACCACACGCGATTATCCTCTTTATTCAACGTTGCTTAAAAACGGGTCCCAGATTACGCATGATCGATTTATATTTCCTTCCTGTGTTAAAACAAACTTTTACCACGTGCATCATGATTTATGGTATTTGCTTCGAGCCGGTGACACAGTTTCTGTGACAGCTCCTACAGATGCGATAAAATATTTGGACCCAAGATGGAGAGCGAGCTACTTTGGAATTCGTCTTATTCAGAGAATGCAGTAAATAGACCAAGGTCAAGTGATATTTTTTGGTCTGTTGGAAATGTCAGAATTTCATGCATAGTAGTATGGACTTCGTCGTATAATAAATATATTCTATGTGAAATATACAAATTCATCTACTCCCACATGCATTGTTAGAAAGATTAGTAGTTTCGGTGCAAGGTGTATCACTGTATGATTTGTATAAAAATTGCCATTTTTTTTTAATTTTTTTTTAAGGATTCAGCATCAGCTTATTTCCAAGACAGACCGAAATTTTTTGTAAACCGCCTGCTAGTGACCTTACTGAAGACATTGTACATAACTAAGGAATGCGAAGGCTAACGAAGAGTTGATACTTAAAGTTAGAAATATAACGTGTATAACAAAATATTTGTTTATTGATTTATTGACTTTTTTTACTTATTTTTAAAAAAAATATACTTAAAGTTAGAAATTTAATGTATATAACAATATATGTATTTATTATTTTTTTTACTTAATCTATTTAATATTTTGTGTCAAATCATTTGACAATTTAAAGTAATAAATAAAACAGACTTGAATTCTTCGTTAAATAAGGACATCCTGCTTGCTCTTTTCTCATCGGTACTAGCACCGCTAATTCGAACTGCATATACAATCGCGTCTTAGGATGGAATGCGTGGTGTGAATTATAATTATACCAGAATTCATCGGAATATTATATAACGCTTGCACTGGAGTGGCGTAACTAGAACTAAAGAACTGTGTTCTAACTCGGCTGTAAGCCAGAAGCGCCTAAAGAAATGCAAACTGGATATCCTTTACAGGGTCGGTAGGCCCCTAATAACAATGAAAAAATTACAAAATAGCATGCAAGTCCCTCAGGTCGTCTGTCGTTTCCACAATAAATACGACAAAATAAGAGCAAATAAAGAACAACAATTGTATTCCACTGCAGTTCATAAAGGTCGGTGTGAAAAACACCACCACCACCACTATCATCATCATCAGGAGAAACCACTCGAGATGTGACTCACAGTCTGATAACACAGACTATTCTGTTAGTCGTCACTTCCTCTTCAGTACCATTTGCATGCTTATTAAATTCATATAAATTTAATGTGTTGTTTACAAGTTGTTATTGCACATTAACATGCAAGAGTTAACATGATTTAGGTTTGCCCGTGGTGAAAGTATCCAAAAGCTGTTCGGGATGGAGTGGGTGTTACATGACAAGGGCTCGTACTCAGTAACAAAGAAAAAAGTTAAAGCCAAAAAGATTTACATATTTTAACAAAATAATTTATTTCCCAAGACAATAATGTAACAAATAATAAATATGACTTACAATATGTGAATATAATCCAAAATTTTGATCCCAAGAATGAAAACACAAGTACTATCACTAAATAGTCCTATAAAAATCCAGGTTCGAGACCAGACGAAGCACAAATATGGAAGGCAATGACGTCAGATGTGGTCCAATGCATGAATAACAATAATTCCTCACTTGAATCACAGTCTTTGTTTCCGAATAATTCCAGAATAAACTTCTATGAATATCTTTCGGATTATATATATATATATATATATATATATATATATATATATATATATATATATATATATATATATATATATATATATATATATATATATATATATATATATATATATATATATATATATTTATATATATATATACATATATACATATACATATATATATATATATATATATATATATATATATATATATATATATATATATATATACATACATACATATGACAACTTGTTGAGTTTCCAGGAGAATAAATTATTAAATCCAAAAATCAGACGAAATTTAAATATTCTGGCACCAAATTAAAAATAATTACCTTGTTCCTTTAAGGTTTTGAATGACTCTGCCTACAAAAAATATGAATACGCATTTAGAACCACAATTCCTCATTTGAAACCTCGCGAGATTAGTCATGTGGTCTCTTACTACTCTAATTGTCACATTTTCACACGTAGGCCAATCTCACTCCACTTAAAACAAAATAATCATAAAAGAGGTTGTTTACAAACAGTGATCATGCGAAGAAAGTATGTCCGTGATAGTGACCAATCATTTTAAATTCCTGTTGATATTGTTACCAGGATAAGACGGACTCAATGATAAATATCACATAACAATTCTTCGTCTTAAGTAAACTAACTTTATGATAAAAATATATCTCACTACTAAAAATAGAATCCCGAATCCACACAGAAATGAAATGAAAAGAAATTTAAACCATACACACAAGCAATTTAATCACATATACGTAAGAGTGTGGCAGAATCGTTTTAAGAAGTTTGGGGGCACTAGTCGCAAACTCTAACTTTAAAAGAAACCAGAATTGCGCCTCAATCTCTCAGTCTTAGATATACAGAGTATTGCATTGCATTTCCATGTGCACGTGTGCTATTTTCTTAAATTAATAATATACTAAACTGCTAACACAAACGACACCGAAATTTTGTTTTTGGGCCGCCACGGGGTCACTGCAGCGCGGGACCGTAGGCACGTCATTGCGTGCCTTTGCCTTAAAACGGCACTGGGGCGGAGTGGGAGGAGGACAGTGCCAAAAAAAAGAGCGGAAAGTTATGCTCTGGAAAAGCTTATGGTGAAGGAGTCTGTGACAACTTAGCCCCACAAACCCCATAAGGAGTTACATAACCCTTGCCCACCTGTTTACGCCTCCTTCTGCTCATGCTCCTCCCAATAATCCTGGGTCCATCCCTGGTATCTCTACAAAATGAGTAAGGTGGCGCTCTACAGTTTCGTATTTAGCATAGGGTTAAAATTTTAAAGAAAAAGAGTTTCCCCGGGTTTCCTCACTAGTTATAGTGGTTATTTAAAAGAGACAAACAACTTCACCTTACATACATCACTCTCTCAAAAGTACATAATAACTGGTGAGCGCCACCTAAATGCTACAACTTAATAATATGGGTGTGAGAAATTGGTCACTGCTTCTCGTTTTTGCCGCGAGGAGCAATATCCCCCACAATAAATACACCCATCAAGATTTGTGACAGTACATTCATCAGTAGTAAAAATCGAAGCTAAATCCTAATATTAATGTTGTCGTGTACACTAATAGCAACAAAGGCAACACCCTTGGAAGATATGATATCTATGTCATGAGTGACAAAATCAATTCCAGACATGTCATCTGACCCGAATCAACAAAGATCTCCATTTCTTCTTGCCTACACCCTAATTCGTTGCTTTGAATATGCTGATAACCAGGAACCCTACTCATGCTAGATATCGCAGGAGAATCATACAATTGGTATGTTTATTTAATTGAATTGTTTATCTGTTAGTTCTATCATTTAAAAATTCTATTACGTGTTATTATAACTATAACAGTGTTTACTGGAATTGACATTGTCCAGAACTGAAAAAGTTTTTTTTAATTTGTTTTAAATTTCATTGACGTAAACAACTAATAATTGTCCTCTATGGGTATGAGTTTACTGACCAGATATTATGCAGGTAAACGTGTTGATTTGCGTCAGGGTTTTGGGGATTCCAAAGCGAATTTTATAGAGCATTATGTTTAAATAAACAAGGCTCATTATATCATGCTCGAAAGTTATTTTTCATTAGGTAATCATTCTTTATAGAAAATGCTGATGTGTGATCTGAGGTCAAACATATAACCATATTATCATGTGACTGTCAGAAACTTATCAGTTGTGCTTTAACATCTGGCAATTTAAATTGTATTATGTTGTGTCCAGTTTGGGCTGAATATTTTTTTCTTCAAATAATTGAATTCTAGTGATTAGTTTCTCTAAAAATGCAAACGTGCCCTGACAAAATTCTATGATAAAGGCAGTCATTGGAATTTATACTCAATTTAAACCTGGAATAATATTTATGTGATTCAAGAAGAGAATGTTGATACATCAGTACAAGACAGGCCATAACTGATACGTCATCGTCTTCAATTTTAAATCTCTTTGGGAGTTGAACTGAGTTTTATTCAGGATTTTTATTACTAGGACTTGTGTCTTTAATTCTTTTAGTATATTTGGATTTAATTCTCAATACCGTAAGAATCTTTTTTCTCATTTTTCGTTTTGTATTCTAGGGAAATAAATTATTTGCTAAATTTTACAAGCTTGTTCTCTTCACTCTTTTCTATTACTTATTTTAAGAGCATAGACTCGTAATACTATTCAAACATAAAACCTATCTAATTTCCTGATCGGAGATACAGAGGAAGTTTAATACAATGAAATCATGAAATGGCAGTTTTAACCAAATAGAAGTCCGTGTTTATAAAACATATATTTACATTTACTAGTTTTAAGTCATCAACACAATATATAGGGATCGTGATTATTAGACACCAATTGTTGCCACGTTTTGCATCAGACAATGTGTTACACTATGAGTATTTAAGAATAATATCGAGCATATTTATTCTCAGAATCAACCTAAGCTTCCTGATAAGCAACAGCAAAACCAAGTTATAATAATAATAATAATAATAATAATAATAATAATAATAATAATAATAATAATAATAATAAATAATAATAATAATAATAATAATAATAATAAATAATAATAATAATAATAATAATAATAATAATAATAATAATAATAATAAATAATAATAATAATAATAATAATAATAATAATAATAATTAATAATAATATTAATAATAATGTTATTATTATTATTATTATTATTATTATTATTATTATTATTATTATTATTATTATTATTATTATTATTATTATTATTATTATTATTATTATTTTTATTCTCCACAATAAAATTACATTCAGAATCTCTCGCGCTTATATATATATATATATATATATATATATATATATATATATATATATATATATATATATATATATGTATATATATAAGTATATATATTTACATACATATAGTTGTATACGTATATATATATATATATGCATACATATATATGTATAAGTATATATATATATATATATATATATATATATATATATATATATATATATATATATATATATATATATATGTGTGTGTGTGTGTGTGTGTGTGTGTGTGTGTGTTTGTGAGTGTGGCGTTATAGCGTAGATATCATTAGAAGTAGCGAATCAAACTTTCATAAATGCCTTCTAGTTTTGAATTTAATTCATACAGTAATGATAACAATATTTACAAAACGTAAGAAAGGGGTTAAATAATAAATACAAAACAGCATTTATCTTTTGTACTGTTTCACGGTAAAGGACCTAACTTGATAGACTCTACATCATATGAATAACTTGTTCCATCTACTTATAATTTATATGAATGTCATAGTTCTATAGAGATTTCAAGATATAGTTACTATTATATATTCCTATCATCATCTAAAACATAAACTTTCTCATTTATTTAATAAAAAGAACTGAATACGCTATATAAACATTGGATTTTTCAAATGTGATACAAATACGTACAACTGGTGCATGGTCGTTAATATGTACGGGGGATGGTGATGATGGTAATTTGAAAGAAGTTAACTGAAAGGCCATGCATATAGATTGTTGTGTAGTATAAATGGCACCATTCGCAAATGCGTATTGTTCATATATCTTTAATAATTTCTTAATACCTGCAATATAAGGACTTATCAATGACAAATAATAAGCAAAACTAACATTGTTAACAAATTGCACATTTGGTGGCAGATATTACCCCACGTGACAATGACCCAGTTTGCAATATAACTCGTCTATGCATGTATTAAATAACAAAGGGGAATGAACACCTCCCTGCCTCGCCCCATTGATTACACGGAAAGAGCTGGATATTGCACTTCCACTGTGTATATCGTACAACTATTCGCCATATAAGTTAACAAAAGTATGAACCATGTAGACAGGTATTTGAATATCACCTAACTTTTTAAAAATTGTCCAATGATCGACCTTATTAGCTGCCTTAATAGTGTCTAAATGGGCTTACATGGTCTACATAAATCTAACAGTTTCCTTAAAGTCATCAAGTCTAAAATCTGTTGAATATTGCTTTTTTAAACCAAGCTGATTATCGGTGATTGTGAATTCACATCTTTGCAGTATGTTTTTTTTAAATAAGTGTCACAAGAGGTACAGGTCCATGTGTTTTTTTTTGTTTCTTCGTCAGACTACAAATTTTATTTTTCAGTAGCGGTATAATTGTAACTTTTGTGAAATCATCTGAACAAATGTATGTACAAACATACAGTTAAAAACAATCATCTAAAGGACACGAAGTCTACATCTGAAAATTTAAAAAGTCCACATATGAAAATCTGGTCCTGAATATTTACCTCATTTTTGTTCTGCTATTTGCACGTTGAATCTGAGATAGTGTGATTATTCAGTACGAGTAGAAGTAATATTCAATGCTGAAAGAAAAAATTTCTTATTCGAATTGTTTTTAACAATAATGAGTAATCTTTATATTTATTTTCGGTATGTTCCATATGTTATTTTGACCATGGTTCCCATCAACGCAATTGGATACTCTATTGGATTTTTCTTTTTTTTTTTTTTTTTGCATTTTGTTAACTTGCTCCTAGAATTCTAGTTGGTCGAAATTTTATATCTTTTGTTCTAGCGAGTCTGCTGTGTATTTTAATTCTTCATTCTTACATAATCTAAGTGCATACACAAGCTGTGCTCTTGTTTGTTTCTGAGGTGGCCATGATGAGATTTACCGTTATCACGCTACAGGTAAGCATTTCGTGCGAATTTGTGCAGTTCTTTAACAGTCATTCCTGACTTATAATCCATAATCCAGTGACCACGTTTGGATTTACTAGACAAGTTTTTACGAGAGCGGGACAAAGTTTTTTTTACTATATCTGTGTATTATCCTTTAATCTGCTTCCTATGTACCTGATCAGAACAGTCATTATCCTTACAGATCTCAACACAATAACGATTCTCTTTATTGTTTAATAAGAATGCCGACGTCTGAGTATAATCCAGTTTTTCGTCAGCCGTAAGGTCTGGCCAATTAATGTTGTGTTTCAAATTGTAGAGTTCGCTGGAGCATGAATCAAATCCAAATTGTAGATCAACATTGACAGTCATTAAAGTAGGATGATGGTCGGAATATACTAGGGTGTGAATTTAATTATAGCGGAATGACCAGACTGTGTAGAGACACAATGATCCAACTGTATTGAGAGTCACTGAGATAATTAACATTTATTGTGTGGGCAAATATTAGTTTTAAACTGATATGAAATAACCATATTCATGAAAATAGACGAAGCTCATCTCCAATAGGAGTGAATTTGAGCGCAAATTCCAGCCTCCTAGTACATAAACGTTCAGACTGTTAGTATTCTCTACAATGGAATCAATTTTACCAAAAAAATCTACAAATTCCCCAAAATGTTGTTCAAGATCACATTGTATATTTACACTGATAAAAGGAAATGAGGAAATTCTTGTCTTAAGAGTAATACTTATAAATCCAGGTCATTGAGGTGCTGTACTTGTCTAATACTTGCAAAAGACCTAAATTACACCTCCGTTATAATATCCCGACACCTCTGTAAGGTTTACCTATATGAATTTCGTTTGAAGATTCAATCAGCGACATCCCTGATCCATAAAACTCTAATGTACAGGTGAGAGACAATCTAACTCACTGTCGAGAAGCCACAATTCTTGTAAGAAACAAATGTCAGAAATATTAAATCAAATTAAAATTGTGTATAATTTTCTTTTAAGAACGACAGTTATAAAAGAACTGAGTAAAGTATTCTTTACGTATATTTTAGTCCAATATAGTCAACTTTGTGAATATAGTTTGATTCTGACTTTGATAGAAAAATCTTGACCACCCATCCACCTTCATCTCATTGTGCGTGAAGTTATCACGTGTGATCTTGAGGCTGGAATAAACCATTCTTAATGAGATCCTCATGAATATTAATGTCTCACGAAAACGAGGCTAAGCTAGGCAGATGCAAATATAAAACATATAATATATTACGTAGATTCATTTTGCAAGATGATATATTATATTGATAGCGACTGTAATGGATGTAATGCAGGGGTACACAATACGTCGATCGCGATTGACCGTTCGATCGCGAAGGTAGTGTGAGCAGATCACGTAACATTAAACAAAAATAGACGTCAGCATATATATGTTTTGTATTTTTTGTGGTAGGTAGATCATTTTGGCTTCGTCATTTTTTTAAAGAGATCACATGCTGAAAAAGTGTGTGCACCCCTGATGAATGTATTTTATAGAGATTCCTTCCCTTTGCGTAAGAATATTTCATAGAATTATCGCTACATATATTATATTGACGAAAACTTACTTGACATGTCCATTCTCTAAAACGTAAGTTGATTTACGTTCTATCTTTCTCAGTGTCCTTTTTCTGAACAGCACACATAATATAAGTTAATGAGTAAAGAAACTATCTAAAGCATAAATTTTGTTTCTGATTAGGTAAGGTTTAAATGTACTTCTATGATTAATCATCACTGTGGGCAAAACACGGTCAGAATAAGATATTTACAAAATGCGCATAGTGACACAGACTGCCCTTTTAACCGAAAATGTCCCCAAAACCAGTAGAGACTTTATGGTGTGCTTTAAATAGTTTTGGGTACATGTCGGTATGCTTGCATTGTAATTTGTATCAGAAGTGCACAGCCTAGTTGCTTTTATGGTGCTTGCTGCGTTTGGTGCCTGAGGGTGGGAGGGACTGGGATTTTCCCTTTAAATTACATATTTTTTCTTTTCTGAATCATTGGTCAACTGACAATATGGATATATGATTTTATTTTTAAAAAAACCTTTTTTTTGTTTCAATAACAGACTGGCAGTTATATATCTAATCACAAAACAGCAGGATTATTTGTTCAAAGCTGCTTGAAAGCCGTTCATATATATATATATATATATATATATATATATATATATATATATATATATATATATATATATATATATATATATATATATATATATATATATATATATATATATATATATATATATATGCTCCCTGCCCCCAAGCACACAAATTGGTCCCATATTTATCTGAACTTCTTCACTGATTATAATTATTATTTTTTATGAAATTTGTAGATGGATGAATTTTAACACCCAATATGTATATTCAGATATTAGATAAAGTAAAAAAAAAATGTAAGAATCATGTCTAAACAGTTAAACAAATTGTCATTTTATAAATGGGTTATTCTGTTTACTTGTTTATTAAAACCTTTATCTGCCATAATTTGGTCCCCTGGCTCTAACAAATCTATAAGCTGGTTCCTAGCTTAGCCTCGTTTTGGATTTGACCCAGGGTCACATGAATACATTCTAAGAATGGTCTCTACGTATTATATTTTGTATGTATTTTCTCTACCTCGGTTGGCTGAATTCCAGAGCAATACTCATTATTTAAGGAAATGTCCGATTCCAGCGTTTATTGCGGAAAATCTTGTCGCGAATAGGCACCCAAGTCGCATTGGATGCACTATACACAAATTTGATGACGCTGCTTTTCATGTGATAACACTACCACGCCTTCTTAGAAACTGGTGTGTGGATTGGACATTTGTAAACTTATTAGACCGTCGTTGATGTAGATTTGCGCGAGATTTGTTTCGCACTCTGAAAAAGGAAATCAATGTAATTAGTATAATTTTACACCTTGTACGTCATAGTTTTATTTTATTATATTTAACAAATACGCTAGTAGCAATTGATAAAATGTTAACCGCAGCGACTTACGGGTGGTGTATTGATTTTTTTAGGAGAAATTCCAGAAAAATTTATTTAAATCATGTTATAAAATATGTAAACAAATATTATATAATGAAAAAAATATAGTCGATTTTAATCATATTTTAGAAAATATTCCCAAACAAGATGTTGACGCTCTAATGCAATATTACAGATACAATCATAAAAATCTTTGGTGCGTCAAAAAATGTTACAAATACTATACCAAAATACTTCGAGTAATATAATATCTGCCGCTGCTAATGACCGGCTCTGTCATAATTTCAAGTGGCGCATCATTAAATCCGTTTTTGTTAATATTATCTGTTATCAGTGTTTCTTTTGCAGCAGCATGTAAAAAAAAGTTGAACCTCAACTCGCTACTAAAAGAAATGCTTGAAGACCAGCAAATATTACTTATAAAAATTACTTGATCAAATTCGATCTTATTTGCGTGGCATAAAATATTATATGGACGATTTAATACGCGAGTTCCGTATAATTGATAGTATGTTAACAGATATTCTGCCAATGAGAGTTAGCAAATACGAAAAAGATTATAATAAAAAGTAGATGCTTAATTTTGTACAGCTTTAGAAATATCCTTATCATATAATATATTGACCATGTTATTGATAAATTTCAGCACATCATCTGCCCAGCCGACAATTCTCATATCATTTTCAGTCGCGAATAACCATATCGACCCATATTTCGGCGATATATTATAGCCAACTTTTTTAATATAATCGCTTATAATATTAGGTTTTATACCGGCATAAGCTGATGCTGCTTTGATTGAATTAACTCTTTTACAAAATCTGTTTGTTAGATCGAATCCAACATACCTGATTGATGGTTTATAATAAGACATTATATACATTTCATTTGTTTAATATAACATTTTGACTAACAAGTATGAAAGAATGTCATAAAAGTAAGAAGGGTTGATCTGATCCTATCAAAGACACCTCTGCCCTGACAATTTATTTTATGTCAGAGATGCTTTAGAAAAAAGCATTATCGTGTAAAAGACATCATTTTGAGCTAAAAAAAATAAAGGCTGCTGACAAAAATGTTAACGTACAAAGTTTTTAGGGGGAGGGGCAGGAGGATCTCTTATACAGGATCATCACCTATCTTTACTACTACTTAATCATTAATTAAATGTGGTTATCTTTTAATTATAAAATACGTAATTGCACAGCTTTGGTATCTTTATGCCGCGACCAACATCACCCGATGTGGAAGCTCTAACTACTTAGGAACTGTCAGATATATCGCAGCAGTATTGTAGTAAACACTTGCTGCCTAAATGTTCATGAAATCTGACATGTATATTCTGTCAAAAAGCTTAACATTTCAGATTTCATGGATGCACATTTAAATACTAATGCATTAATATGCTGTATGTTTGGTGCAAAAAAAGCCCCAACACAGTTAATAAAACTTTACTCTCATCCTTATTATGATCTATCCATCACAGATTGGTTATTCAGTTACTGCGTATATGGTTTGTATTTCTTCCTTATACTCCACAGTACTGTATAAAATTCGCCTCAAGTTTTTTTTCTGTTTTTCTTTCCTATTATGGTTTCTTTCCTTCAAGGTCACGTTTATATGTGAGTTGTGATAATTCATCCCTAAACACTTTACAACATTCTTAAACATCACCAGCAACCTCATTAGTCCAGTCATGTTTTTCATAAGCCTGTTATCAGGACCACATTTACCTTTTTGTGAATTAATAACTCCCTTAAAAATTTTAATATTTATATGCCTTGTTTTGTCGTAATCATATAATTCCTATATTAGTGATTAGGCCTTCCTCAGATGAGGTCTTATTCCTATATTAGTGATTAGGCCTTCCTCAGATATTAGTGACGAGGTCTTATTCCTATATTAGTGATTAGGCCTTCCTCAGATATTAGTGATGAGGTCTTATTCCTATATTAGTGATTAGGCCTTCCTCAGATATTAGTGATGAGGTCTTATTCCTATATTAGTGATTAGGTCTTCCTCAGATGAGGTCTTATTCCTATATTAGTGATTAGGCCTTCCTCAGATATTAGTGATGAGGTCTTATTCCTATATTAGTGATTAGGCCTTCCTCAGATATTAGTGATGAGGTCTTATTCCTATATTAGTGATTAGGCCTTCCTCAGATATTAGTGATGAGGTCTTATTCCTATATTAGTGATTAGGCCTTCCTCATATATTAGTGATGAGGTCTTATTCCTATATTAGTGATTAGGCCTTCCTCATATATTAGTGATGAGGTCTTATTCCTATATTAGTGATTAGGCATTGTTCTTATATCGATGATTATGCCTCGTTTCTATATCAGTAATTAGGCCTTTATCCTGTATTAGCGACAAGGCCTTGTTCCAATATTGTGATTAGGCCTTGTTCCTATATCAGTGATTAGGCTTTGTCTCTATATGGGTGAGTAGGCTTGTTCCTATATCAGTAATTAGGCCTTTTCTTATATCTGTGATTAGACCTTGTTCCTATATCAATGATATTTTTTTCTTCCAACATCAGTGATCATATATCAGTGTTTAGGCCTTGTCTCTACATAAGTGATTAGACCTTGTTCCTGTATCAGTGATTAAACCTTTTTTTCCTATATCAGTAATTAGGCCTTGTTCTTATATCAATGATTAGGCCTTGTTTCTATATCAGCGTTTATGCCTTGTTCCTATGTCAGTGATTAAATTTTGTTCATATATCAGCGATTAGACTTTATAGGTCTCGTTAACGGTTTCCTCGATACGAGAAAATTCAACTAATCCCTCAGGTCAAGTAAAGATATGCAGAGAGGGGGGGTATGGGCTAATACTAGCTGAACGCAAATTTTTGAACAAAAATACAAAATTACTGACATTCAAATTACTCAGTGAATATCATATTTATAATATTTATTTGTTTTAATGATAACACGGGAGTCAAAATATGACTTTCTAGTTCTGGACATCTGAGACCCAGTTTGTGTACTTTTGGGAACACAATATAGTGTTAATATAATGGAAGAAGTGAGCCCCAGAATTAAACTGAGTGCACACGCAAATTAAAAGTATGCACTTAACTGCGCTCAGTATTTCACAGACAGACAAATGACCGACTTCCCAATTTAATATGTGAACCATCAGCGATTGTGGCTTTGGAATACCTGTCATATTTATTACTTACTCTAATTCACCACTAATTCTTCCGTAATCGTGTCAATCGATAATAATTTACCTCCACTATTTAATTAGGAGTAATGTCTTGTTTGAACAACATACGTCTAGGAAACACAACTGCACATAACGGATGCACTGAGATAAATTTAACGAGTGAATCACAGTTAAATACGTATCACGATTTTAGGGAATGGAAATTCCTCCGTAACCCTTTATGTATGGAAACGCATAGAACTCGTTATAAAACATCTATTTTTGTAGGTTACTGTACTAAAATAAACGAAAGGACCATAATACACTTCTACATATGTTTGTTACGAGAGTTAGGTATTTCCTGATAGTGAAAGTAATACATTGGTTCGCTTAAAATTATTAATGAGGTAAGACGGTAGTTCAGACACATGCTTGGAGCGAGATTCCCAATTGGTAGATCCACGAATAAATCTTGTCCAATCATGTGGATAAAACTTTTCCTTATCTCGACTATCGTTACCTTATTTGTTTCCATTTTTGGTAAACGTTACGGTTCAAATATTATTCAAGACAAATGATTGCCTTATTTGTCCAGTAAATTATCGACAGTACACAGGTGAGCAACGAATAAGATTAGACATTAAATAAATGTATTACAGTTGGGAATGTTATGCTGAAATATAATCTCTACGGATTTTAATATATTTTGTTTCTTAATACATTTTTTTTCTTTAAGTGGTTAGAGCATCCACCTTGGATGCGAGAGGACGCGGTTTCGAGACACGGCAGAGTCATACCAAAGACTTATAAAAGCATTATTTACAGCTTCCTAGCTCGGAGTTCATCTTTTAAAGGGTAGTATTAGGATTGGTCATTCGGGCGTCAGGACAATGTGACTTGGTGGGACATGATGCTATATGTCTGTGACATGATGCCCGAGTTCTAGACGTCACTGTAATCTGTCACACAGCAGGCATCGTAACGATTTAAATAAACAATTGTTAAAGCTATGTTAAAAATCTAACAATCATACACACACACACACACACACACACACACACACACACACACACACGGTTTGTAAATTAATTATACGTTAGGAAAGTGTAATGATTTTCGATAATTTTGAATCCAAGATATATTATCTCATCTAAATATACTTTTTTCCTTTTTGAAATGGCATTTGCGGTATTATAAAACTTCTTAAAAAGGACAGGATATGACTAAAAACGTTTGTCCTCATGTAGTACTATATGTTAGTAACTTATACAGTTCTTGTCAGCAGCAACTATATAGAATTGTCTTAAATAATGTACTGTCTTATTATTTCTACTGAACAACATTTATGAAACAAAAGTGCTAATTTCCGTATCTTCACTTTGTATTGTTCTTTTATGATCATATGACATACGCTCTAAAAGAGAAGCAACAGGTAAAACATGTAAGAATTTTACTGAAATTCTCGTAAACTATGACAGCAATATTACGTATCATTGAACAAGAACAATCTAATATTTCCTGTGTTTTTTTTCTTTTCAAAATTGATTTTCACTTTGGGATCAAATGTAGTTTCTAACATGATATAAACATATACTATCTTACGAGTTTGCGCTCCCTCCCCGTACACACACACACATACACACACAAACAAACAACAGGTGAGAATTGACTGTTGTTTGTGATAGGAACTTAAATGATGAAATGCTCTCAGCACTCTATGTATATTTTTAGCCTATCTTTTGTTATAATTTTTCATTCAGAAAATTATGTCTTTTCTTATATGACCTTAAAGTTCTGAAATTTGCACTTTAAAGAAACACACGAATTAATGAAAAATCTAAGCCTTTAAGATTTTTTTCTCCTATCAAATACAAATCTGTAATCTAGTATACGGATATGTAAAACACGATTATTATTATTATTATTATTATTATTATTATTATTATTATTATTATTATTATTATTATTATTATTATTATTATTATTATTATTATTATTATTATTATTATTATAGGTCTCGTCAACGTTTTTCTCGATACGAGAAAATTCAAAGAATCTCTCAGTTCAGGTAAAGATATATAGAGACGAGTCGGTATGGGCTATTACTAGTTAAACACAAATTTTTGAAGGAAAATACAAAATTACTGACATTAAAATTACTCAGTGAAAATCATACTTACAATATTTATTTATTTTAATAATAACACGGGAGTCAAAATATTACTTTCTAGTTCTGGACTTCTGAGACCCGATTTGTGTACTTTTGGGAACACAATGTAGTGTTAATATAATACAAGAAGTGAGTAGCATCAAACGAAACCTATAAGCAGAAATTACCATATATAATGTCTATTTCTGTCTTACAATACTGTTTAAGAACAGCCGAACGAATGGTGTTTTGCAACAAGTTTGAATCTAGTGTGAGAAAAGTTATAATAATTTCCATTCTAAAACTTGCAATTTCAGGTGATCAGACAAATATAACTTGGGACGCAACAAAGACCGTTACTTTTATATCTGCTGATATACAATATGTTTCCTCTAGCCGCCATTGCCAGATATCCATTTCCGGAATATAAATATACGAGCTGAATGCCAAGTTGAGTTTCTGGGACGGCGAACACCCCCACGTAATATTATATATATATATATATATATATATATATATATATATATATATCTATATACATATATATATATATATATATATATATATATATATATGTATGTATGTATGTATGTATGTATGTATGTATGTATGTATGTATGTATGTATGTATGTATGTATGTATGTATGTATGTATGTATGTATGTATGTATGTATGTATGTATGTATGTATGTATGTATGTATGTATGTATGTATGTATGTATGTGTGTGTGTGTGTGTGTGTGTGTGTGTGTGTGTGAGAGAGAGAGACTTATTCAAAGAATGAAGTAAATAGATCTTCAAATGAAAATCAAATGATATCTTTGGTCTGTTGGAAATGTCAGAATTTCATGCATCTTAGAATCTTCATAATATATCATCGGCGGCCATGTTGGAGTATCGATAAGTTAATCTTTATTATATAGTGTGTTTCATGTGAAAAAAAAAACAAATTACAGACACCCTTGAAAACAATGAAAACATACATCGTTAGAGACATTCGTCCTTTATGTGCAAATTTTAAAATTTTATTTAAATAGGATTCGTTAAAAGTTGAGAATTTTTGTTTACTTATATAAAACCAGCACCAGCATATCTCCAACATAGATAAATTTGCATATCGTTTGTTGGTGACCTTACTAAAGATGGTCTACCAAGGTGCATGCGAATTTTAGGGTATTGAACGCACAGTTTTTGTTGAAGCATGTAAAGAAATGTTAAGAATATGAATCTTAAATCTATTAATGTACTTAAAATTGTAAATATTTAGAGGATCTCAAATGGGCAACGATTAAATATTGAATTTATGAAACAAGTTTATGTACAACACATGAAAGGTACGCCGTCTGTCAGAATGAACGAAATTATTCGTTCTTCTATCTATCTAAATAATTTCCTTGGAAATAAAAACTATGTGATAAAAGAATCCCAAATGGGTAACGATTTAATATTAAATTTATGAAACTCGTTGAATAATGTCCAGCTTTTGCTTGCCAAGGCTCGCAAAAGCTGGACATTATTCAACTTGTTTGAGATCCTCTATGTTGGTAACATAATATGGATTTATTTATTTAGGTAATAAAATATAATTTGAGCAGTTTTGATAGTTCATGTCCAATCATGTAACATTTTCGGTCAACAAATAATAACAGACACGAAATCTGCATTAAATCAGAACATTCAACTTGCTCTTTTTTCATTGGTACCCTCACCACTGTTCCTCATTTGTACACTCACCACAGGTCCTCATTGGTACGCTCACCGCTGGTCCTCATTGGTACACTTACCACTAGTCCTCATTGGTACGCTCATCGCTGTCCTCATTTGTAAGCTCACCACTGGTCCTCATTGGTACGCTCACAGCTAGTTCTCATTGGTAAGCTAACCACTGGTTCTCATTGGAACGATCACCACTGTCCTCATTTGTACTCTCACCACTGGACCTCATTCTTACGTTATCCAGTGGTCCTCATTGGTACACTAACCACTGATCGTAGCTGCATATACTCTAGTACCTCTGCAGAGGAATACGCTGGCTGAATTGAAATTTCTTTGTTCTCCATAACTATACGAGAATTAAGCGGAATGATATCTCTCGCCTGCATCGCGCATAATCCACAAACCGTTCCGAATCACTAGAACAAAGAAAACTAGGTCACTGTCAGTATTTAAAAGAATGGCTTAAAGAAGTTGTTAAATGCAAGCCCTTCATGGGATATGTAGACCCCACAGTAAGACTGACAAAATACAATGTAACTAGTCTGGTTACCTACTTCGTAATCTCCCTGTGTTGCACTGAGCTATTTTTATAACGAAGTAAAGTGGCTAGGAGCATGCAAAGAAGGGAACCAGACTACGAGGTAACCTGCAAGTTCTTCATGGGGTCTGTTGTTGTTGTTGTTGTTGTTGTTGTTGTTGTAGGGTTTAACGCCATTTTCAGCACAAGATAGGCTATACATGGCGGCCAGGAAGAACCTTGGAAAACCCAGGGAAGAACCACCGACCCACGAAAAGCTACTGGCAGGCTTTCTCACTTACCCACGTTAGCCGAGTCTGGACTCGAACTCACGCAGAGGTGAGATGGCAGTGATCCGTAACGGTCAGCGCTTTAGACCATTCGGCCACTCGGGGCCCCATGGGGTCTGTACGTCCCACAATACGAATTGCAAAATAAGTGGAAATAGAAAAAATAACAAATGCGTTCCATTTTTATGTAAATTCAGAAGTATCATCATCATCGTGATGAGAAATATCGTTAATCTCCCGGTCACAGATTGACAATGCAGAATATTCCTGTCTGTCGTCGCTTCCTGTTTAACAACATTTTGCAGCATCCGACATTGTATATATGTTTTTTTAATTATAAACTGTCATAATTTCAATACGTTCTTTATTTGCTGTTGTTGACCACACTAGCGAGAAGTATCTAGAGTACTGATCGAGGGGATCGGGGAACGTTGTGGGTGCAGGTTGAGGATAGGGTGTCGACACGAAAAATGTGGCAAGATACGCCCTAGAAACGTTTAAGATATAATGCATTTTGGGAGCTTAACCCCGTGGGTCTCCACTAGAGGGTCACAGTCCCTTTGTCTACTTGTTTAAGACACTACCACCACCCCTAAAGAAGAACGATATGTTCCGAAATTCCACCCCTGGAATCTGCCAAAAAAAACCCCATCCATCAAATTTAATGACTGTACATTCCTTTTCGTTAAACAAACTGAACTAGATGCCAAAGCATTATCGTAATCACCTCTGCGGGAAAAGTCAGTCACTTAACTGTTTTCCATGTGATCAACGGTATGCCCCAGAATGAATACATCCGTCATGCTTCGTTACTGTACAAACTTAATGTTAATGCCTACTTCAACTACAATAACGGCAACGCAATGGAAAATAGGATAACTATATATTACCTATGCTAGGTAGGCGAGAGAACAATTCCAGCCATGTCAGTTGATATAAATTTATGAATATATCGACTTCCTCTGGCCTACATCAATGCTTCATCCTGAATATATTATTACACCCCCCCCAAAAAAAAGACACACATGCTAGATATTAGAGAGGAGAAATGATGATATTCAATCTTGGACGGCTTTCATTTTTTGGGGTTGGATATACACAGGAAATTTTAAATTGAAATCAAGACATTCTAAAAACAATAAATGTCTGTGGTGCTTGGTTGGTGTTTGTGAAAAACATAATTACGTTTGCTACTCTTGAGTCATGACCGTAAATGAGTCTTTAGGTTTGTCTTGTACGTTTTCTTCTTTTTTGTCCATTAAAATATGTATACATACATACATACACACACACACACACACACACACACACACATATATATATATATATATATATATATATATATATATATATATATATATATATATATATATATATATATATATATATATATCTTTTAAGCTTCGATAAACAGTTCTAAAATGAACGAAGTCATTAGTAAGGAAAGGAAAACTGTCATATTAGATTTACGTATAATTTATCATTACCATAACGTTAATTATGACAAATGTCCGATGCAGACCCCACAACACGCACACGCGTTTTAACAAAATTAAAAATAAAAACAATTGGGAAATCGTGATAGCTTCTTTCCGATCTCTTGCATAGTTAGATTTCCGTTTATGAGAACTTCTTTCAGTAGTTCTATATAAGGTAAAGCAGTACGACACGTATTTTGTTTCATTTAATTGGTTAATTTTCACTTTAGGTTTGTTACTCAAAAGATTATTTCTGTTTAATACAGTAACCCTTTGAATTTGTTTCTCTATTAATTAAGTCTTCACTCGAGGACAATTAGTTAATATGGGGAAAGTGTCTACCCGCAAAGGATTACGTTGGAGCGAGGTTGTGTTCAGTATTGAGCTCGGGTTCAGCATCGGGTTTGTTTGTACGATGGCTCGGGTTAGGATTCGTTGGATGGTCATGTTTCAGTTGAACGTCCTGGAAATATGTCTCTTCCATTATTTTCCCTCCTCTACTAGTCTCATAGATTCTTCAAAACATTAGTTAGCTTATTAAAAGTTTCCAGCTCCTTGCTCGTGATCTCGCAACAAGCTCCCTAAATATCTTTTAGTGCCATATTTCTTCGTCTCTGCATCATATAACATCGCTGGTCCGTTCAATACGAGCTTTCTCCAGTTGACGTGTCTGTAAATAACGGCCCTCATGAGATTTTCAAAGAAATATTGGCAACCATCTGCAGTAAATAACTGTAGCGTTGATTTCATCATCGACTCATACACGGAAAATTCCAAAGTGCTTCTGAAGTCCTCGCCAAGTATGCGGGTGTTTTTGGTAACCACACCAATATCCACTCCGATGTCCTCGATTACTGCTTGGATTCCTGGAATCAGTACACAATTAATAAAATCCGGTTCAGTACCCACGAATGTAGTCCCAGTCTATTTTTAGATCACTTTTTCCGGTCTAAATTTGGTGGTGATACTAGAGTTAGATTTTGGCATTCTTGGTAAGGATTTAAAGGCAATTGATTATTCTTTAAAATGTGAGCTTATGGTGTGGTTGTCTGTGTGTATTTCGGCGACAGTGCACATTGAGTAATAAGGTCATGGTGATGATCCGGAAGTGAAATCTGTGTTCCGTTGCCTGGTGTTTTGTTTTCAATTCAGCCTCTCAAAAAAATGCAGGTCAACCCTTGACAAGAACTAAACCGTAAAGTCATCTTTGAAGGTATTTTAGATTAACATATGATTTGTATTGATTGTCACACAGTGGAAAGTTCAGTACTGAGAAACAAATGTAGAGACCATATAGTAAAATTAATTGTGTACTATGGCCTGTCAGTAAAAACTTGAAACTGATATAAATTTTTTTTTTTATTAATGACATATACATGAAATTTTAATATGTTATGTATATTGACTTTAAAAATATAAAAATGAAATTAAAAGTAAAAAAATAATTTTAATTTTAAAAATTTAAATGAAATTTTAAAAAACAATTAAAAAATAAAAAATTTCCACCAAGTGTACACATATATAATATTTTTTGGGAATGATATTAAATGATATCAGCATATATATACTCCTATACCATATACAAGCTCAAATGATGGATATTTGTCAAATTGGATCAGAGAAAATATCTTTATTAGTCAAAATGAGACCCTCATTTAAATTACATGAATACAAAATTCTATTTTGCTTTGTACCTTTAGGTCATTGAAACTATTTATTTGGGGTTCAAACAGTTAATTTATGTGTTTATGATGGGGTGACTTCCTGAGTAACACATATCTGCTTGTATAGCTATCAGTAATTGTTTATAACCATAGTTATAGGGTATATAGTGAGAGGACAGAGATGAAGACTTTATACTAGAACCTGTTCAAGTTCTCTACAAAATCATATTAAGCTGTCAGAGAATGAAATACAGGTCAGAGGGGTAAAATATACTTTATCCAAGTATATTTACCATAGCATGTAAGAAAACAGCAAAATGATGTAAGTTGAATACAGAATGCATTCCATTTTATTGTTCAGTTTCTTTAAGATGTTGATTGATGTAGTGCGACATTGTAGCCCAGATGATATTATGGAAATTCTCATGATCCATTTTGCTTTATGCATTATTAATGACTAATAATATTTGTTATCTGACACTTTAAAGATTACATAAGTAATATTCAAACAGATTATTTGAATTTAACTTTCTACAACTGATCCTAACATGGTTACATAGCTGACATGAACAAATATGCATATATTTTGTAATGTTTGGAATCAAAAGTTGACATTGTTAGACTGACATGGTACCTATAGTGAATCTGTAAGGCTCAGTTTTGACTGTGTGCACTTAAAATATCCCAAGATGTTATTTTCATCATGAATATGCCTCTGTATGGTAACACCTTTCAATTTAGTACTATGACAGAGGGCGGTATTGCAGCATCAGCTGATATTTGATTTCATTGAATCATTGAATCATTGAACTTAATAACTTGGTAGCCAAGACTCTTAAAAATAGACTAAAAATGTTCAAACAGATTATTTGAATCATGTTTGCACATGTGATTTTAACAAGTACATTGCATATGTCCCACACATGCAAATATCCATCCTTGTTTACAAGTTTTCGGGATGAAAATTTCACATTTAGTTGATGATATAGGATCTATTGGTACCTATAGTTGATCTGTGTGGCCACATTTTGCTATATTCACTCACAATATCTAAAATTGTTTTTCCTTCATGAATAGGATTGCATATAGTAATAAGTTTTAATTTGGTACATTGTCATTTGACTTTCCACTATACTGGTATGTATCAATGTTTGCACCAATGATCAAACCTCACCATTCCAACATTGCCTTAAACTTTATGATACATACTCTACTGATTAGTTATTTAACCTGTAAATGGCTAAATATGCTTGTAGAAACTTCATCTATTTTTAGGATGCATTTGTCACTTTAATACATGCCCATTGCTTCACATCTTTGAGTGTCACTCCATCAAGTTTACCTTTTTTTAACCATATTTGCAACCTGAATGTTATTTTGAAATCACCATATCTAACACATTTTAACTTCATTTGCCTACATCTTCCTTTTTTTAGAATTAAGTGAAACATGTTATATATTTTCAGGTCTACTCTGGTATCTGGAACAAAGTATTAGAGTTGGATCAATTTGGAAGCTCTCCAGTAGTCCAATGGTGATAGCAAGGTCTCATAAGGACATGTGCAGTGTGCTGCTATAAGTGACCAAGATGAGTTCATATCAGTACACTGATATACAGCATCTCAAAGACATGGCTTAGATCTTCATGAGAGAGATTCGCATCTTTTTCCAGTAAGGTGAAACTGTATTTTCATATTGCATTGTTGACTTTTGTAGTTATCGGTATAAAAATGGAATGCATATTTGCTATAAAACATGGTAGTGGTCCCAACAAAACTTTAAATTTGAGTGGGATATTAGTTATACAAACAACTGTCCAAGTACCTGAAACAATAAATGTGGAACATAGTACCTGTCATTGTTTCTTTAGTATGTACACCTATATGCATCTGGATAGGCATATTGCAATTTGCTGTCAAAATCACTGAGCTATCATGCTTCAGTACCCCTGGGATTAATATTATCAGTTGCACAGACCTAAACTACCATTTGTTTTAAAGACCATTCATTAATCAACATTGCTGCCTTAAATTTGTCAAACTGAATGTCATAACTTGTATGAAAATTTATTTCTTGTAAAATAAAAAGTTTTTAAAATTTATATATTTATTTAAATTTCCATTAAAATTTAATATATCAATAATTTTTAATTTCAAGACTATGTTCAGACAGGCCTTATCAAGTATTACAATTAGGTTTTTACTGCATTGAAAAATTCCTATAATTAAGGAAGATATAGCAAATTTAGTTTTGATTTCTTAAGAACAATTGGACCTCAAATTGCACCCTATAGAACACCAGCACTACACACTTTCTGACAGCTGTAACATGTCTTGCTTGCAAGGAAATTTCAAAAGACTTTATGTATGAAGTTGAAACAGTAGTGGCATGCAAAATAAAATGCAAATATAAAAGTTTGACAAAAACATTGACCCTTTCAGGAATCAGTACACAATTAATAAAATCCGGTTCAGTACCCACGAATGTAGTCCCAGTCTATTTTTAGATCACTTTTTCCGGTCTAAATTTGGTGGTGATACTAGAGTTAGATTTTGGCATTCTTGGTAAGGATTTAAAGGCAATTGATTATTCTTTAAAATGTGAGCTTATGGTGTGGTTGTCTGTGTGTATTTCGGCGACAGTGCACATTGAGTAATAAGGTCATGGTGATGATCCGGAAGTGAAATCTGTGTTCCGTTGCCTGGTGTTTTGTTTACAATTCAGCCTCTCAAAAAAATGCAGGTCAACCCTTGACAAGAACTAAACCGTAAAGTCATATTTGAAGGTATTTTAGATTAACATATGATTTGTATTGATTGTCACACAGTGGAAAGTTCAGTACTGAGAAACAAATGTAGAGACCATATAGTAAAATTAATTGTGTACTATGGCCTGTCCTGCAATCACCTCAGACAAGCATCCAAAAACTCCCATCGACTGCTCTAAAGATTTTCTTGTTATTCTTTACGCGATTGGCTGTCTTTGCCACTTGTTCAGCGGTTTCACGAGCGGGTTTGATTAGAGGCGCAAACGTTTATTATTCTATTTGGGGCTTGGAAGTTCATTAAGGTATTCCAAGTCGATTTCCAATAATCATCCACTACCTCTGTTTGGTCTTTTTGTGGATGTGTTGGTGAATGTTTACATGCGTGGGATAGCTCCACTTACACTCACATACAGGCATAGGTTCCGTGGTCACCCGATCGTATAGGTTGTTTTTATATATATATATATATATATATATATATATATATATATATATATATATATATATATATATATATATATATATATATATATATATATATATATATATAGTTTATATAGTACGAAACTAGTAACTAACTAGCCTAAGCGCTTTCGACTCTTAATGAGTCTTTTTCAAAGGCAAATACAAAACATAGTTACGACAAACAAATAAACACAAAAACGTTGTGTTTGTATTTATTTGTTTGTCGTAACTATGTTTTGTATTTGCCTTTGAAAAAGACTCATTAAGAGTCGAAAGCGCTTAGGCTAGTTAGTTACTAGTTTCGTACTGTTCGTCGTCAGTTTATTGCATCTATTTTAATTAATCCCTGACAAACGTGATCCCTTGGTGGATCCAGTACGCTTGAGAGGGTTGTTATTCGCCATCTGATTTGTATTCTTTATATATATATATATATATATATATATATATATATATATATATATATATATATATATATATATATATATATATATATATATATATAATGCATGTCTTGGAATGCATGGTCGTATCCGTCCACGCGAGGGTAGTTTGCACGAGACAAGGTTGCTCGCCATGGAAATACCGTCGCTGATACCACCTATGGCTTGAATATCATTGTTACGCCTATGAGGTTTAAACTTATGTAACAAGATCCAGTAAAGCCCAGCAAGCAACTCAAGTGTCCAAAATATAAATTGTTTAAATAAGATATAAAATGAAACAAAATGAAAGACTTCAAAATAACATAGTGTCTGAATTCTTAGAATGTAATCTAGATAATCTTAATAATCTGCATCCAATTTCTTGCTAATATGGAAACCGATCAAAGGTATTCCAAACGAAGCTTTTATAGTGTTTATGTGCTACCGTGATAACACTGAATTGAACATAATTATTAATCCAGATGTTATTAATACAATGCAATCTCTAGAATAAAAAATATCACTGAAGTCCGTGAAAATTTCACATAATCCGATTGAATTAATTCAAGACATCGAAACTGTCACACAATCCCAAAGCACTGACTGTTTAACTAAAATAGTTTCTGCTCAACATGTAAATCACAAAATCCTCTCTGACTCTTACTAATGTTGCTTATTATTGAAAGAATAAACATGGTGTGTGTATCTTCATTATAAAGTGTTATTTTGAGTTTCAAAAACACAAATCTCGTCTGACCTTCAAATATCATTGAAACAATCAAATACTAGAGCGCCCAAGACAATCTTCTGCACGGCAAATGCACTACAACATCCACGCTTGCTTATGTAACCCACTTAAATACTTGCGTTCCCTTTCTAACCTGCATAGTTGTTGATTTCACCTTTGATCGACCTATCATGGATAGAGCTTTTACTACGAGTGTATACATGTACTTTTACGATATATATATATATATATATATATATATATATATATATATATATATATATATATATATATATATATATATATATATATATATATATATATATATATATATATATATATATTCACAACCCCTCAGCAGTATTAGGGCTAATACGGCAAAAGGTGGACATTTAAATTTTAAATGACTCACGAGAACAGAAAGCAACGCCAAATTACGTAAACAACAGAAGGTAAAATATACGTCGATTTAATAAATATTAATAATAAATAAAATTATTAATGCAATTTATGTATATAAATCTTCCACTTAAACTCCACCCATAAATTAATACATTAATTGGCCTTCTAATAAATGCCTGTCTTTATTCCATCATAAGAGTGTTAACCTCCTTCTGTGAGAGAATCTCCTTTCAGTGGGTAGTCCATTGTTCTCATCTGTATTCGTTTTTCTCTTCATCTTCTACCCTCCCTTATACGTTCCTCCTACTCTCCTCTATGTACGTCTCTCTTCCGCTCCCCTTCTGTACTATTCTTGTACTTCCTACTTCCATTTCTTGAGAGCCAGGTTCCTCTCTTACGTGCAGCCTGGGAGCTTTCTGAAGAAAATATAAGGAACGTACTTCCAGTCCTCCTTCTATTCATCCTTGTAATCTATCACTCTCTCACGGACTTCTCTTTAGACAAATGGCGAACATTTTATCAGGCCTTCTTCACACACCAACGTCTACTCATTCCATACACGCATAGCTCTACATACAAATAATACTACTTACAAAGTTTCGTAACACACGCACACCGTCTAAATGTTATATTCTGACACAGCAATCTACCATTATTACGGTAGTCGTTCACATTGCCTGTGTCCAAAGAATTATTGAATGCTACAGAGAAATACGTACATATATATGCATACAAATCCACTCTGTCTACTTCACACATTCGTAGTCTACACCCTGATAAATGCAAATTTACATCCCAATTTAATTTTCTAATAGATTCAACTTAATGCAATGATGTCATATTCTCTAACAGTTCTACCATGTTCTGTTTCATGTCCTAGTAAAACAGCTGTACATTATGGTACACAATCTACTTAGTTCTTATCTACACAAATCAACACAAATATTCGGCTGATATATTTCCTACCTGTAGCAGCTATATATTTCTTTCACAGTTTAATCCCCCTGTCCTTTTTTTTTCTTCGAGTTTCTGGCTCGGAGTGGTCTTTTTCACCAAAATTCTTTTCGATACTTAATTGTATCGTCCGTTCTTCCCAAACATCAAGAAACCACCGATTAATTTTAAACAGGAATTGATAGATATGTCATGGTCTCTTTGTCTGACTGAGACATTAGCTCCTCCAACAAGTAGACTTTTAAATTATTCTAGTTCTAATTGGTTGGTACTCTTCGTTTGATGTTCGGCGGTGCTTCTGACCAAATCTTTCACGTGTACTTTGAGGCCAGAAATCTGGTCTTTTTAGCTACACAAAGTGCTTAAATCATTAAAAGTGACTAACCGACTCAACCGTCTAAATAATAAATAAACACATATCCGGCCATCAATTGTTGGCTTCACAGCCTAAGCCAACGGTCATAAACCTTATGTAACCCTTTAGCAGCAAAAAATTAAAACTAAAAGACTTTATTGTTATTAAAACGTAAGGAAAAGCCCTCAATGCACATCACCCGACTGGATGTCTAGAGATATTACGTTACAATAGGTCAAATAAATAATTATTTAAATGATGTAAAATGTGAGATGATCTCATCAGTACATAAGGACTTATGTGATGATTTCATCTCCATAAATGAAATTAGGGACTCAATAAAACAGTTAGCGATAGGGAAATCCCCGGGAAGAGATGGACTCACTGCGGAATTCTACCATAATTTCCAAAATGAGTAAACGCCTATTCTAGAACTCTTTTATAATAACATTTTTTTTTAGAAAATAATATAATGACAGTTTCAAGGAGGAAATCGTTAATATATAAGGGGAAAGGGGAAAGAAAAGATTTAAAAAATTGGAGGCCCATCTCCCTCCTAAATATTGACTATAAAATATTAAGTAAAATTTTAGCTAATAGGGTTAAAAATTGTATGACTAATATTATAAACGAAAATCAAACATGTTGATCCAAAGGTAGAGACATTCAAAATAATATTTTAAATATAAAAACCATAATTGAATACATTAAAAGGAACAATAAGATTGGCACCATGGTGATAATCGATCAAGAAAAAGCATTTGACAGAATTGAAGACGACTATATAGAGAAAGTACTTCAAAAATTTGGTTTCGGAGAAAATTTCTGAAGATGGACTAAAATCCTGTACAATGATAAAACTGCGAGAATACAGGTAAATGGAGCTACCACGGAAAAAATTGACATACAATGATCAGTGAGGCAAGGATGCCCACTATCTATGCTATTATATGTAATAGCAATATAAATTCTAAGTATAAAAAAAAGAAATAATAATAACATAGAAGGAATACATATACCAAATTTGAAAAATGAATTTAAAATGCTACAACATGCTGATGATTGTACAAACTTTATGAGGAACACTTAATGAAAGAATATGAAAATTTTGGTATGCATCGGGGTCAAAGATTAATCATGACAAAACAGAAATATAAAAAAAATAGGAAACTGGAGAGGGAATCAGCCTGGATTGCCCACCCTCCCCAATATATAAAGAAAACGGCAAAAGCTCTAGGAATATACTTGCGCAAAACGAAGATAAAGAAAACTATAAGCAAATGTTAGATAAAATTTTAAAAAAATCACTTGAAACCTGGGCACAAACGCCACTAATTATTATGGAAAGCGTTCAAGTAGCAGAAATATATCTATATTCAAATATAAATTACAGTATGAAGTCCATTGATTTTAATAACAAAGACTTAGAAAAGATAAAATTATTAAATATATATGGAATTTTAAAACGCATTACATCCAAAAGGACACTTTATATAGAGCAATAGATAATGGAGGTTTAAATTTACCCAGTCCTGAAATAAAAAAAATTTCAAATATAAAAGATCGTTTTTAAACAATTAAATCTACAACAACAATAACGTGGAAAGGATTATATTTATATTGGTTTGGGTTTGTACTAAAAAATAATCAGGAATATATAGGAATAACAAAGTGATTAAATTATTAGAAGTACCGAGGAAATCGCAATATATAAAAGACATAATTTTTAAATACAGGGATGTTAATATTTTATGGGGGGGATAAGGGAAAAACTTAAAAAGTATTAAGAGAACTTTTTTAAAAAAAAATAAGAGATGTAAAATAGAAACAGAAGTATGGGGGTTAATTGAAAAAATATATGGAAATCATGAAAGAGAATAAAATCTTTAAAAATTCAAAGTATAATTTTTAAGTATCTACATAATGCATGGCTAACGGCAGACGTAGCAAAAAGGAAGCATAGGATTACAAGAGCCCAAAATGCCCTTTATGCAAAAACTACAATTTTACCAAAATACATGTCATTATATACTGTCATGTGATTAAAAATGATAGGGAAGAAATTATTAATATTATAAAAAATATGGGGGTTTTAAAACAGAAAATTTATTATACTTAGACATTGAATGCAACAAATTGGATTATATGGAAATAATAAGTTTTATTTCAACTACAATGAAACGATGTGGACAAATTAATAGTATAAGGAAACGAAATTAGCTTACATGAATTTCCTTTAAACCTATAGGATATGATAGTATTAACACATTTTTTTGTGTAATTATAAGTAACTCCAAGCATGGAAGAAGTACGAGACAAGGACGACGTAGGGCTATATCGCAAGGCGCTACGCGAAGTGAGCAGGCCTGCAGAAGAGCCTCGGAAAACACCATATGTGGACATGCATAGAGAAAAAATCTTTCGGATTCTTTATTAGGGATTTTGGAAAAATGCGGGGAGATTGGGTACAAATTTATAAACTTTGAGACCTAATCTCCCTAGCCAAAATATTAAAATAGTAAAGGTGGACTGAACATCATGAACATACATTAAAAAAAACACTAAGTTTTACTTTTTAAAAAACTCAATTAGTGCACCGTCTGACCTAAAAATTTAAAAAATTTAAAATTTAAATGAGAAATAAAAAGTTATTTAAATAAAATAAAAATAGAATAAATTGTATGCATCTATGAAATGAATAAATGAATGAGTGTACGAAGGGGAGAATGATAAAGAAAGAATGAGATGCATATAATGGAATATACAACTGGGAAGATATGAAATAGAAGGCTGTCATAACAAGAAAACATTATATGGCAACACACAATAGCACCAAACATATAGCACACACAGGACGTAGGTAACCTCTAGCCAAGATTAACTAATAAAACAAGGGGAATGATCCCGAAAAGGAAAATGAAGTCTTATCGGAGGAATAAATCTTTAGAAAACATTAGGAAAATAAATACCCCGAAAAAATTTTTAATACAAAATTAAATTTTTTGATCAAATTGATTAAATAAAACATAGCTACACATCGGGGGGAATACAAAAATACATACACTTTTTAGATAATATTTTTCGGTTAAGTGGGGGGACGCATCTGTCTGGTGCCCCCCACCCCAAGCAAGAAGTCAAAACTAGGGCTGCAAAGATAGAAAATTTCTGTCTATATTTCCTCCCTCTCCTTCTCTCTCTCTCTCTCTCTCTCTCTCTCTCTCTCTCTCACACACACACACACACACACACACACACACACACACACACATATATATATATATATATATATATATATATATATATATATATATATATATATATATATATATATATATATATATATATTCACACACACGAATATTTAGTCTCTAACTGAATTCCTGTTAGATCTAATATGTATATTTCTATATCGCCTTTCTGTCACTTTTTTATTTACATGCTTTGTTATTCCATGAAACACTGCATAAAACCTGAGGACAGTACACGATTTTAAGGTCATAGTACGTACCATGCTTTTTATTGATCATTATGCATAAGGTCACATCACTTTCTACTAAATAAACAGGCTCATATTCCCGATAACACCTAAATATGTATGTTCCCGATAATACCAAATATGTGACGCCCTCGCTCTGAAAAAAAAACCTTCTGCAAAAAGGCATTTATTCAATTTATTTTTAATATTACGTTACTAAGTATCACGCGAACTCCATGTCTTTTCTAACGTATTGTTACATTATTCGCTAAAATAATATAGCATTTCGGGCCTCTTTAACGAATCTATATGACGTATTTAAGCTAAGAGCGATTTCATCTATTTTTGATATTACAAACCATTGGTATGGTAACTTAATTCTTGCATTAGGTGAATTCCTTATTAGTACTATGTGTATCAAACCGTATGTTTTTAATGACATTATATAAAAGTTCACTGTTAGTCTCTAATAGTGAACCCCTTTGGTGGCAGGGTACAGTTTCGTAATTTGGCCCCTGACAAATTTCTTAACTTAAGGCTATGGTGTGACTTTTTCAACAATTATTGTTTACTAATTAAAGATATGGATATATTTGTGAACTAGGTGTTTCGGGCGTGTGTTGTTCTTGAAATTGATGTCAGGCATGTATACCTTCCATAGTTACTCTGCAATATGTTGATAGTGAAATACCAATAGTTGGCTAGGAAGAAGAGCTAGCCTCCCATAGATTTGGAGCAAGGACAGTATCTAAAAAACGGCTTGGATGACAACTATTTTTAACTGCATCAGCCTGTTTAGTACACACTGTTTTGCAGAACTGTCATCTAGGAAACGGGCTTGTGTTTGCACTGTGAGCACCACATGGTGTCAAAAATGACCTTCGGACATTAAAATTGCAAGTATAAATTTGGTGTTGGGGTACATAAACTTCTTCTGCTATGAACTGCCACTGACTTCTCTGGTCAAGTGGATAATATTTTTATGCTTTGTTTTAATATAGGTATCTCAAAATATAGACAATCTTGACCTCACTTATGTATTTGAATTTTTTAATGATTTTTTTGGTACTAGGTCATTGATTGCGGCAATAAATTTATACATAAAAACTGGCCTCTGCCCCCTTATATATTTTCAGCGTACATCGAAGTTTCTGCGATCTAACAGCACTACATCTCCACAAGCCAAAACTCTGGAACAGGAAAACTCACGTGGGCCACCATCGTGGATGTACGCATGTACAAAAAATCCTAAATGGTAATACGTTATGAGGAATTTAGAAAGGGTTTGGGAGGATCTGGAATTCGTCAGCCGGTCTCAACGAAACATTTTCACACGATTGTAGGAAATAGTAAATATTTCAGTTTGAAAGAAGATATTCGCATAAATATAAAGATATTCCATCCGTATAAACGAACTGATGCTTTAAAGCAGGCTTTTAAACATTTAACTGGACCAGTCAGTTCGCAGGTGACGTGAAAGAATATGGGAATCTGCTGACAGATAAATTAACACTACTCAAATATAAATATATTCATCAATGGCAAAAGTCATGAATGAAAAGAAAAACCAAATAAAATGGGATGAACTTTGCAACACTATGCAGCCATTAACTAGACAGCACTTGCTTTCAGTACCCGGGTTTTATCTCCGGTTTCAACATATATAAGTATAGTCACAATCCTAGGTTTCTTTCATACTTTCATGTCTCTTTAACCTCAAATAACACTTCGCCGACGTCTAAGCCGTCGAGAGCGCATCACAAAAACGTCTTGTGCAAAAAAAAAACGTTTCGAAAATAAGCGTCAGATTTGAAAACATATCAATGTTTTATAACAGGAAAAAATCAATTAAGATTTATTTTAAGCGAAGTTATATAAACATATTGATTTATACGAGAAAATTGTAAACAAAACAAAGGAAGAAAAGGGAGATAATGCCCCCACCTTCTGCGTTGATTATGAAATTCTAAATCCCCAGTATAATACCCGAGTCATTATGTTTTTGTGCTAAATATTAGGTTTTGTACAGGTATGCATCCAATGCTTACCTTGATTGGTTGTTTTTATGAGAAAATTGTAAACAAAACAAAGGAAGAAAAGGGAGATAATGCTTCCACCTGCGTTGATTATGAAACACTAAATCCCCAGTATAATACCCGAGTCATTATGTTTTTGTGCTAACTATTAGGTTTTCTACAGGTATGGATCCAATGCTTACCTTGATTGGTTGTATTTCCGCATACATACGTGCCTGAAGGACGTAACATTATCTGTGGAGAAATCCGCTAAGGTGACAATATTCGTCTAGCGCTTCGTACGGAATCATATAATACCCCTTCACTATTCAGTTATTAACTTCCTTTCTTAACGACGCATGTATAGGAAACTTTACAAGGTAATCGCAGCTCGACATGAATCGCGATTTTAGGGAATGGAAATTCCTCTGCAAACTTTTATGCGTGTACAAAACATGGTTCTTAAAAAATAATCTATGTTGGATATCGATACGTATTTGATATTAAGAAAATAACCCGATAAACGTCTAATTATTTCTATCTAAATATATGTGACCTTTTAATAGTGGAAATAATATATATATATATATATATATATATATATATATATATATATATATATATATATATATATATATATATATATATATATATATATATATATATATATATATATATTGGTTCATACGTTGCAAACAATAAAGCAGATGGGTGACGTCGACGATCAAGACGGTAGTGGAGACAAAGACTTAAGAGTGAGATTTATAACTGTGTGGATCAGAGAATGAAACGTGTCCAGTCATGTTGAAAAACAAAATTGTCATCGACTCTCTTTTCCCTTATCTGTTTTCGCTCATGTAAACGTTGCGATTCAACTATTAGTAAAAACAAACGAGTACGTCAATTTGTCCTGGGATGACGAAATTATCAGTAGTACATAGATCAGCAATGTTTGTTTTGTTTTTTTTAATAATTCAGGACATCACTTATAAAAAATTTAAGAAATTGCTATGGAGTGTTATACAATGAAAATGTATATTTACACGAGATTTCATTGTTTGTTTTTTTAGTATAGTATTTATCGTGCTTACATTTGTCGTGGTGGTGCATTACTTATATTTAAAAAACAACCTATATGAACATGGACTGTTTAATGTAAGCAGTGCTGGATTAAGGTCTTTTAGGGCCCTATGCACTGAAACTTTGATGGTATAACCCCCCCTCATATGATCCGCCTCTTTAAAAATATTCAAAGCTAAAAAAATCAAAATACTCTTACAAATATGATTCATTCAATTTAACATCGGCAGTTAATTTGATTTTTTTCTTATGGTGACCGTGTTAGGCTGGTACAGTAAGCACGTGTTTAATTTGCTTGATGGGTAATCCGGCCCGAAAAGCATGATACATCATACCATCGAACTATATATTTCTTCCTCTTTTTCTTAAATTGGAATTTGCGATTTTATGAAATTTCATATAAAAAGGGATCTGATAGTAAAGCACATTTACATTTCTGAATTTTGAGTTATTACCACAAAATTAGACGTTTAGTCTGTCTTGTGCTGTTTGTCTTCTCTTGTCCGTTTTAATGTGTGTGTACATGTATATCTTTAATGATTGGATAAACAATTGCAAATGAGTGACATCATAGGTTGCTGTAGGGAATGACAAACTCCGACGATCGAAGTCAGCAGCTTTTGATCTGGAATGGCTATGAGGCGAATGTGCGAAATTTTGCACATCGCATTTTAAAAATCTGTGATATCGTGATAGATGCTATACGTCGGTCACGAGTTTATGCTCTTAGAGTTGTAGAGACCTCTTCATGCCACTTAGTTCATTAGATTTCCAAAGATGTAAAATATTCAAACACGTATTTTCTTTCCAGCTCCGACAAGCATCCACCAATCCAGCCACAACAAAAAGGGATGAATTGGTAAAAACAAGTGCAATGCAATGCCCAATGTACCTAAATGAAATTGTATATACTGTATCGACAACCAGCGGCCAATGCAGGAAAAATTTCGGGGAAGGGGCGTGTAAAGAAAATAGGCAAACGGTCTGTGAGACAGAGAGCCTCAGGTGTGTGTGTGTGTGTGTGTGTGTGTGTGTGTGTGTGTGTGTGTTTGCAAAGCTCTTGCATTTAAGCGTTTTACGGGGCTTAATTGTAGATTAAGTTTACTGTTTAATAGTAGTTTTAAGCCGGGTCTTGCTTACAGGGCTAGTTATCTACCACCGAGCTATACAGACCACGGGAGAATTTGTCTATTGAATTATCACTGAATTCTGTACCGGTTACATCACCCAAAATATTTTTTTTCTTTAAATCCACATATATTTTTTTTTATCAATATAGCTAATCGTGAATTTCGGTGAATCCGTTAACAGCTCCAGACTGGAGCTTTTTACGAAAACGATTACAGTTTAAAAAAAAAAAAAAACCTACGGTGGCCTTCGAATTCTGGAGTAAAAAAGCGGTGACTACTGCGAACAGGTGAAATTAATTCGATACTAAGCGCAGTATATTTTTTTTTTATCACGGGCATTAATTTGTCAGTTCAAAAAGTTTTGTGCGAAGTAGATTCCGCATTGTTGATGACTGATCAAAAACTCATGTGTGGAGATCGGCAAACAGCCACTCGACAAAAATACAGAGAAGTAGCGAGGTTGTGGCCAGACACCGCACGTGCTTTGGGCGCCACTTGAAGCGGGGTCACAAAATCGGTGAGCAGAACATAGTTTTTTATGCTTTCAAAGCTTCGATAGGGGCGCAATTTTAGTACTTGCCGTTGGCGCCACTTTTATATAGGCGCAATTTTAGTACTTGCCGTGGGAGCTACATGTCCTCGCTACACATCTGCAAACATGAACAGAGTGACAAGATAAGTTGGAATGAGATTGTCACATGGATTTACTTTTTTGAACCCTCCACAAATGTTGGGATTAGAGAAAACGAACAAAGATCACAAATCGCTAGAGTGTTGTTATGCATTATTTTTCCATCTATAAGACCAGGAAGTCCAGGTACTCTACCTCAATCTGCTAGTGTCATTGGACATTTGTATGCCTCCAAAGTATTGACAAATTTGTGAGACACTACTGGACCAACCATCCGCGCATCTTTACAGGCAGTAGCCATTTACTCAGTGAAAACGCACCGACACATAAATCCGTCGACAAACTTCTTGAAAGAGCACATCCACGTTCATTCACACCACCCTGATCTATCTCGGAGTGGTTTTTTTTTTTTTTGCTGACTCGTGTTACCAGGATTTGATGAGGGGCTTACGATTTGAAAGCTTTCCATCGGTTTGAGGTGCAGTTTTCAGTGTATGAACAATATACCAAACATCGCATGCAATATGGCATTTACTGTTTGGATAATCAGACTGAAACAGCGTGTAGACGTCCATGGGTAGTACTTTGACGGTACTTTTTAAATACCCTTTGCAGTGAGGAACCACTGTAGCGTAACTGTTTGAGCGTCGTACACGTATTTTAAGAGTCTAGTATTCGAACGAATTCAGGCCTGCGAGGTTAACTGTCTCGGTTTTTCAACTGTGGACACACACACACACACACACACACACACTCACGCACGCACACGGACCTACCATCCGGCCCTGGTAGGCTTATATGTCATGGTTGCAAAGTACGGTTAGCGTAAACATGCCAATATAATTTACCTGATATATGCTTAATAACTATATCATTAGCAAACTTTCCTGAAAACAACATAACTCTAATTAGGTAGTAGATTTTCACACCAGTTACCATTCTCTCTTTGACAATGGTTTTATTTGCTCCATTGTAAGACCTAGGATCAGATCGCAGTCTCCACCACGTAGACGCCATGACATCCTAGCTACGAGGGATATAGTTATGTTAACCCAAAGTAAATAATAAATGAAGCTCTTGTTTCTTTTAAAGTAAAGTATCCTCCTTACGTCCCTCGTTACAAGCTACATGCGGAAATCCGTTAAGCTAGTTCATTTCTCGAGACTGCTTGGGAGAAGATTTCATTGCTTTATATGACGATTAATACAGATGGCAAAAGTTTCCGTCATCTTAGCCTGCCATGGGCGTTAATTCGCTGCAGTGCCGGATTAAACCCTGTGGAAACCCCTAGACAGTCGAAATCGTGCCCCCCTCTCGCAAATTATCTCCTAATCTGTCAATATCAAATCAATTCAATATTATTTTGATCCGTTGTCGCGAGGTCTCTAGAAGGCGAAGGGCCCATAGGCCGGTGCCTATTCTGCTTCATCCAGCACTAATCCCCCATGCTCCTTTATCACTCGTGCCGGCCGGTGTGGAGATGTATGAGGCGCCGTAGTGGACAAAAGCTGGTCCAATGAGAAAGTTGCAGTTGAAATTTCCATATGTCGAGAAGACCAATCAGTGCCGGATTTAGACAAAGCTAAGGGAAGCTATAGAGGCCTCATTTGGTATAAAATAAAACTGAAGGGCAAATTCAGACTGAGTTCAGACTTTGGAGCCCTAAACTTGTTTAGCTTACGCCTAAATCAGGTACCGAGTCCAATATAATGTGTTTGTTGGATCAAATTGCATGTCCTTAAAGTTCCATTTACATGATAGAGATTTTAGATTTTATATGTTGAATTATACAGTGGTGGTTTAAAGTTATATTTCCTATACCGACGTTATACATTGTATGTTTTGAATTACACAGCGGTTGTTGAAATTTCAATATCATATTCAAGAATTCCTAATTCATACATTGAATGCAACTGTTTGTGATGAAAGTTCAATTTCATATGGCGAGTATTTATATTTCATCTGTTGAATTTCACAGCAACGAGAAGCGGCCTCCTTATTTAAAAATAACGCGGTCGGTTCACGAGAGCGACCTCTAGCGAAGAAATTCAGTCATTTTCGACCTGTGAATGGTAACTTTCAAACTGAAAATGCATGAAATGTAATGGCGCCTCATAATTGAATACGCGAATGACGTATCTTAATACTAGACATTATTATGAATTGTTAAGTGGACATTGTGTAATGTTGTTTTCAATACCAGCACAATCTTACCGTATAAAATTAGCAACTTTGACAAGCACAGTCAAATGTCCAATAACCGCTGTGTAATTTAACATATACAATCTAAAAACTCAACATTCTTAATGGAACTTTTAGCATAATGTGATTCGGCGTGTTAAATTGAAACACTCAACATATGCCATTAAAATTTCAACAAACGCCGTGTAATTCCGAAGAATCAATCTAAAAACTCGATATTAGACGTCAAATTTTCAACCAGTGCTGTGTGATTCAACAAATGAAATCTAAATACTAGACATATGAAATGGAACTTTCAACATAAACTCTCTGAACCAATACAAAAATTAGGAATTCTCGACGTATAGCATTGAAATTCCAACCACCGCCGTTTAATTCAAATGACACAATCTAAAACCTCGACATAGAAAATATAACGTTCAACCACTACTAATTAATTCAACAGATACAATCTAACATCTCGACCTAGAACATGGAATTTTAAAGACAAGCATTTTTGATACAAGACGAATTATGGACATATGACATTTTAAACTTTCAATGGCAACCTTCTGATTTTGACCAGCTTTTGTCCGTTACGACGTCTCATAGAGATTCTCTCGATTCTCACGAATATGAACAAATACACTTTACAAATCAAGTTGAAGCTTGTTTAAATTTGCACGCTGTTTAAATCAGACAGTCAAAGGATCGCTTCCAAGCACAACCACTTATCCGTCGCTAAAAGGTGCACCTTCAATGATGTGTAGGAAATTGTTACATTGTGTTGTTGACTGCGTAGTTTTGTTTACGTATTCTCAAGGAAAAACGAGAACCAATCTCTCTCTCTCTCTCTCTCTCTCTCTCTCTCTCTCTCTCTCTCTCTCTCTCTCTCTCTCTCTCCACACACACACACACACACACACACACACACACACACACACACACACAAGTAGCCTCGGATAATAATGGACCATAGCGGATTACCCGTGGCTTGCGACGACGTAGACCAACAAGTAGGTATATGCTATTTTTTCTTTCTGTCAGAAAAGAAAAAAAAAGCAGAGATCTACTTGTTGATTTAGCGACGACGAATCACAACGAGCTTGAGTGAGACTGTCCTCTCGACAATGACCCATTACCTTGCTACTGTTTGACACTATCAATGTATCTCTTCCACTCACTTATCGATCGATAAAAAGGCCGCGTTCATGGCTGCATCCCACCCCTAAAGAGCACGAATTTCTTCATTCGCACTGACGACAAATATGTGAATATCTTAAGGTCATTCTTTTTCACCGTTATATTTTATACTTTACCGTTCATGCTGCGACTCGTCACATCCTGGTCTAAAATAGATAGTTTATGTATAATTCGCATCAAATTATTAACATTGCCTTGTTAATCGATTCTTGAGAGGTGTATGGCGATGGAGCTTCATTGATTCAAAAAAACTTTGCCTTGTCGATCTATCCACAATACATAGGTACATCTACATATAAATCATCACGTGAAAGCTGCGTGTTAGGAGACTGATGACAAATAAGAAGATCCGTTTTCTCGCTTGTTCGCAGTAGTCACCGTGTTGTGGGCGTATGCAAAATCAAATATTGGGATCAGACGGCAGGTAGCATGCGAATTTGTGAATTTAAAAGAAGACACAGAAAAGAGTATATTGGTAATACAGGCGATATTAAACTTATTATTCCATGCGATTTCTGATTTATTTTGCGAATATAAGCGGTTTGACACACACACACACAGACACACACACACAGCAACAATAGCTTACGGTTGGTGGTGGTAATGAGTATTAGTGACTTATGATGTTGCGTAGTAAATTGAATTCATCCAATTACGTTCATCACTAAAGCTCTTTAAGTGTTTTGAAAGGTATTTGCTAAATAATTTAGCCCCTCTCCCGGGCGATCACCACCACCAAAAAGAACACTCGTCTGCCCCTTTCTGACACTATTCTGACATGACAGTGGATACACGAAAAGTGCTATTCTTATAGAGATGCAATATGCAGATTTGTTCTGCATATTTTTTCTCTGAGGATCATCTTACTGTTTTGTTTTTTTTGATATCTTTTTATTCTTCTTGTATAGTAAACAGCTTTAAAAAAAACTGTTCTGGAAGACGCCTTCAAATGATTTCAGATGATGTATGAAATGTTACGTTTGTGACCAACATCGAGGTTTTTTAATTAAAAAAGAAAGAAAAACTATTACATTCGAACTCTTAGTTCTATATAAACTCCCTGATCAAATAGCACTAATACAATATATGCAATACAATATATATAGAGGATGAAAAATATTCATATTTGAATAATGAGGTCAGAAAAATGAAAACATTTTTAAAGATTTACGAAAAGGATTTTAAACTGAAAAAAATTAATTAGTCATGCAGAGACACAAACACACGAACTGGAAAATTATGTCAATAAAAAGACAAATACAAAGAATACACGCATCTGTATGCAATCCATTCCTCCGTCTACCTATCTAGATCAGTATATCAAATTATTGAGATAGACAAGCAAGAATATTACTAATGTGTAAGCTATTCATAGAAAAGAAGAAATGTGGAACAAAGTTGACGAATAATAGGCAAAACTTAATAATGCAGAATAATAGAAAATATTGAGGAAAAAAGCAGATAGTCTTCTTTAATTTCCGCAACCATCATTGAAAGTTTCTATTCATTGTTTTATCTGAGTCTTCTGCTTTAAAGGTAATTTTTGTAGTGTATGATCCTAATAATTTGTAGCGCACGATCTCAATCAATAAGTGAAAGACAACTGCGTCAGTAATGACCGGTGAACAAAAATAAATGGAGTGGGAATTACCTTCCTGTTATTGTGTTTTAGTATATAGCCCCCGTATTGTGCTTTCCGTGTTATGACGTAGGCGAGATTTCCACAGTAGTAGGTATTCCCCAATCTAAAATAAATGTTTGACTTCGGTGGTACCGGAAACTTCTGTCACAGGCAGGAAATTTTAAATTTTAAAGATAGATCTGTAAATTCCGTAAAAAGCGCATATATAGGTGATTCCTTACCTGAGTTTGAGTAGTATCGTGCTATTGTCGTTCATTCATAACGGGAACTCTGAGAGACTGAGAACATTAGCTTTTATCAAAACCTCTGGATAACACTCAATCGATAGGGCGGCGGTTAATTATTATCACACCGTTTTTTTTAAAAAAAGGATCGAAAAATGGAATCTAACGGTATCCTATGTCAAGAAGCAGAAAGTTTTGTATTCGATGAAGAAAATTGTGAAGGAAAGAACTCCAAAATCAAGCGGCGTAATAGATGGTGTTATTACCTATATTATATAATAATACCAAGTGTTGTTACTATAATTACATTTGTGCTTATGGTAGTCATCGACAGAAAATTAATTCCGCTATGGTCACATCCCTTGATAAATTCATCATCAGCTGAAACAGCTTCATTTCAGGTGGGTATTCATTGCCTACACTCATTTTTGACTAGATTAATTTTGGACTGCGTTCTATTGAAAAACCTAGAAAATATGAGATTTGCTTTGTATACAACAGCAAAAATGTGCTCAGTAGTTACAGCATAGCTTCCCCCATATCTATCTGTGTTTGCGTGTGTGTATGTTTCTTTTTTTTTGTTAACTAAATAACTGCATGGCTAGAACAATATGAAGAGACTGATAGCCCATCGTAAATTAGCTTTTGTGCCATTATAAGCCTATACATTTGATGATAGAGATAGGTAATTTCTTCTCATTCAAAGACGCTTTGAACAGCATACATTCATTTTTGGACGAACAATGTAATGGCGTTAATGTTTTTTTTTTCCTTATACATTCAGCTGTCCAAAACAGAAGCTCTGAAGGCCGAGGAAGATACAAAGCGAGGTAAATATAGCTTACACAATTAGGCCAAAATATACGTGTTTCATATTGCATTGGTTTTAAAATTAAGGCAGGCAGGTGTTTTTTAAATCACACACACACACAAACACACACACACACACACACACACACACACACACATCATATATATATATATATATATATATATATATATATATATATATATATATATATATATATATATATATATATATATATATATATATATATATATATATATATATAATGTGATTTTTTTTTAAAAAAATTTACCATGTGGGGAAAAAAAGTTCTTAGGTCGACAGTGAGAAACTGGGACAGTCTGCCGACCGGAAACAAACATTTTTTCCTTATTACTAAATGTCTAATTATCATTCTATAATTGATTGACTCACTTCAGAAATTGATTTTTCAATCTGCTGTAACATATTGATTAACATGCACTTGTAAGAACTATTCATGCAAAGAAACAATTTTACATTTAAGTAAATGATCATTGAATAATAATGTTTTCCTCAATATCAATCATATTGTTATCATATTTTTATCATCACGTATGAAATATAACAACAATAAAATAATCATATATATATATATATATATATATATATATATATATATATATATATATATATATATATATATATATATATATATATATATATATATCGTAAGCAAATTTGGATTTTGTTCGCTTGTTATTAATTATCAATAAGTTAATAGGGACTTAAATCGTTTTCTGTATATTCCACCTGATTACGGATAAAGTACTTTTTGATTTAATATTGCGATAATGGAGCATGCGATTTATTTGGGAGAGAGAGAGTTTTCAAATTATGTCTGTCGAAATAAGCAGTGAAATTTATTCAAATGTGTGTTTGTGTGTTTGTGTGTGTGTGTGTGTGTGTGTGTGTTTCTACTTAATGCATGAAGTTTATTTTAACAGGATTGGATAGAACATTTCCCCGCAAAATGAAAATTAAATTCATATTGGACTAGTTTTGTTGTCTAGAATAATTAAGTTAATAGGACCACATTGGTTATCCCGTATTTCTGTTTTTTCTTTTCAGAAACACGTGCATCAGCCCATCTGTTTTATAACCCAAATTCACCTAATAAAACTTCCGGTGAGTCTTAATTTTGAATATTTTCGTATCCTACCCTTCTCCATCTTTATCATCTTTTGTATTTTTCTTCTGTATACTACTGTTGCTGCGGTTTCTCTATATTCATTTTTTTCAATGTGTCTGCTGCTACTGGTTATACTGATGAGTTGTTAATTCGCAAATTTTGTAACTGCCATTGTTTTCCAAACTCGATCACTTACATTCGGTATTATGGGATTGCGGACTACACGCAAAATTGACTTGTCTCCGAAACTGAAAAGTTTGAAAACGTGTAAAAATTACGAACCTCAGAAACTGAAAATTTAACAGCGGAAGTGCTCCAATGAGCATGGGCAATATAGTATGGCCCCCCCTCTCTCTCTCTCTCTCTCTCTCTCTCTCTCTCTCTCTCTCTCTCTCTCTCTCTCTCTCTCTCTCTCTCTCTCTCTCTCTCTCATCAGTCAGTATATTATGTCTGCATTCAAAGTTTACGAGCAAATGAGCATTAAATACATGACACAATATTACATGGTACGCATTTTTCACATAAACCTGAAAATTGAAATTTTATTAATAGGAACTATATTTTACTCTAGTAGGTGCTAATTCTTGTGTGATGTGGGACATTTCAACATCGGGTTCATTTGTGTCGGAAGGGATCATATTCCAAAGCGATACAAATAGCTTACAGGTTAAAAAATCGGGCATATATCAAGTTTATTCAAAACTTACGTTAAAAAACTATGAAAAAAAGTCCACAGGAGAGCAAAAACGCCCACCATCTTCCTCAGCATTGATGAAAAATGGAAATCAACTTACAATGGAACAGTTCCGATCACCGCTTCCAGGCGAGGACAACATACATCACGTGCTACACTTTGGAATATATCTTTTGGATGCAGACGACAAGTTGTGTGTCACTCTCTCCAACGACAGTGACAGTTCCATATTGAAAAGGGCTAGAACTAGTTTCTTTGGATTAAATTTAATTGGTCCAATATAAATCTATTCAGGCTTATACAGTATGTACATCGCGTCATTGATGTGAATGTTTTATTCACACGGCTGGAGTTAACGTGAGTTTCATAGCTGAGCGGAAGGTACACCAGAGAAATCATGGCTAAGTAATTGTATTCTTTGATGTTCGGGGTAAGATTTGAACCCGTGTCCGTCAAAACAAGAACCTGCAGAGTCTCTGAACTTGAGCTATGACGATTTTTGGATAGGTCTGGACAGTTCGTTATATTCGTTAAACATAAAGCGTCTGGACCCATGTGTGAATTCCAGAAAATTTACGCTACATTCAGGCTAATGTTTTCATATTTAATTATTTGCAAAATGTTCACAAAAATGAGAGAAATTCGAATAAAATACATGTATGTGGGAACAAAATAACTAGACACGTACAGATGTTTATTTTTACGTGTGCAAAAGGAGATTTTTAATTTAATGAAAACATTGTAATTTGTGAAAAGTCCCAAATGTAACTTACAGCTGACATTCTGATCTGATTTCCCATATCTGACACGATTCTTCTACGTGCGACTTTCGATACAGAGGTCCACATTCATGGCTACTGGGATTGTCTTCCTTCCCTTCTCTTGCCGGGTTGACGAGCGAATGAATTATCAATTTCTATAAATATGTAAGCACGCACGTGACTATGATTTCCAGGAAATAGGTGAATGATATAATTAAGAAAAAAAAAAACAAACAAAAACAAAAAAAAAAAAACAAACAAACAACAAAACAAAAACAATCCCCAAAAATTTTGCAACAATGGAATTTCCCAAAGGATGCAATTTTGTATTCGCTTTCATTTTTTTAATTTACATATTACACACCACTTAATACGTCATAATCCAGATATAATCCATGACGGGTGTATTGATGTTTTCCATCAAATTGTACGTATCAAATTGGAAATTACACAAGATTAACCTGACAACGAGGAAGGAAGTTCATCCTAATATTTTAGACTGCGTACGAGTCTTCTTATGGACTTAGCAAACATTAATATACAGGTGAATATGAAATAAAACTAAATACTGGAGAAATGCCACGTTTAATATAGTTTAATTAAAAAAGTTCTTCTTACAGTAACCATAACATGTAAACATTTATACAAATATTCACATACAACCAGAGGAAACTACAAATTAAAATTTTTTCCTTGAAGAAATTTATGAACCATTTTTTTCCTTCTTATTCTTCTTCATATTCATTAAAGACAAGCATGGCACCAATACATTTCGGTGATTTAATTTATCAGCTACATTATTCACTTACTCACTCATACCCACATAATCAATCGATCGATCAATTAGGGCATTTTATTTAGAAACAAAGGGAACATGATTTTGACCAATTAGGAAGCATGTTTCCTTTGTCATTCCTTTCGCATTTTGAATTTATTATCAGTTAATTTTTTTACCTCATAAATGCCAACACACGAACTGCATTGACTAAGCGAATAGTCACATGTCAATTAATTTCGTTGGTTTCAGTTAAAAGTTAACTGTATTAAAATACTCTTGGCCAGTATAAATGTCATCATCCATAAAATCGCTGTTCCGGAGCATTTCTTTGTTTACAAAAATTTGTAGATTCATGGAAAGCATTTATTTCTTTTTTATTGAACACACACACACACACACACACACACACACACACACACACACACACATACATATATATATATATATATATATATATATATATATATATATATATATATATCTATATATATATATATATATATATATATATATATATATATATATATATATATAGTCCGTACGTTTGTCCCTCATTAATCCATTATGAAAGCAAAGGTTAATGATAAATCATCACATTTGTTGCGTCTTAAATTATTTTCACGATCATAGCATATATTTTTCCATTAAGTTTGCGTAGTTATTAATAAGGATAATATGACTGGGTGGAACATCATGCTGTATGTCTGCCGCATGATGCCCCAGTGATGTCATGATTTGTATACATTAAATTGTATTTGAATGCCTATATTTCACATACATGCTTGTATATTATTATAGTCGTGATATCGTACATTGAGTTGTTATACATTGTGTTCATATATATATATATATATATATATATATATATATATATATATATATATATATATATATATATATATATATATATATATATATATATATATAGATATATATATATATATATATATATATATATATATATATATATATATATATATATATATATATATATATATATATATATATATATATATATGTATGTATATTAAATGGTTGTTCATTAACTATTTGATGTATTTATCTTAAATAAAATTGAAATATGATACGTAAAATGAACATTTTCTTGCCTACTCAGAAATCTTCAGGGATTGTCACTTTGTCATGTAATTTTTTAAATATATTTTTATATTATTTTTTATATTTATATGCTATTTAAAATAATGCTGAAACTTAGCAATATATTAATATATTTTGTATTTCTTACCAAGAAAGACTGCTAAAACATTTAATGAATTATTTTTTTTAATAAAATATACAAATCTCTCTCTCTCTCTCTCTCTCTCTCTCTCTCTCTCTCTCTCTCTCTCTCTCTCTCTCTCTCTCTCTCTCTCTCTCTCGTAAAATTAAAGAAAAATGGTTTATCCCTTTGTTTATTTTAAGGCGCGTATACACACACACACTTCGCCCATAATGTATATATATATATATATATATATATATATATATATATATATATATATATATATATATATATATATATATATATATATATATATGTGTGTGTATATGTGTATATATATATATATATATATATATATATATATATATATATATATATATATATATATATATATATATATATATATATATATATATATATATATACATAATGATATTTAGCATGAACAAGTAAGACGGATCCATAGGCATTGAAGAACAAAGTAAATCCTAAATTCCATGAACATTAAGGAGAAATACAGCAGTGGATTTAGCACGTAATTTCTTGTGTAATAACATCGTGGAATCGTGGGAGGGGGGCATCTCAACATGTTAAAGGTTATCACAACTAACTCTCTCTCTCTCTCTTTCTCTCTCTCTCTCTCTCTCTCTCTCTCTCTCTCTCTCTCTCTCTCTCTCTCTCTCTCTCACACACACACACACACACACATTAATCGTACGTTGACCCATATTGAAAGTTTAATGTAAATAAGTGAAACAGTAATATAAATTTCAGCATGGACACGGAAGACAGAATTGCACACACATATAGACGGATAAAGTAAATCATATGTACCTCCAGCTTGTTGACATGAAGGTTTCAAAGGAAATATTTTGAACAGGTTGCAGTTATTATCTGTGTTTAAAGAAATGGAATGAATTTGGCAGGGGTTAATGTAACATAAATTGAAATAATCAAGTATGGCTTAGTAAGCTAACATCGAACTAAAGTAAAATACAATAATAATAATAATAATAATAATAATAATAATAATAATAATAATAATAATAATAATAATAATAATAATAATAATAATAATAATAATAATAATAATTTGCAAGTTCAACTGGTTCAGAGATTTTCCTCCTTGTTGCGTTAAACTAAGGTAGTGTCAATTTAATTTTGAAAATGGTGTCGGAGGCTCCAATATTTTACCCCAAAATTACGCATCTTTAGTCCACAAATAGCTTGAAAAAAATATCGCTCAGATTTGTGGACAAAATCTTACTATCACCATTGTTTTAGATGAAAAAATAGGTTATGGAAAGTAGAAAACAATTCTGGTTTGAAAGAAATTCGAAGGAGTACCAGTCCTGCTCTTCTAAATATAAGTAGCTGGTTTCTTAGCAGTTTCGTGTTCTCCATAGATGCGGCTATTTCAGAAAATGTTTAACTCAGGTAAAGTTTGTGTCACTTCACAAGTTCAGACAGGAAAGATGATAAACGAATAATGTATGATGTTCTATGTTACATATCTCACTTCCTATGAAGCGCGTGGCAGTTGGAACACACCTCAAATTCTTAACCTATTTCACGAATATATGGATGTGAAGAGTTCTTTAGAACCAAAATTTGTGTTATATTGAACTTATAGACAGTTAATTTCAAAACGATGTCATCAGAAAAGCAGAATGACTTCGCCCTCTTCACATTTATGCATTATTAACCCATCATGTATATCTAATATGCATTGTTTGATAGTTTTGTTTTCATTATACGCTATGAATAGTTGTATTTTGGACTTGATCTAAATCAAGTTCATTTTCTGCATGACCTGAATCATTGATTTTGGTTTTGTAAACAATATGTTTATCTCTGTAATTCCGGGTGTGCCTGCTGTTTACCTCATTTTATATTGTAATTTTAGTAACAGATGTTCTATTTATAACTAGGATTTTATCTTGTAGACATTTAGAATGTTCCAGAGTGAAGTTTTCTATTAGGTAATAGCTTATTTTAGAAAATGATAATCGGTACCTGAGATCAATTAAAGTATTATATAATCTTATAATCAAGAAATTATTCATTATTGTTGTAAGATCTGAGCAGAATCAGTTCATTATTGTCGTGTTCAGTATCTCATTTGGGCTGGAATTTATTTATTCAAATTATTTAATTCAAATTCTTCTCTAGAATACAAATTGCTATAAAAACTTTCTTAGAAATAGAAACTTCAATTTATATTGAAATCCAAATAAGGATATATTCTTGGATTGGATTTTTGTGATTCAACAAATGACGGTCGGTACATCGCTGATGTTGATCAGGAAATTCGTCCTTTAACTGATACATGTATCGTTCAGGCTTTTGATGAGGTCACCTTTGCTTTTCGTTTGTAATAATCAAAAGGTATTGATCACTGTGGTCCTCTTTAAACTACTCATTTCTCTTTATTCTTTTTATAATGACAAAAGTCAATCACTTGTCGTCAAACAGGAACAAGATCCAGAGATCTCCTGTTTCTTTCAGATGGCTATTAGCACAACTGTAGCCACATAATTACCTGTTTTTTTTTATTTTGTCTATAAATGGTGTCATTATAGGAAAATGAAGATCACCTGAGATACCTTTTGCTGACAAGTGGTCAGTGAGCTATTAAATTGTTGTTCCAAAGTCGTATAAACAAGAAATTCTTGGATAATCCCATGAAACTGCTTTGGCTGGTCATTTAGGGATCATTAAGACTTATCACAAGATCTTGAATCACTTCTATTGGCCAAAAATTGAAAGTGATGCTTGAAATTATTGTAAATCTTGTGACACTTGTCAAATGGTTTTGGAAAACCTAATCAAAACCTATTTCTTCATTTGACTGGTAGACTGTCGTTCACTTACATAAGACCAGGTTTAAAAAATGAAATTAAGTTACGATAGACCTACAATAGAGAGAACGTTTCGGTCTTGTGATATAGTTGGATCGGTCTTGCTCATTCTTCAAAAATTTCTTCAGATTAGATATTATAATCGTAAGAAAAAAGTGCGTTCAATTACTTTATTAATACTCCTGAAAGTTAAATATTTAAGAGTAAGCTCATAGAGATAGCTATGTTAATCATGCGTTCAAATTAGTTGTACCTGACTCATACAGTGAAGATTTAAGCGATGTAATGCTGTTAGACGGTAGTGACTTTAGTGTAACCAGTCTCCTGAATTCATTCGGAAATTGTGAATAATCTAGACCAGAAACTTTCACATCTGCAGCAAGAAAAGAATGAACTAAAACAGTTATTGCTTGAATTTGAGCACTTGTTTCCCGATGTTATTACCCGAACAGATAAAATTTACCGTGATGTTGAAATTGTAGATTCCACAACTGTGTAAGAGTATCCGTACAAAATTAACTTTCTAAAATATGGATGTTTTGAAAAATGAAATTTAGTTTTAGCTGGAGAATGATTTCATAGAACCAAGTAAAAGTGACTAGAGTTCACCAAGCATTCTTTTACAAAAAAGATAATACTTTCCGCATGTGCAATGACTGTAGAAAAGTGAATAGTTTGACTAAAACAGATTCATTTCCATTGCCAAGAATCAACAAAATTGGAAATGCAAAATATGGTACAAAACTTTGACCTTCTAAAAGTATTCTGGCAAATTCCACTGACAGAAAAGGCGAAGAATATTTTGGCATTTGTAACTCCTGATGGACTTGATCAATATAAAGTAATGTAATTCAGGATGAAAAGTTCGCCGTGTACTTTTCAACGTTGAACGAATATGGAAATATTTACCATAGATTTTATTGGAAATATCAATTGACATGTATGTATGTATGCTTGTACGTGTGTACGCAGGTATGTACATTGTGAAGTATTGTGTGAAGTAACTGTTTCGTATTAAAAATGCATGCACAACTAAAAAATATGACAAACGGTGGTAAAGTTCTTAAAATATAAAGTAAAAGTTCAGCTGTAATATGATATTAAGACCCATTTCATGTCAAAAACATTGACTCTATTGGGTTCATCAAACATATCCTGCATCCCAGAGCATGATATGGAGTTTATTGGATTGGTTTTGTGGGGTTTAACGCCATCTTTCAGTCCATGATATGCAGCTGACATTTTATTTTGTGGAGGAAGAACCACCAATCCACGGGAAACTGGGCGCCCGCAGGGGGTCACGTGACCCCCCAAATTATACTGCAACTATATTATGCATTCGAGATGTTACCGATTGAATATAACCTGGGGTAGACAGACATAAAACGCACACGTAAGGAACGATACCGAATACTACAATTTAAAAAAAATCTAACCATCTCCCGTTCCAGACTTGTCAAAAGTACATTAAATTTGCAACCCTCGCAAATTTTTCGCTAATCCACCAATGCAATTTATATTTTTAATCATTTTTTATTATTATTATTATTATTATTATTATTATTATTATTATTATTATTATTATTATTAATGTTGTTGTTGTTTTTGCTGTTTTGACACAAAATTATCTTAACTTTTCTTCAGAACCTCTAAACATAACTTTACCGGGATATAATTTCTGACGTCGATCTCACCACGTTTTGTTCTGATCTTTGTTTACAACTTAGAATCAAGTTAAAACGCCAGTGGTATGTGCTAGCTACTAGAAGCCATTCGGCTAGTATTTCTGCACAACTTTGTACTGTTATATCACTTGTTGCAAAATGCTCCTTAGGATTATAACCTGTGGAGCCCGAAACAAAGTAGAGAAACCGTTTCAACCATCTCTCTCTCTCTCTCTCTCTCTCTCTCTCTCTCTCTCTCTCTCTCTCTCTCTCTCTCTCTCTCTCTCTCTCTGCATGATCACGACTTATAAGTGAATACTGACTAGTTATTGGAGTTATTGCGTTTTTATGCAAAATACATCGCAAAACAACTGAATGCAACGAGTACTTCTATAAAGAATTGCCGTATAACGCATGTTTAATGATTTGAATGTACAAGCACAGGACAGATAGTGTTTGCGTGCTAATGGTTGTTAGTGTTTAAATAATTTTAAGTAACATCCTTTAAACCAATCTCTGTATCTATTAAAATTTAAAAGCAATAAATTTGTCACATCTATTCTCTCTCTCTGTCTTTATATATATATATATATATATATATATATATATATATATATATATATATATATATATATATATATATATATATATATATATATATATATATATATATATATATATATTGGGCGTAGTTTCCGCTAAGATGTATATGGATTAACCTGTCACCTTCTTGTATATTCTCTTTAGAAATCGCTTTCTTTACAAAAAGTCACAAATTTAATCAAACCGGGTTGTAAACAGCTTTGGTTCAATAGTTCAGGGCAGGAATAGAACAATTAACGATTTACCAGAAATAGTCTCTTTTACAACAATTACTCAGGGTTGTAAACAACCTAGGACTTAAAAGACCATTGGTTCAGGTGACTAGCCTTTATTAGGATAGACCTCTCTGGCTTGGAACAAAGGACGTACGTGGTACGGGTATGTTACACTAGTGCCCATATCTCAGGGTATAACCTACGTATGTCTTTAGTTCGCCAGTTCCAGATCCGGGAGAGTCTATATTTTACAGCGATTCCCGCTACCTCTTGCTTGCCAAAGCTTTCCAAAAGATCTAGCCGTATCTACACCATTATGCGTGACACCTTGTCTTTGAGATAGTCAGAACTTCCCCTTTTCTCTCTATCATCCCTTCTGGTCATGGAATAAAACATTGCTAAGTGTTTACGTAAACAGATTCGTCAAAGTTGATGCCTCTAATGATTGTTTTTTTTGAAGGACATACACTCAGTGTTTAGATTTTTGACACACTGTACTCATTATAAGAAGTCATCCACGACCGAGGACCCGCCCACATTTATTAATCAAACAATATTCTTTTTTTTATTGATTCCTTCAACGGTGCGAAACTGATTTACGTAACAGTGACTTGCCACGTGCTATCCAAAAATATAGCACCAGTGTGCTGAAAATTATGACCATGCTAGATAATTTTTGACTTTCATACAACTGAGACTTTGAAATTTACATGTTTTCTTTCTTGTTTGATCGTTTCTTTGCGAGCTTTGTGAATTGCCACTTGCATGCATGCCAACATGCATTAATGCGGTATTTCGAGAGTGCGCAAATTTTCGCAATGTTGATTGCTTCTTCCAACAGCGTTTTAAGTTTAATTTAGTTCAATGTATAATTATGGTTTGTCTACCGTAATTACAAAAATGACACATATGTTGTTGTATATAATTATATAATCCTAATATAAATTACAACATCATTCAGAATAAAAATAATCGACCATTTACATTGATTGACTTCAAACTATAATTACTTTTAGTTTAAATTCACTTGACAAATTATGTTACTTGTGCATTATAATTGTTGCAAAACGCAATCCCCGCCTCAACTTTTATGCATAATATCATTTCTCCATTTCCAATTTAATTTGCTTGCTGTAATAGCAATTAAATGTACTTCTTCCCCAAATGTGTTATTACAATGATATAATCCAGGTATTTCTATCAGTTATAACGAACTACTGTGCATCAGTTATAATAAATTACAATGCATAGTTGACACCTATCAGTTATAATGAATTACAGTGCATAGTTAATACATATCAATTTTAATGAATTGCAATGCATAGTTAATACATATCAGTTATAATAAATCACAGTGCATCAGTTATAATGAAATACAATGCATAGTTGACACCTATCAGTTATAATGAATTACAATGCATAGTTAATACATATCAGTTATAATGAATTGCAGTGCATCAGTTATAATGAAATACAATGCATAGTTGACACCTATCAGTTATAATGAATTACAATGCATAGTTAATACATATCAGTTATAATGAATTACAGTGCATCAGCTATAATGAAATACAATGCATAGTTAACACCTATCAGTTATAATGAATTACAATGCATAGTTAATACATATCATTTATAATGAATTACAGTGCATCAGTTATAATGAAATACAATGCATAGTTGACACCTATCAGTTATAATGAATTGCAATGCATAGTTAATACATATCAGTTATAATGAATTACAGTGCATGAGTTATAATGAAATACAATGCATAGTTGACACCTATCAGTTATAATGAATTACAATGCATAGTTAATACATATCAGTTATAATGAATTGCAATGCATCAGTTATAATGAAATACAATGCATAGTTGACACCTATCAGTTATAATGAATCACAATGCATAGTTAATACATATCAAATATAATGAATTACAATGCAGAGTTGATACCTATCAGTTATAATGAATTGCAATGCACAGCTAATACATATGAGTCATAATGAATTATAATGCATAGTTAATACATATCAGTTATAATGAATGACAGTGCATCAGTTATAATGAAATACAATGCATAGTTGATACCTATCAGTTATAATGAATTGCAATGCACAACTAATACATATGAGTCATAATGAATTATAATGCATAGTTAATACATATCAGTTATAATGAATTACAGTTCATCAGTTATAATGAATGACAGTGCATCAGTTATAATCAATTACAATGCATAGTTAATACATCTCAGTTATAATGAATGACAGTGCATCAGTTATAATCAATTACAATGCATTGTTAATACATATCAGTTATAATGAATTAAATTGTGTAATTAATACATTTTAGTTATAAAAAATTACAATGCAAAGTTTTTGCTCTTTTTATTTGAAGCTATTTTACCAAACTATGATGTAATGACTACAAACAGGCACATACATTACAACATACCTCTCGTGCGGGTCAAGTCGGTCGACCCAAAGTTTATCAAACTAAGTTTTATCTCAGAAGAGGTTATCACATAATGTAATAAATTTTATAAATGTAATTCAAGCAAATTCATTTATTTGTCACATGCCAACTCATGTCAAGTATGGATACAATATCAACAAATGAACACACACATCTAGAAAAGAAGACAAAAGCATCAATATAATACAATATGAAGATAAGATGAACTATTTTAAATATTGCATACAAACCGTTACTTAAATCCTGGTTTTTAAACACGTGCAATACTGCTCATTCCGAGGTCCTTTTATATACTTAAGTATAATTTTTAAACGATGTATATCTATGGGCAAAAGCTGGACATTATTCAGTGAATTTCATAAATTTAATATTAAATCGTTACCCATTTGAGATTCTTTTTATCACACAGTTTTTATTTCAGTGGACATTATTTAGATAGATAGAAAAATGAATAATTTCGTTAATTCTGACAAACGGTGTACCTTTCATTTGTTGTGCATAAAATATAGTCCCAAACAAAGCGGAACTGGTAAAAATAGATTGTACTGTTTTACAAACTAAATATCAAAGAAAAAGCTTCCATCAGAGTAAACTGAACATTTTATAACTACAAATTCATTTTTTTAAAAACAAAATTATAAATGCAATGTGATGCTGCCACATTGTTTGATACGTTGCACAGCAGGCTGACAGAATGTACTTGTACCCTAAAAAGTGTGTTTAAAAACGTAACATTGTTGCGATTTTCATGTGAAATAGGATTACCGGATAAAAAATGGTCCACATTTACGGCAATGCATTTATGACCTGATATTTTTAGTGTTTGATTTGAAAAATAGACTGTACAGAAGACGTCAACAATATTTTTTTTACATCCCATATATGCTACGTAAAGATGCTGTGGTTGGATAAAGATCTGTTAGTTAGGAGACCGATTCATGTCCAGATTATTCTCCGAACAGAGGTGACTTTGTTTACTTCGTTAAGTTAACATTTAAACCACGCTTGTATATACGGTGGATTCTATATCTATGTTACTGATATACGCACCCCACCCACCCACCCGCTATCCCTTAGTTTTATTCGTTATTGTCGTTCTTGTCTTGTAGTTTTATGCCATTTGTCTTATTATGATATTGTTAAACATGACATAATGAACCCCTGTGGGAGTAGCATATCTATATTGAGACAGCCGATATGACATTTCCTCAATCTCCATTTGCGAGTCGAGTTAAAAAATGGCCGCCCAAAAAATGTTGATTCAGATCAAAACATTCCAGAAGGCGGGGTTAAAAACGTTTTCCCACGGTCGCAGCCAATCATTAAAGACATTAATGTACAATAATTTCATGATGTCATCTGGACCAATCAGAATCACATAAAGTGATATGTCCAGCACGCACTGTAGAAAAACAATACCGTCTGTGTGATAAGAGCATGTATGTACATGCATATTGTTACAAATCTGTGCTCTTAAAATAAGTAACAGAAAAGAGTGAAGAAAACGAGCTTTGTCAAATTTAACAACTTATTTCCTTTGAATACAAAGAGAAAAATGAAAACAAAGAACGTACGGTATTCCGAATTAAATCCACACATAATCGAAGAAATAAAGACACAAGTCATAGTAATAAAGAGTCCAGAATGAAATAGCTCAGTTCAATTCCCGAAGATATATAAAATTGAAGACGATGACATGTATGCTATGGTTTACGAAGTACTGATGTTTCAACAGTCTCGTATTGAATCATAAATATTATTCCAGGTTTGAATTCAATATATGCTCTAATTGCTGTCTTTATCCAATATTTTAGTCTGAGCACTTTTATGTTTCCAGAGAAAATATTACCTTGAATTCAATAATTTGAAGAAAAAAAATCAGCTCAAACTGGTCATAACATAATACAACTTAAAGTGCTAGATGTTAAAGCACAACTGATGAAATCCTCACAGTCACAAGATAATATGGTTTTCTGCTTGACCTCTAGGTCACAATTAGCATTTTCTAAAAACAATCATTACCTAAAGGAAAATAACTTTCTAGAATGATCTAATGAGCCTTGTTTATTTAAAACACAATAGCCTATGAAAGTTCACTTTTGAATCTCCCAAACCCTGACCTTAATCAACATATTTACTCCTTCTTTGTTTACCTGAATAACAATTTGGTTAGTAGGCTCATGCACATAGAGAATAATGCAGCTATGTTTAATTGTTTGCATACACGAAATTTAATTTTTTTAATTAAAAAAGTCAATTAGTTCAAGCAAAAATGAACTCAGCTCTCTCTCTCTCTCTCTCTCTCTCTCTCTCTCTCTCTCTCTCTCTCTCTCTCTCTCTCTCTCTCTCTCTCTCATTTGCGACCGACATTTAGAGTCACGTGTCACGGGTTTTACTGAAATGATGTATCAACGCTTTCCATCCCTGCCAAAGTCGGGCTCCTTTTACTTTCTGTATACATATATGAATTACAATGCGAGGGTTGGCCATGTTTAGAAACCTTGTGCGCCTTAGTTCTTGGAACGTCTAAGTTCTATTTTGATGAATGACGTTGTGTCTAAACAGAGTACTTATACTGCTTGTCATCTCGGAGAACTTCTTCAAAATGCTTCCAAAGGTTCAGATACATCAAAATCGACGACTGAGAAGAAAACTGAGCAGAATATAATGTACCTGAGAATCTCCATTTGGCGACTGACGGTGTGATCATGGGTCAAATATGTATGTAAATCAAATATTTGTAATAGAGATTGTTATGTTTTGCTGTTGCTTTTTTAAGTAATATTTCAGCTCAAATTGTAGGGACATTTCTGAGAGAGAGAGAGAGAGAGAGAGAGAGAGAGAGAGAGAGAGAGAGAGAGAGAGAGAGAGAGAGAGAGAGAGAGAGAGAGAGAGAGAGAGAGAGAGAGCGCAGCATCTATATATACAGATAATAGATTATGATATATTTACACATATTTTGACAGTGCAAACCTAAGGTCAAAGGCTTTCCATATTGTCACGTATTTGACAGTGCAAACCGAAGGTCAAAGGCTTGCCACACTGTCACATATTTTGACAGTGCAGACCTAATGTCAAAGGCTTTCCACATTGTCCTGTATTTTGACAGTGCAAACCTATTGTCACAATGCCACATGTTTTGAAATGTGAAAACCTATTGTCAGGCTTGTCACAATATCAGTTATGTTGAACTGCAAACCTATTGTCAAATGCTTGGGCACATCTGTCAAGATTAGCTAGTTTGCTCCATTTAGAAGATGTTCATCGTGTCATTGAATATACTAATGTATTTTACTATTTGCAAAGTCGAGTCAGATAAGGTTGAAGCAATTGCAAAGAAAGTAGATAATAAGTTGAGAGGGTTGTAGGGGCAGAGGTAATAGCCATTTTTCAGCACATTGTAGGCTATACATATTGAACAGTATATTTTATGCAGGTAGAACCTAGGAAGACTCCGTTAAGTGTCACATACCCACGCTGGTCGAGCCAAGACTCGAACTCACGTGGACAGAAGATGTATAAATTATTTATTTAGGAGACGCTCTACAGCTGCGTATGTTGCATAGGGTTAGATTTTATAAAGAAAAATAATTTTCCAGGTTTTCCTTCGAGTCGTATGGGGTGTGAACAGCCATTTTGATTTGCCGTGTGCTTCGATCTTGTACAATTTCCACAAGTACACTATCCAAATAAAGTTCAGCCACAGTACATGAAAGTAGCAAGAAGGAATGCCAACATTCACTAAGTTATGCATGTTGCAAATGCAAACAACTTCACCATACACCTGTCACTCTCTCATAATTGCACAATATAAGATAAGGAAGCAAAACATTAACATGATACAAATTTCATCAGTATTTAATAATATTAAAAAATAGGCCTTTGGTGTTGGTGGACCTTGGTGGCAGTACTATTAATAGTAATAGCAACAGATGATAGCGGAGTCGTAGCAGTAGTGGGTGGTGATTGTGGTGACGATAAGCCTACATATTTGACCTTCACTTACAATACTTCACTCGATTATACTCTAGATTATTCTGACTGTATTTGTCGTTTTCGAGTAATAATTTCGACTCGAGATTAATGTAAATTATTAGTGTAGATCAGAGGTCTCAAAAGCGCATACGACTTATGGAGTTATTTCTTG